>OU343224.1:113042375-113184735 GCA_910596185.1 Chrysanthemum makinoi | reverse complement strand
GCACCTTCAGGATGCTGGCACAAAGATCGATGAAATCAAGGAGTTTGTCAGATAAGACCCAGCTCTTAACTTTCAAGTGTTAAAGGCTACTGAGGCATACTTGCAACAATCTTCATGCCTTACTGAACTATTAGATCTGCTCAAATCTGCACATGTTCAGGGTCTTCCATCATCAGTCCAGTCTCTTCGAGCTACAATGGACTCTCTGAATACACAGGTGGCGACCATGGCTCAGGCATCCTCTTCCCTGGCCTGGAATCTTGGTCCCCGGATGACTGTCGTGGAGCTTTCTCAGGCTAACTTGGATGCAAAGGTCACTGGCATTGACGACACTTCAGAGATTAAGACTATGATGACTGAAATCTATCAGGCCTTCAAGGGTCAAGCTGCTCCGTCCCCCTCAGCACCAACACCAACTCTTGCCCTCACTGACACTCCGGCAACAGCTTGAGGGGAGAATACTGCTGAAGAAACTCCTCTTCACACTGAAGGGGAGCAAACACCACCAGTCTCAGTTGCTCCTACATCATCGCACCAGATGCGCAATACCAATCTCATCAGTCCCACCACCAACATCAACAACAACAACAACACTGATAGTAGTCACACCACCTATCATGACAACTACACCTCCTTTGATCGCATCATCTTCCTCAGGCCAAGACAAAGGCAAAGGCATAATGACAATTGCTGAGCCTGAGAAGATTCCCTATAAAATCGGTGACACTGAATACCTGCTCACACCGGATCACTAAGTAAACATCTTGCTAAAGAAGAAAGAAGATTGAAACTAGCTAAGGAAGAGAAAAGGAACAGGGAAGCACTGGCTAAGGTTGTCGCCGAAGAAGCAGAGAACATGGGACTAGATGCGAGCAAGCTTCAAAAGGGTCAGGCAGGACAAAAGTTCAAGGTTGCTCAGGCTGCTCAAATGACTGCAATGAGAAAGCAGTATGAAGCAAAGAAAAGGAAAGCCGAAGAGCTCAGGCTAGAAAGGATTGATCATTACAACTGGACAATGACAAGTCGAAGGAAGCCTGAAAGAATCATCGATGTTAAAATCATCCCCAATACCAAACCACTGGCAATGAATGTCTACAGAGGGGATGATAAGAGACATTTCGAGATTCATGATCCCCTAAAATTCACTGACTTTGGGATCACTGAACTCGATGAACTTGGTCCAATTATTGAAAAGAAGCAAAACAAGGTGGTCAAGGATCGATGAAAATGCTCAAAAAAGATATGAAAGGCGAGGGATGCACCAGCCCAACTGGGAATTCACCGCCTGACGCACTTCAAGGATCTCAACCACAAGCTTCCACTGGAAAAAGGAAAAGAGTTGAGTTCCAACACGAAATCAAAGTGCACGGCCTAGAATGCAACAGAGAACTGCCTGAGGGTGTCAAATTTGTGAACTGTTTGGTGATTGAAGAGCCTGAAAGAGGGCTATTCCACATTGATGTCTATGGAAACCCAAAATTTCAAAGATGGAGTGATATTGATCAGTGGTGTAGCGCAATGATCACTATATACCAGTGGCCTCTCTGATCCAATCCCCAAAGAAACATTAGGTTCACAAGACCTGAATGCAAAGATAAGAGACCATCCTGACAAGGAAACACTCATCACCAAGAAAGTGAAGCTCGAAGCACTGGGTATCCATCGGGACTGACATCATTTTATCCTTTTGTACTAGTGATAGGAAATATGTAATCTGATCAATAAAAGATGTATGTTCTTGTCAAATTACTCAAATGTTCCTTATTGTATTCATTAGTACATTCAGTGTAAGAAGAAGCCTTTTTGCTCACTTACACTGATCAAACACTTAGGCTATTTGTATATCCAAATAGGGGAGAGTTGGGTTCAAGAAATACCCAAACCCCTTCAACTAGGATTTGAATAGAAAATATCCTAAGTATTTAATCTGTTAAACACAATCAGTCACCGCATAGTCTCTCATGAGCTATCTTCGTGACACTTAGTATGAGGCGTAGAAGGAGCCTCTCCACTCTGCAAGGCGGAACTTAAAGGGTGAAGACTAAGTCAAGAAGAAGATAGTGGATTCAGTGAGTGATGACAATAACTCACTGAATCCCTTCGACTCTTCTCCAACTGTTAAACACTGAAGACAAACGAAAGAAGAGATCAAGACTTTAAAGACTCAAGATTGAGTGATTAGGCGGAAAGTTTTACCCAGATAAAACTAAGTCCCTCAAGTGTTTATCCAGTCTATACACATCCTCAATCTATCAAAATCATATCTTCCCATTTATAGTAAGCGCATTCTCTATCAAGGAAAGAAGCTTCGACGCCTACTATAGAAAGGTGAACAATAACCGAATATATCAATATTCGTGTTTGCTGTGATCCATGTTTTTGTCTTCTAGGATAAAGTTAATAATCATACTTGTATAAATAGCATAAGAGAATGAGTGAAAAGTTTAAGCTTGTGAATTGTAAAACACACACACACAAGCCAACTTTTCACTCCTCCAAATACAACTTTATCCTTGAGCTAGCTCAGTGGTTTCTAAGAGTTGTGCTCAGACTTAGCCTGAGCTTAGAGAGGAGTCACCCAAACTTTGTCATTTCAATCCTAAGTACTATTCCGCAAGTACTTGGGTAACGTATTCTTTTGATTTATTTCTAATAAGAATATGATGTTGAAAATTACTCTGTGTGTTTTACTTATGTTAACTTCAGCCATTATTCACTGTTAAATTGCTTTAAGTACTTAATTGTCCTTTTTAACAATAGTGAATAGGGAATAACAAGTGGTATCAGAGCAGGCTGATTATAAAACCTTTTAAGCCGCTCTAAAACGCTTTTAAATCAGATTCCTATGGTGAAATTGATGTACCCCAACTAGTCGATAAAAGGGTGGAGCTTATTCAGCTGTTGCCCCTAGACTTGAAGTTGGCAAATTCAACAAATGGAAAAAGCGTATGCTTTGCTATTTGATTGGGATGGAACCTTATTATATCAAGTGTATTAATGAGGGCCCGTTTGTCCCAAAGACTGATGAAGGTTTGCCCAAACCTCAAGCTCAAGTGGACTCAGGATGATAGGAGAGTGGTCAACCAAGACCAAAGACTCAAAAGTATCATCATATCATGTCTTCCTGATGATATAATGGAGTCAGTTATAAGTCAGTAACACGGCTAAACAAACCGGATGACCTGGTCCATAGCCATGAAGGTCCATCTCGATACCAAGGAAAACAGGATAATGGACTCAAACTTGAGTATAACACCTTCGTGGCTAAGGACTCTAAAACTCTCTCTCAAACTTACACCCGCTACAAAACTCTTTTAAATGAACTGGCTAATGATGGTGTTAAGTTATCCAAACATGAGATAAATGTTGGTTTTGTTAATTGTCTCCCCGAGAAATGGTTAAACTTCTCTCATGGACTTAGAAATGCAAATCACATCCAAACTCTTGAGCTTCCTGAAATTTATGGGAAATTTGTCTATGAGGAAAACCTCATCAACAGACGATACCCTGACTTAAAGAAGTCTCAGAAAGTCAAGAAGTCCCTGACCATCACCTCACCTATATCAACTGCCTTCTTTTCTAACAATGTGGTTCAAGATTTTCAAGAAAATTTCGATGATGAGCCCGATGAGAGATCAAGTGAGGAGTACCTAAATGACCAACGCTGAATTTCGTGAAAGGGCACTCCTTGCAAACTCGAAGGTTTATTAAAAGAAACAAAGGTTTTTCAACCGCTAAAGCTAACGAGGACACCGAATGCTTTAAGTGTCACAAAAGGGTCATTTTGCAAAGGACTGCTTTTCAAAACAATTTCGAACCTTCTTACACCATCGTGGTCAAATCAGCCCTCGGCTTTAGCAAATTTCAACCTAAAATCTATCGGTCTCATCAAAACTTTCGAATAAATCTTACGAACAAAACAATAGATTCTGAAGCCAAGTATAGGAAGATCAAAGCTAAGCTTGCATTACTTGAGGCCACCCTCGTAACCAAAAAGTGTTCAATCTGTAGGGTAAAACAAAGGTCTTGTTGCGTAAACCTTCGACCGATGAAGAGCCGCCTCATCGATGATGAAATGGTGCATGTCAACAAGACCGATGGCCCTCTCGTAAGAAGACAAGCTAGCTATTGGAAAGAATCATGCCAGAAATGGAGAATGGGTCAACATCACAATGAAGAAGGTAAATATTCTACTTTCTATGGATGATGATTCCGATTGGCAGTCCCTATATGAACTATATCAATGTTGATCTTAAGTTTGTAGAGGAGCAAAGATTAAATCTTTTTTCTAAGTACAACAAGTTAAGTTTTGAATTGAATAAGTGTAGGGATGAGTTACTTGTGTTAAAACAAAACAAGCTTGAGGCTATCACCTTACAGATTCAAAACACCGAATTAGTTAAAAGAAATCAGGCTCTTCAAGATGAACTTAAGAAAGAAAAGGAAATCATTGATAGTTGGACCACCAAGAATCCAAGAGTCTTTGATGTCGTGGTGCCCCCAAGAGCAAAAGAGAGTCATAGGTGAACATCATCTTACCGACTCTCTCAACAAAGACCAGAGTCCTAAACCATTTGTGTCTGGTGGCATGATTACCAATATGTTGTCTGCTCCCAAGACCAGTGATTGGATTGAAAGACTTAATCCTGATAGTAAGCTTCCTAACTTTGACTCAGGAAAAATTCTAGAGCCTGAAAGTCAAGCTCTAAAGAGCATGCTTGACTCCCTGATGTGCCCAAGAGTAATCAACACATCTCTAAGTCTCAAGATGAATCTCAAGCACCACTTCCACCTTTGGAACCTCTTCGTGGTGCCGATCCTAGCTCGAGCTTACTCCATTACATTACAATCCACACTCTCCTAAAGAAAGGTCTGACTTGGTAGAACCATTTTGAAAAGACCATCAAAACCAACTCAACAAGAATCCAACCCCACGGATAATTCCACATCCTCACCCCATCGGTTGATCGATTCAAAGAATCGACCAACTTGTGAGAAAGCTAACTCGACAAAATGGAATCTATTGAAAAGGTCTCTGAACCAATCAAGGAGACAAAGTCAGCTTCCTCTAATTCCTCAAAGTCAAAAGCCACCACCAAAAATAAGCGTAAGTGTGATCTGTGCCACTATACCACCCATACCACGACAATTGTTATAGAATCCTTTTTGCATGATCTGTAAAAGGATGATCACAGGGCCTGACCACTTGCAATATGTGAGCTCTCTCACCAAGAAAACTACACCAAATTTGGTCATCAATATGCTTCTTCATCCAAAGCTCAAAAGTTGAGAGCAAAGCCTTTTCCTCCTTGCCCACATTGTGGCTTTAATGATCATCGTCCTGATGATTGTCTTATGAACACATGCTGTGATATTTGCGGTAACACGTACTCATAAGACATCTCAAAGATGACAATGTCATCCATACAAGAAGAAGTTCAAAACAACCAAAATCCACAGAGTCATCCTCTGTCTCTAGATGTAAAACCTGTGGTAGCTCATTGCACTCCACCACTGACCATGAATCGATTGCTCAATTCAAAGAGACCATGAGACCCAAACCCACTAGTAAGTGGGTTACGAAGAGAAACTAATTCAGCTTACTACTTGTGCAGAGGCATGCCAAGGAACCTATCCGCATCTAGACAAGTGGATGTTCAAGAAGTATGACCGGTGTGAAGGAATATCTGCACAAGTATGTAAAGGAACCAGGGCCAAAGGTAGTGTTTGGTGATAACTCATCATGTCCCACTGAAGGTTATGGTTCAAGAACTGTAATGGAATAGTTTTCTAGGATTGCTTATGTCAATGGTCTCAAATACAATCTCATCGCTGTCGGTCACTATGTGATGCTAAGTACATTGTACAATTCAATGACAAACAAGGTATCATTTTCAATGCCAACAAGGAAGTTGTGTTGATTGCTCCCTGAGAGACGATGTTTATGTCTTAGACATGTCAACTCTCTAAAGATGGAACTCGTCTCTTTGCCAAAGCCACCTAAACTATCAACCGTGGGGCACAAGAGACTCTCACACTTAAACTTCAAAACATCAACAACTTGGCAAAACAAAACAAGGTCCTTGGCTTACCATCACTGGTTTTGCAAAAGATAAACCATGCTCACCGTGAAAAAGGCAAACATATAAAAGAGCATCTTTCAAAACCAAGCAAAACTTCTCTATCAAAAGTTGCCTTCACCTCTTGCATATGGATCTCTTTGGACCAACCCTAGATCAATCCAAAGATGAGAAGTATACACTTGGCATTGTTGATGAGTTTTCAAGATACACTTGGGTATACTTTCTTTCCAAAAGAGTCAGGTGATACTATAATGTCATTTATCGGAACATTGAAAACCGTAATGACATTATAGTGAAACAAATCGAACCGACAATGGTACAATTTAGAAATGCCGAGCTTGAGAGTTTCTGTGATGAGAAGGGAATCTCCCAAAATTTTTCATCTCCTTATACCCCTGAACAAAATGGGGTAGCTGAAAGGAAGAACATAACTCTCATTGAGGCTGCAAGAACCATGTTAAATGGCTCAACTCTTTCAAAGCATTTCTGACCGGCAGCTTAAAATGTACCGTTACACTCAAAATAGGTCAATCATTGTCAAAAGACATAATAAAACCCCATATGAGATATTTAAAGGTAGACTTCCCGACATCGCTACTTCCATGTGTTTCGATGTCCTGTGTTTATTCATAACCACAAGGATCATCTAGGCAAGTTCGATGCTAAAGTTGATGATGGATACTTTCTAGGTTACTCACTGATCTCCAAATCCTTCAGGATATTTAACACAAGGAGACAACAAGTTGAGGAAACCTATCATGTCACCTTTGATGAAAGTATAGAAAGCATCGATTCACCAACACTTCGTTGGAAGAAATTGGAATTGATAACTCATCAAGATATCCTCCCGATGAGTACAACATCAAACCAATTCCTCACACCAAGCCGATGCCGACATCTCATATTATGTCTTACCTCACAACCTGTCTCAACCAACTATCGCTGAATTCATTGATAATCGGTCTGTCCCTACTGGGTTAGGTAACACTGATCCATATGATCAGGATCCTATAACTCAAGAACCTCTACCTGAACAAGTCACCTCGACAGATGATCTAAATGATCCTGTGGTTCTTGCACCTGAACTCACACCAACTCCCAAAGGACATCTTTAAGCTCGGATCCTAGACCACAAAGTAAGTGGACAAGATCTCATGACATTGAGCTTGTAAACATCATTGGTGAACCCATCGGAGGGAATGCTCACTAGAAGCATGGTCGCTAATTTAACTGCAGCTTCACCAATGAATGTCTATACGATTACCTATCGTAAATAGAACCCAAAAGTGTCACCGAGGCTCTAAAATACCCAAGCCGGGTTCAGCTATGCAAGAAGAACGCAACAGCTTTGATAAAAATAAGGTCATAACCTTGATCAAATGTCCTCAGGATGTAGTCGTCATAGGAATGAAGTGGGTTTTGAAACAAAACTCGATGAAAACGGCTGTCATTAAAACAAAGCCAGACTTGTAGCCAAAGGTTACAATCAACAAGAAGGCATTGACTATGATGAAACATTTGCTCCTGTTGCAAGAATGGAAGCCATCAGAATCTTTCTTGCATATGCAACATACATGAACTTCATGGTCTACCAAATGGATGTTAAAAGTGCATTCTTAAATGGTGATCTCAAGGAAGATGTATATGTTCAAACAACCTCCGTGCTTTGAGAGTAGTGAATTCCCGACTATGTCCGCAAGCTTGACAAAGCTCTCTATGGACTTAAACAAGCTCCTGGGCATGGTATGAAACTCTCTCGCTTTCCCGATACAAAACAAGTTTGTCAGAGGAAAGATAGACAACACACTGTTTGTCTATAGAACTCAACAAGATGTGATTCTAGTCCAAGTGTATGTTGATGACATCATCTTTGGCTCAACAAACTACAAACTTTGCAAACAGTTTGAAAACTGATGACTAAAAAGTTTGAAATGAGCATGATGGGGGAACTCACATACTTTCTTGGACTACAAATCGTGCAAACCGACAAAGGAATATCCATCACCAAGAGAAATATACCAGAATCTCTTGAAAAATATGAGATATCCGACGTGGCCTCGTGAAAACTCCAATGGTCCCACCTAACAACCTTGGACCTGATCTCACCGGCAAATCAGTCAATCAAACTCATTTCAGAGGGATTGTAGGCTCACCGATGTATCTAACGCTTCTAGACCGATATCCATTCTCACTGTCTAATAGCAAGATATCAGTCTAATCCCAAAGAATCCCATCTCACTGCAGCCAAAAGAATACTCAGTACTGAAGGGAACCCCTAGCCTTGGACTCTATTATCCAAGATGCTCGTGGTTTGATCTCAAAGGTTACTCGATTCGATTATGCTTGGCCGCAACATGGACGAAAAAGTACCTCGTGGTCCTGTCAATTTCTAGGAGGAAAACTAGTTTGTTGGAGTGCTAAAAGCAACAATCGGTGGCTATGTCCTCACCGAAGCGAATATGTAGCTGCAGCAGGATGTTGTGCCAATGTATTATGGATGAAAAGTCAACTCGGTGACTATGACATCCATTACAAAATGGTGCCCATCTTCGTGATAATACCAGCTATTGCAATCTCCAACAACCCCGTCCTCCACCAAAGAACCAAACACATTGATATCAGATATCACTTCATCAGGGATCACATAATGAAGGGAGACATTGAACTTCATTTCATCCCTACTGAATATCAACTGGCCGATATCTTCACAAAACCCTTGGATGAACCTACCTTCGTGAGACCGAAAGTGAATTGGGAATGCTTGACATTGAAAGTCGTATCAAAACCAATCTCAAGAAGATCACTGAAATGGTTCATTCTCCCCTGAACATCCAAAACAAACCTCTCACCTAATGAGTAAGACTCACTCGGGTCCCCACAAAGCATTGAATGAGTAACTAAATGCTCCAAGTATTAGTTACTTAAATGTCCTAGGTTGGTAATCCCACCAATTTAATATAGGAATACATGTCTTACTGTCAGGAGTATCATCATTTACCTCACCCCACTTGGCATTAAATGCCTTCTCTCACATAAAATATCCTATGGATATTTTATTACCGCTAAAGTGCACTTTTATCTGCATTGCAATGTTTTCCTTGAAAGACTGGATTTTACTGCGTGAAGTGGTGGGTGGCATTAAATGTGGAATATCAAACGATTTCAAAAATGGTCTTTACATATCCACATTTATACAAAACCACCCCTCTCACTTCTCTATAAATACCCTCTTCAAAACCACAAAACACACACAAATTATTTTCTGCAACTAAACTCTGTCAAAATCCTTTCTCAAATCCAAAAATTTGTGTGTTCTCAAAATCTTCAAAAACTCTTTTGGAAAACCCTCCTTGTAAACATTTACAAAAGTTTTTCATCACAAACTTGAGAGATCAAAATACTTTGATTGTTCTAGTCAAAACATTTTTTTTCCCTAAAATCTTTTTAATAGAAATGGCTAGAACACAATCTCTCCAGTTTGCTTCTCAGGGGGTAGGGGATCTTACTAACGTTGAATTTAAAACAAATAATGTCATAGGAAATTTTGAATACCTTGAAAGTGTCCCAACCTATAAAGACATTATAAAATTTTTATTCAACTGCCCACTCAAAACGGCCTTTGTAAAATGTCCTCAAGATCGTACCCAAACTACCTCGTGGAATTTTGGGCTACAGCTAAAGCCTCGACCCGACACCTTCTACGATGAGAATAACCTTAGACCACTCAGGGAATATCTCATCGATTCGCCTTAATGGGGGCAACAATATACCCTGGATTACAAAACATTTTGCACTTCAACAGGGTTAGATTATAACAAAGGTACTTATGTCGCCCATCCCAACCCTCCACAGTGAAGGATAGGTTAAAACAAATCGTTTTAGATCCAACTTTTTGGACAAGACCCCAGTCACTAAAAGCTCATTCCCGTGGCTTGGAGGATCCTCTTCACTTTTGTGATTCAGGTCCTCGGCGGGAACCACTCATCCACTGAACAAGTTAACTCTATTCAGCTTGATGATGGCATACCGCTTGATGAATGGGGTCACTTTGTCGACATAGGGAGATCATTTACAGTGATCTTGTAACGAAGCTACAGAGCAAAACTAGGACGGCACGCTTTCGTATCCTAGGTTTGTTTCTTGTGCTTTGCAATCGTTATCGGGTTCAAATTATACTCGATGAAAAATTTGGAAATTTACCCGCATCCCGAGCCCATCAAATTTTCCAAAGAACCCATCCCTTGTCACTCCCATTGAATTGACGGCCCACATGATTGCTGTAAACAATCAAAGTGGATCGGTATCTCCAAACCCTGCTCCTAAAAAGAGAAAGGGGAAGTCTCAGACTGGGACTAAGACTAAACCAAAGTCTCGGGCCCCGAGGCTTCAGGAGCACAGCCTAAGAGGCACATTAAGCCCAAGACTAAACAGACACCCACCCAGTGCAACAACCACCCCCGTGACAACGAAGGACACCGATACATCACAGCCAAGTGCCCTTGGTCACACCTACTACTCCCCAAGATCCAGAGGGAAACAAACAACCCGGGTAGGGGAGCCTTCCACCACGCGATGATGACATTAACAAATCCAAGTCTTTGTCCGAGGGCACACCGATCGATCCCAAAGACTCGGGGGAAACAAACAACCCACCGATAGGGATACAACAATCACGACACCGCCAAAGGCACTGGAAACACCCACCGTGTCTCAGGGTCACAGGGGACAAAGAATCGGAGGGAAAGAAACAACCCGCCGATACGGAACCCAAAGCCAATCCCGACTCGAGAAGGCACCGGGAAACTCCCACCAGTCCGAGGGGTCAACGAGGGACAAAGACTCAGAGGGATATATACCACCCGCTGATAAGGAACCCATCACCAACCCCTTGCTCACTATTGCTGATGTCACCGGTATTCTATTCTCGAGGATGATCTTGCTCGAAGATGAAATTTTATCACCGGAGAAGAAATGGAC
The DNA here is from genome assembly GCA_910596185.1 of Chrysanthemum makinoi. Lineage (NCBI taxonomy): Eukaryota > Viridiplantae > Streptophyta > Magnoliopsida > Asterales > Asteraceae > Chrysanthemum > Chrysanthemum makinoi. Next base: position 113,173,675 of record OU343224.1, on the reverse strand, counting down.
GCCGAGGTTCAATCTCGAACAAGAGCCTCACCGATCCAAAGGAGCATACTTGAATCCCCATTCCAACATGATGATCATGCTTCAATCCTCCTCAAGCTCGATGAATTCAAAGAGTTTGACAATGTTCTTCCCTCACCGAAAGGCAGCTTGGCTCGTGGATCACCGTGGCTTCAAGGAAGCTATACTGTGGGTTACTAAAACATTGTGGGAACAACATATCGAGGCTGCTGCAAGTTATGCGATTTAAAACAGAGATACTGGGCTTCGATGAAAATTTTCATGAGCACAGGGACTTGATGTATGACCAAATTCACCGACCGGATGAAAATATAGCTAACTTCTTAAGGCACCTTCGTGATGCCGGCACAAAGATCGATGAAATCAAGGAGTTTGTCGATAAGACCCAACTCTTAACTCTCAAGTGTTAAAGGCTACTGAGGCATACTTGCAACAATCTTCACGCCATCAATCGTTAGATCTGCTCAAATCTGCACATGTTCGTGGTCTTCCATCATCACCCAGTCTCTTCGAGCTACAATGGACTCTCTGAATACAGTGGCGACCATGGCTCGGCATCCTCTTCCCGGCCGGAATCTTGGTCCCCGGATGACTGCCGTGGAGCTTTCAGTGCTAACTTGGATGCAAAGGTCACGGCATTCGACAGACACTTCAGAGATTAAGGCTATGATGACCGAAATCTATCGGCCTTCAAGGGTCAAGCCGCTCCGCCCCTCGACCAACACCAACTCTTGCCCTCACCGACACTCCGCAACAGCTTGAGGGGAGAATATCTGCCAAGAAACTCCTCTTCACACCGAGGGGAGCAAACACCACCAGCCTCAGCTTGCTCCTACATCATCTCGCACCAAGAAATACCAATCTCATCACCCCACCACCAACATCAATAACAACAACAACACTGATAGTAGTCACACCACCTATCATGACAACTACACCTCCTTTGATCGCATCATCTTCCTCAGGCCAAGACAAAGGCAAAGGCATAATGACAACTGCCTGAGAAGATTCCCTATAAAATCGGTGACACTCAATACTGCCACACCTATCAGCTAAGTAAACATCTTGCTAAAGAAGAAAGAAGATTGAAACTAGCCGAGGAAGAGAAAAGGAACAGGAAGCACCGCTAAGGTTGTCGCCGAAGAAGCCGAGAACATGGGACTAGATGCGAGCAAGCTTCAAAAGGGTCAGCAGACAAAAGTTCAAGGTCGCCAGCGCTCAAATGACCGCAATGAGAAAGCAATATGAAGCAAAGAAAAGGAAAGTCAAGAGCTCGGCTAGAAAGGATTGATCATTACAACCGACAATGACAAGTCGAAGGAAGCCCGAAAGAATCATCGATGTTAAAATCATCCCCAATACCAAACCACCGCAATGAATGTCTACAGGGGGGATGATAAGAGACATTTCGAGATTCATGATCCCCTAAAATTCACCGACTTTGGGATCACTGAACTCGATGAACTTGGTCCAATTATTGAAAAGAAGCAAAACAAGGTGGTCAAGGATCTGATGAAAATGCTCAACAAAAGATATGAAAGGCTGAGGGATGCACCAGCCCAACTGAATTCACCGCCTTGATCGCACCTCAAGGATCTCAACCACAAGCTTCCACTGGAAAAAAGGAAAAGAGTTGAGTTCCAACCTGAAATCAAAGTGCCCGCCTAGAATGCAACAGAGAGCTGCTTGAGGGTGTCAAATTTGTGAACTATTTGGTGATTGAAGAGCCCGAAGAGGGCTATTCCACATTGATGTCTATGGAAACCCAGCATTCCAAAGATGGAGTGATATTGATCAGCCGGTGTAGCCGCAATGATCACTATATACCGCTGGCCTCTCAGATCCAATCCCCAAAGAAACATTAGGTTCTCAAGACCGAATGCAAAGATAAGAGACCATCCCGACAGGGAAACACTCATCACCAAGAAAGTGAAGCTCAAGCACGGGTATCCATCCGACTGACATCATTTTTATCCTTTTGTACTAGTGATAGGAAATATGTAATCTGATCAATAAAAGATGTATGTTCTTGTCAAATTACTCAAATGTTCCTTATTGTATTCATTAGTACATTCATTGTAAGAAGAAGCCTTTTTGCTCACTTACACTGATCAAACACTTAGGCTATTTGTATATCCAAATAGGGGAGACTGTTGGGTTCAGTAAATACCCAAACCCCTTAAACTAGGATTTGAATAGAAAATATCCTAAGTATTTAATCCGTTAAACACAATCAGGTCACTGAGCATAGTCTCTCAATGAGCTATCTTCGTGACACTTAGTATGAGGCAAAGAAGGAGCCTCTCCACTCTGCAAGGCGGAACTTAAAGGGTGAAGACTAAGTCAAGAAGAAGATAGTGGATTCAGTGAGTGATGACAATAACTCACTGAATCCCTTCGACTCCTCTCCAACTGTTAAACACTAAAGACAAACGAAAGAAGAGATCAAGACTTTAAAGATGAAGATTGAGCCGATTAGGCGGAAAGTTTTACCCATATAAAACTAAGTCCCTCAAGTGTTTATCCAGTCTATACACAGTCTCAATCTATCAAAATCATATCTTCCCATTTATAGTAAGCGCCATTCTCTATCAAGGAAAGAAGCTTTGACGCCTACTATAGAAAGGTGAACAGTAACCGAATATATCAATATTCGTGTTTGCTGTGATCCATGTTTTTGTCTTCTATGATAAAGTTAATAATCATACTTGTATAAATAGCATAACAGAATGAGTGAAAAGTTTAAGCTTGTGAATTGTAAAAACACACACACACAAGCCAACTTTTCACTCCTCCAAATACAACTTTATCCTTGAGCTAGCTCAGTGGGTTCTAAGAGTTGTGCTCAGGCTTAGCCTGAGCTTAGAGAGGAGTCACCCAAACTTTGTCATTTCAATCCTAAGTACTATTCCGCAAGTACTTGGGTAACGTATTCTTTTGATTTATTTCTAATAAGAATATGATGTTGAAAATTACTCTGTGTGTTTTACTTATGTTAACTTCAGTCATTATTCACTGTTAAATTGCTTTAAGTACTTAATTGTCCTTTTTAACAATAGTGAATAGGGAATAACAAGTGGTATCAGAGCAGGCTGATTATAAAACCTTTTAAGCCGCTCTAAAACGCTTTTAAATCAGATTCCTATGGTCTGAAATTGATGTACACCCCAACTAGTCGATAAAAAGGGTGGAGCTTATTCAGCTGTTGCCCTAGACTTGAAGTTGGCAAATTCAACAAATGGAAAAAGCGTATGCTTTGCTATTTGATTAGGATGGAACCTTATTATATCAAGTGTATTAATGAGGGCCCGTTTGTCCCAAAGACTGCTGAAGGTTTGCCCAAACCTGAAGCTCAGTGGACTCAGGATGAAAGGAGAGTGGTCAACCAGGACCAAAGACTCAAAAGTATCATCATATCATGTCTTCCTGATGATATAATGGAGTCGCTTATAAGTCGTAACACGGCTAAACAAACCTGGGATGACCTGGTCCATAGCCATGAAGGTCCATCTGATACCCAGGAAAACAGGATAATGGACCTGAAACTTGAGTATAACACCTTCAGGGCTAAGGACTCTGAAACTCTCTCTCAAACTTACACCCGTTACAAAACTCTTTTAAATGAACTGGCTAATGATGGTGTTAAGTTATCCAAACATGAGATAAATGTTGGTTTTGTTAATTGTCTCCCCGAGAAATGGTTAAACTTCTCTCAGGGACTTAGAAATGCAAATCACATCCAAACTCTTGAGCTTCCTGAAATTTATGGGAAATTTGTCTATGAGGAAAACCTCATCAACAGACGATACCCTGACTTAAAGAAGTCTCAGGAAGTCAAGAAGTCCCTGACCATCACCTCACCTATATCAACGGCCTTCTTTTCTAACAATGTGGTTCAAGATTTTCAAGAAAATTCTGATGATGAGCCTGATGAGAGATCAAGTGAGGAGTACCTAAATGACCTGAATGTTGAATTTCATGAAAGGGCACTCCTTGCAAACTCTTGAAGGTTTATTAAAAGAAACAAAGGTTTTTCAACTGCTAAAGCTAACGAGGACACTGAATGCTTTAAGTGTCACAAAAGGGTCATTTTGCAAAGGACTGTTTTCAAAAACAATTTCTGAACCTTCTTACAGACCATCAAGGTCAAATCAGTCCTCAGGCTTTAGCAAATTTCAACCTAAAATCTATCAGTCTCATCAAAACTTTCAGAATAAATCTTACCAGAACAAAACAATAGATTTTGAAGCCAAGTATAGGAAGATCAAAGCTAAGCTTGCATTACTTGAGGCCAGTCCCTCAGAACCAAAAAGTGTTCAATCTGTGCAGGGTAAAACAAAGGTCTTGTTGCTGAAACCTTCGACTGGGATGAAGAGCCAGTCTCATCGGATGATGAAATGGTGCATGTCAAGACGATGGCCCTCTCAGAGGAAGACAAGCTAGCTGTTGGAAAGAATCATGCCAGAAATGGAGAATGGGTCAACATCACAATGAAGAAGGTAAATATTCTACTTTCTATGGATGATGATTCGGATTGGCAGTCCTATATGAACTATATCAATGTTGATCTTAAGTTTGTAGAAGAGCAAAGATTAAATCTTTTTCCTAAGTACAACAAGTTAAGTTTTGAATTGAATAAGTGTAGGGATGAGTTACTTGTGTTAAAACAAAACAAGCTTGAGGCTATCACCTTACAGATTCAAAACACTGAATTAGTTAAAAGAAATCAGGCTCTTCAAGATGAACTTAAGAAATAAAAGGAAATCATTGATAGCTGGACCACCAAGAATCCAAGAGTCTTTGATGCCGTGGGTGCCCCCAAGAGCAAAAAGAGAGTCATAGGTGAACATCATCTTACTGACTTTCTCAACAAAGACCGTGAGTCCTAAACCATTTGTGTCTGGTGGCATGATTACCAATATGTTGTCTGTTCCCAAGACCAATGATTGGATTGAAAGACTTAATCCTGATAGTAAGCTTCCTAACTTTGACTCTGGAAAAATTCTAGAGCCTGAAAGTCAAGCTCTAAAGAGCATGCTTGGACTCCCGGATGTGCCCAAGAGTAGAACACATCTCTAAGTCTGAAGATGAATCTCAAGCACCACTTCCACCTTTGGAACCTCTTCAGGGTGCTGATCCTAGCTCTGAGCTTACTCCATTACATTACAATCCACACTCTCCCAAAGAAAGGTCTGGACTTGGTAGAACCATTTTGAAAAGACCATCAAAACCAACTCAACAAGAATCCAACCCCACTGATAATTCCACATCCTCAGTCCCCACTGAAGCTGATCAGATTCAGCAACTGACTGAACTTGTGAGAAAGCTAACTAACAAAATGGAATCTATTGAAAAGGTCTCTGAACCAATCAAGGAGACAAAGTCAGCTTCCTCCAGTTCCTCAAAGTCAAAAGCCACCACCAAAAATAAGCAGAAAATGGCACTGTCATTAAAAACAAAGCCAGACTTGTAGCCAAAGGTTACAGTCAACAAGAAGGCATTGACTATGATGAAACATTTGCTCCTGTTGCAAGAATGGAAGCCATCAGGATCTTTCTTGCATATGCAACATACATGAACTTCAGGGTCTACCAAATGGATGTTAAAAGTGCATTCTTAAATGGTGATCTCAAGGAAGATGTATATGTTCAGCAACCTCCGGGCTTTGAGAGTAGTGAATTCCCTGACTATGTCTGCAAGCTTGACAAAGCTCTCTATGGACTTAAACAAGCTCCCAGGGCATGGTATGAAACTCTCTCAGCTTTCCTGATACAAAACAAGTTTGTCAGAGGAAAGATAGACAACACACTGTTTGTCTATAGAACTCAACAGGATGTGATTCTAGTCCAAGTGTATGTTGATGACATCATCTTTGGCTCAACAAACTACAAACTTTGCAAACAGTTTGAAAACTGATGACTAAAAAGTTTGAAATGAGCATGATGGGGGAACTCACATACTTTCTTGGACTACAAATCGGCAAACTGACAAAGGAATATCCATCAATCAAGAGAAATATACCAGAATCTCTTGAAAAATATGAGATATCTGATTTGCCTCGAAAACTCCAATGGTCCCACCTAACAACCTTGGACCTGATCTGGCAAATCAGTCAATCAAACTCATTTCAGAGGGATTGTAGGCTCACTGATGTATCTAACTGCTTCTAGACCAGATATCCAATTCTCAGTCTGTCTAATAGCAAGATATCAGTCCCATCCTAAAGAATCCCATCTCATCTGTAGCCAAAAGAATACTCAGTACTGAAGGGAACCCCTAGCCTTGGAATCTATTATCCAAGATGCTCAGGGTTTGATCTCAAAGGTTACTCGATTCGATTATGCTCGGCTGCAACATGGACATAAAAAGTACCTCAGGGTCCTGTCAATTTCTAGGAGGAAAACTAGTTTGTTGGAGTGCTAAAAGCAACAATCGTGGCTATGTCCTCAACTAAAGCTGAATATGTAGCTGCAGCAGGATGTTGTGCCAATGTATTATGGATGAAAAGTCAACTCGGTGACTATGACATCCATTACAAAATGGTGCCCATCTTCTGTGATAATACCAGTGCTATTGCAATCTCCAACAACCCTGTCCTCCACCAAAGAACCAAACACATTGATATCGGATATCACTTCATCAGGGATCACATAATGAAGGGAGACATTGAACTTCATTTCATCCCTACTGAATATCAACTGGCTGATATCTTCACAAAACCCTTGGATGAACCTACCTTCAGGAGACTGAAAGCTAAGTTGGGAATGCTTGACATTGAAAGTCGTGTATCTAAAAACCAATCTCAGTAAGATCACTGAAATGGTTCATTCTCCCCGAACATCCAAAACAAACCTCTCACTGAATGAGTAAGACTCACTCAGGGTCCCTGACAGAAAGCATTGAATGAGTAACTAAATGCTCCAAGTATTAGTTACTTAAATGTCCTAGGTTGGTAATCCCACCAATTTAATATAGGAATACATGTCTTACTGTCAAGAGTATCATCATTTACCTCACCCCACTTGGCATTAAATGCCTTCTCTCACATAAAATATCCTATGGATATTTTATTACTGCTAAAGTGCACTTTTACTGTGCATTGCAACTGTTTTCCTTGAAAGACGGGATTTTACTGCGTGAAGTGGTGGGTGGCATTAAATGTGGAATATCAAACGATTTCAAAATGGTCTTTACATATCCACATTTATACAAAAACCACCCCTCTCACTTCTCTATAAATACCCTCTTCAAAACCACAAAACACACACAAATTATTTTCTGCAACTAAACTCTGTCAAAATCCTTTCTCAAATCCAAAAATTTGTGTGTTCTCAAAATCTTCAAAAACTCTTTTGGAAAACCCTCCTTGTAAACATTTACAAAAGTTTTTCATCACAAACTTGAGAGATCAAAATACTTTGATTGTTCTAGTCAAAACATTTTTTTCCCTAAAATCCTTTTTAATAGAAATGGCTAGAACACAATCTCTCCGTTTGCTTCTCATGGTAGGGGATCTTACTAACGTTGAATTTAAAACAAATAATGTCATAGGAAATTTTGAATACCCGAAAGTGTCCCAACCTACAAAGACATTATAAAATTTTTATTCAACTGCCCACTCAAAACGGCCTTTGTAAAATGTCCCTCAATACTGTACCCAAACTACCTCAGGGAATTTTGGGCTACAGCTAAAGCCTCTGACCCGACACCTTCTACTGATGAGAATAACCTTAGACCACTCAGGGAATATCTCATCAGATTCAGTCTTAATGGGGGCAACAATACACCCTGGATTACAAAACATTTTGCACTTCAACAGGGTTAGATTATAACAAAGGTACTTATGTCGCCCATCCTGAACCCTCCACAGTGAAGGATGGGTTAAAACAAATTGTTTTAGATCCAACTTTTTGGGACAAGACCCCAGTCACTAAAAGCTCATTCCCGTGGCTTGGAGGATCCTCTTCACTTTTGTGATTCAGGTCCTCGGCGGGAACCACTCATCCACTGAACAAGTCAACTCTATTCAGTTGATGATGGCATACTGCTTGATGAATGGGGTCACTGTCGACATAGGGGAGATCATTTACAGTGATCTTGTAACGAAGCTACAGAGCAAAACTAGGACGAAGTACGTTTCGTATCCTAGGTTTGTTTCTTGTGCTTTGCAATCGTTATTGGGTTCAAATTATACTCAGGATGAAAAATTTGGAAATTTACCTGGCATCCTGAGCCCATCAAATTTTCAAAAGGACCCATCCCTTGTCACTCCCATTGAATTGACGGCCCACATGATTCCTGTAAACAATCAAAGTGGATCAGTGTCTCCAAACCCTGCTCCTAAAAAGAGAAAGGGGAAGTCTCAGACTGGGACTAAGACTAAACCAAAGTCTCAGGGCCCGGAGGCTTCAGGAGCACAGCCTAAGAGGCACATTAAGCCCAAGACTAAACAGACACCCACTGACCAGGCAACAACCACCCCCGTGACAACGAAGGACACCGATACATCACAGTCAGTGCCCTTGGTCACACCTACTACTCCCCAAGATCCAGAGGGAAACAAACAACCCGCTGGTAGGGAGCGCCTTCCACCACGCCTGATGATGACATTAACAAATCCAAGTCTTTGTCTGAGGGCACACTGATCGATCCCAAAGACTCGGGGGAAACAAACAACCCACTGATAGGGATACAACAATCACTGACACCGCCAAAGGCACTGGGAAACACCCACCAGTGTCTCAGGGGTCACAGGGGACAAAGACTCGGAGGGAAAGAAACAACCCGCCGATACGGAACCCACAACCAATCCTGACTCCGGAGAAGGCACTGGGAAACTCCCACCAGTGTCTGAGGGGTCAACGAGGGACAAAGACTCAGAGGGATATATACCACCTGCTGATATGGAACCCATCACCAACCCCTTGCTCACTATTGCTGATGTCACTGGTATTCTATTCTCAGAGGATGATCTTGCTGAAACTGAAGATGAAATTTTATCACCGGAGAAGAAATGGACGCTGAGGTTCAATCTGAACAAGAGCCTCATCCTGATCCAAAGGAGCATACTGAATCCCCATTCCAACATGATGATCATGCTTCTGAATCCTCCTCAAGCTCAGATGAATTCAAAGAGTTTGACAATGTTCTTCCCCTCACTGAAAGGCAGTTGGCTCAGTGGATCACCGGGGCTTCAAGGAAGCTATACTCAGGGGTTACTAAAACATTGTGGGAACAACATACTGAGGCTGCTGCAAGTTATGCAGATTTAAAAACAGAGATACAGGGCTTCGATGAAAATGTTCATGAGCACAGGGACATGATGTATGACCAAATTCACCGACTGGATGAAAATATGGCTAACTTCTTAAGGCACCTTCAGGATGCTGGCACAAAGATCGATGAAATCAAGGAGTTTGTCAGATAAGACCCAGCTCTTAACTCTCAAGTGTTAAAGGCTACTGAGGCATACTTGCAACAATCTTCACGCCTTACTGAACTGTTAGATCTGCTCAAATCTGCACATGTTCAGGGTCTTCCATCATCAGTCCAGTCTCTTCGAGCTACAATGGACTCTCTGAATACACAGGTGGCGACCATGGCTCAGGCAACCTCTTCCCTGGCCTGGAATCTTGGTCCCCGGATGACTGCCGTGGAGCTTTCTCAGGCTAACTTGGATGCAAAGGTCACCGGCATTGACAGACACTTCAGAGAATAAGGCTATGATGACTGAAATCTATCAGGCCTTCAAGGGTCAAGCTGCTCCGTCCCCCTCAGCACCAACACCAACTCTTGCCCTCACTGACACTCCGGCAACAGCGGTTGAGGGGAGAATACTGCTGAAGAAACTCCTCTTCACACTGAGGGGAGCAAACACCACCAGTCTCGGTTGCTCCTACATCATCTCGCACCAGATCAGCAATACCAATCTCATCAGTCCCACCACCAACATCAACAACAACAACAACACTGATAGTAGTCACACCACCTATCATGACAACTACACCTCCTTTGATCGCATCATCTTCCTCAGGCCAAGACAAAGGCAAAGGCATAATGACAACTGCTGAGCCTGAGAAGATTCCCTATAAAATCGGTGACACTGAATACCTGCTCACACCCGGATCAGCTAAGTAAACTTCTTGCTAAAGAAGAAAGAAGATTGAAACTAGCTGAGGAAGAGAAAAGGAACAGGGAAGCACTGCTAAGGTAGTCGCCGAAGAAGCTGAGAACATGGGACTAGATGCAAGCAAGCTTCAAAAGGGTCAGGCAGGACAAAAGTTCAAGGCTGCTCAGGCTGCTCAAATGACTGCAATGAGAAAGCAGTATGAAGCAAAGAAAAGGAAAGCCGAAGAGCTCAGGCTAGAAAGGATTGATCATTACAACTGGACAATGACAAGTCGAAGGAAGCCTGAAAGAATCACTGATGTTAAAATCATCCCCAATACCAAACCACTGGCAATGAATGTCTACAGAGGGGATGATAAGAGACATTTCGAGATTCATGATCCCCTAAAATTCACTGACTTTGGGATCACTGAACTCGATGAACTTGGTCCAATTATTGAAAAGAAGCAAAACAAGGTGGTCAAGGATCTGATGAAAATGCTCAGCAAAAGATATGAAAGGCTGAGGGATGCACCAACCCAACTGGGAATTCAGCCTGCCTTGACTGCACCTCAAGGATCTCAACCACAAGCTTCCACTGGAAAAAGGAAAAGAGTTGAGTTCCAACCTGAAATCAAAGTGCCTGGCCTAGAATGCAACAGAGAGCTGCCTGAGGGTGTCAAATTTGTGAATTGTTTGGTGATTGAAGAGCCTGAAAGAGGGCTATTCCACATTGATGTCTATGGAAACCCAGCATTTCAAAGATGGAGTGATATTGATCAGGCTGGTGTAGCTGCAATGATCACTATATACCAGTGGCCTCTCAGATCCAATCCCCAGCAAACATTAGGTTCTGTCAAGACCTGAATGCAAAGATAAGAGACCATCCTGACAGGGAAACACTCATCACCAAGAAAGTGAAGCTCGAAGCACTGGGTATCCATCCGACGGGTGACATCATTTTATCATTTTGTACTAGTGATAGGAAATATGTAATCTGATCAATAAAAGATGTATGTTCTTGTCAAATTACTCAAATGTTCCTTATTGTATTCATTAGTACATTCAGTGTAAGAAGAAGCCTTTTTGCTCACTTACATTGATCAAACACTTAGGCTATTTGTATATCCAAATAGGGGGAGACTGTTGGGTTCAAGAAATACCCAAACCCCTTAATCTAGGATTTGAATAGAAAATAACCTAAGTATTTAATCCGTTAAACACAATCAGGTCACTGAGCGCATAGTCTCTCAGTGAGCTATCTTCAGAACACTTAGTATGAGGCGAAGAAGGAGCCTCTCCACTCTGCAAGGCGGAACTTAAAGGGTGAAGACTAAGTCAAGAAGAAGATAGTGGATTCAGTGAGTGATGACAATAACTCACTGAATCCCTTCGACTCCTCTCCAACTGTTAAACACTGAAGACAAACGAAAGAAGAGATCAAGACTTTAAAGACCTAAGATTGAGTGGATTAGGCGGAAAAGTTTTACCCAGATAAAACTAAGTCCCTCAAGTGTTTATCCAGTCTATACACAGTCTCAATCTATCAAAATCATATCTTCCCATTTATAGTAAGCGGCGATTCTCTATCAAGGAAAGAAGCTTCGCGCCTACTATAGAAAGGTGAACAGTAACCGAATATATCAATATTCGTGTTTGCTGTGATCCATGTTTTTGTCTTCTAGGATAAAGTTAATAATCATACTTGTATAAATAGCATAAGAGAATGAGTGAAAAGTTTAAGCTTGTGAATTGTAAAACACACACACACAAGCCAACTTTTCACTCCTCCAAATACAACTTTATCCTTGAGCTAGCTCGGTGGGTTCTAAGAGTTGTGCTCGGACTTAGCCTGAGCTTAGAGAGGAGTCACCCAAACTTTGTCATTTCAATCCTAAGTACTATTCCGCAAGTACTTGGGTAACGTATTCTTTTGATTTATTTCTAATAAGAATATGATGTTGAAAATTACTCTGTGTGTTTTACTTATGTTAACTTCAGTCATTATTCACTGTTAAATTGCTTTAAGTACTTAATTGTCCTTTTTAACAATAGTGAATAGGGAATAACAAGTGGTATCAGGCGGTGATTATAAAACCTTTATAAGCCGCTCTAAAACGTTTTTAAATCAAGATTCCTATGGCTGAAATTGATGTACCCCAACTAGTCGATAAAAAGGGTGGAGCTTATTCAACAAGTTGCCCCTAGACTTGAAATTGGTAAATTCAACAAATGGAAAAAGCGTATGCTTTGCTATTTGATTAGGATGGAACCTTATTATATCAAGTGTATTAATGAGGGCCCGTTTGTCCCAAAGACTGATGAAGGTTTGCCCAAACCTGAAGCTCAGTGGACTCAGGATGAAAGGAGAGTGGTCAACCAGGACCAAAGACTCAAAAGTATCATCATATCATGTCTTCCTGATGATATAATGGAGTCGAGTTATAAGGTAACACGGCTAAACAAACCTGGGATGACCGGTCCATAGCCATGAAGGTCCATCGATACCAAGGAAAACAGGATAATGGACTTGTAACTTGAGTATAACACCTTCAGGGCTAAGGACTCTAAAACTCTCTCTCAAACTTACACCCGTTACAAAACTCTTTTAAATGAACTGGCTAATGATGGTGTTAAGTTATCCAAACATGAGATAAATGTTGGTTTTGTTAATTGTCTCCCGAAGAAATGGTTAAACTTCTCTGGGGACTTAGAAATGCAAATCACATCCAAACTCTTGAGCTTCATGAAATTTATGGGAAATTTGTCTATGAGGAAAACCTCATCAACAGACGATACCCGACTTAAAGAAGTCTCAAGAAGTCAAGAAGTCCCTAACCATCACCTCACCTATATCAACTGCCTTCTTTTCTAACAATGTGGTTCAAGATTTTCAAGAAAATTCTGATGATGAGCCTGATGAGAGATCAAGTGAGGAGTACCTAAATGACTGAACGTTGAATTTCATGAAAGGGCACTCCTTGCAAACTCTCGAAGGTTTATTAAAAGAAACAAAGGTTTTTCAACTGCTAAAGCTAACGAGGACACTGAATGCTTTAAGTGTCACAAAAGGGTCATTTTGCAAAGGACTGTTTTTCAAAAACAATTTCTGAACCTTCTTACAGCACCATCAGTGGTCAAATCAGTCCTCAGGCTTTAGCAAATTTCAACCTAAAATCTATCAGGTCTCATCAAAACTTTCGAATAAATCTTACGAGAACAAAACAATAGATCTTGAAGCCAAGTATAGGAAGATCAAAGCTAAGCTTGCATTACTTGAGGCCAGTCCCTCAGAACCAAAAAGTGTTCAATCTGCGGGGGTAAAACAAAGGTCTTGTTGCGAGAAACCTTCGACTGGGATGAAGAGCCAGTCTCATCAGATGATGAAATGGTGCATGTCAGCGCACCGATGGCCCTCTCAGAAGAGGACAAGCTAGCTGTTGGAAAGAATCATGCGAGAAATGGAGAATGGGTCAACATCACAATGAAGAAGGTAAATATTCTACTTTCTATGGATGATGATTCGATTGGCATCCTATATGAACTATATCAATGTTGACCTTAAGTTTGTAGAGGAGCAAAGATTAAATCTTTTTTCTAAGTACAACAAGTTAAGTTTTGAATTGAATAAGTGTAGGGATGAGTTACTTGTGTTAAAACAAAACAAGCTTGAGGCTATCACCTTACTGATTCAAAACACTGAATTAGTTAAAAGAAATCAGGCTCTTCAAGATGAACTTAAGAAATAAAAGGAAATCATTGATAGCTGGACCACCAAGAATCCAAGAGTCTTTGATCTTTGTGGGTGCCCCAGTAGCAAAAAGAGAGTCATAGGTGAACATCATCTTACTGACTTTCTCAACAAAGACCAGAGTCCTAAACCATTTGTGTCTGGTGGCATGATTACCAATATGTTGTCTGTTCCCAAGACCGGTGATTGGATTGAAAGACTTAATCCTGATAGTAAGCTTCCTAACTTTGACTCTGGAAAAATTCTAGAGCATGAAAGTCAAGCTCTAAAGAGCATGCTTGGACTCCCGGATGTGCCCGTAGCACTTTGAACACATCTCTAAGTCGAAGATGAATCTCAAGCACCACTTCCACCTTTGGAACCTCTTCAGAGTGCTGATCCTAGCTCTGAGCTTACTCCATTACATTACAATCCACACTCTCCCAAAGAAAGGTCTGGACTTGGTAGAACCATTTTGAAAAGACCATCAAAACCAACTCAACAAGAATCCAACCCCACTGATAATTCCACATCCTCAGTCCCCACTGTGATCGATTCAAACGACTGAACTTGTGAGAAAGCTAACTAACAAAATGGAATCTATTGAAAAGGTCTCTGAACCAATCAAGGAGACAAAGTCAGCTTCCTCCAGTTCCTCAAAGTCAAAAGCCACCACCAAAAATAAGCAGAAAACGGCACTGTCATTAAAAACAAAGCCAGACTTGTAGCCAAAGGTTACAGTCAACAAGAAGGCATTGACTATGATGAAACATTTGCTCCTGTTGCAAGAATGGAAGCCATCAGGATCTTTCTTGCATATGCAACATACATGAACTTCGGGGTCTACCAAATGGATGTTAAAAGTGCATTCTTAAATGGTGATCTCAAGGAAGATGTATATGTTCAAGAACCTCCGTGGCTTTGAGAGTAGTGAATTCCATGACTATGTCTGCAAGCTTGACAAAGCCCTCTATGGACTTAAACAAGCTCCCGGGGCATGGTATGAAACTCTCTCGCTTTCCCGATACAAAACAAGTTTGTCAGAGGAAAGATAGACAACACACTGTTTGTCTATAGAACTCAACAGGATGTGATTCTAGTCCAAGTGTATGTTGATGACATCATCTTTGGCTCAACAAACTACAAACTTTGCAAACAGTTTGAAAAGCTGATGACTAAAAGTTTGAAATGAGCATGATGGGGAACTCACATACTTTCTTGGACTACAAATCGTGCAAACCGACAAAGGAATATCCATCAATCAAGAGAAATATACCAGAATCTCTTGAAAAATATGAGATATCTGACGTGCCTCGTGAAAACTCCAATGGTCCCACCTAACAACCTTGGACCGATCTCACGGCAAATCAGTCAATCAAACTCATTTCAGAGGGATTGTAGGCTCACGATGTATCTAATCGCTTCTAGACCAGGATATCCAATTCTCATCGTCTAATAGCAAGATATCGGTCCAATCCTAAAGAATCCCATCTCACTGTAGCCAAAAGAATACTGAGGTACACGAAGGGAACCCCTAGCCTTAGACTCTATTATCCAAGATGCTCAGGGTTTGATCTCAAAGGTTACTCTGATTCGATTATCTTTGGCTGCAACATGGAAAGAAAAAGTACCTCAGGGTCCTGTCAATTTCTAGGAGGAAAACTAGTTTGTTGGAGTGCTAAAAGGCAACAATCAGTGGCTATGTCCTCAGCTGAAGCTGAATATGTAGCTGCAGCAGGATCTTGTGCCAATGTATTATGGATGAAAAGTCAACTCAGTGACTATGACATCCATTACAAAATGGTGCCCATCTTACGTGATAATACCGGTGCTATTGCAATCTCCAACAACCCTGTCCTCCACCAAAGAACCAAACACATTGATATCGGATATCACTTCATCAGGGATCACATAATGAAAGGAGACATAGAACTTCATTTCATCCCTCCTGAATATCAACTGGCTGATATCTTCACCAAACCCTTGGATGAACCTACCTTCAGAGACTGAAAATTTGAATTGGGAATGCTAGACATTGAAAGTCAGGTATCTGAAAACCAATCTCAGTAAGATCACTGAAATGGTTCATTCTCCCTGAACATCCAAAACAAACCTCTCACTGAATGAGTAAGACTCACTCAGGGTCCCTGACAGAAAGCATTGAATGAGTAACTAAATGCTCCAAGTATTAGTTACTTAAATGTCCTAGGTTGGTAATCCCACCAATTTAATATAGGAATACATGTCTTACGTGAGTATCATCATTTACCACACCCCACTTGGCATTAAATGCCTTCTCTCACATAAAATATCCTATGGATATTTTATTACTGCTAAAGTGCACTTTTACTGTGCATTGCAACTGTTTTCCTTGAAAGACGGGATTTTACTTTGCGTGAAGTGGTGGGGGGCATTAAATGTGGAATATCAAACGATTTCAAAAATGGTCTTTACATATCCACATTTATACAAAACCACCCCTCTCACTTCTCTATAAATACCCTCTTCAAAAACCACAAAAAACACACAAATTATTTTCTACAACTAAACTCTGTCAAAATCCTTTCTCAAATCCAAAAATTTGTGTGTTCTCAAAATCTTCAAAAACTCTTTTGGAAAACCCTCCTTGTAAACATTTACAAAAGTTTTTCATCACAAACTTGAGAGATCCAAATACTTTGATTGTTCTAGTCAAAACATTTTTTTTCCCTAAAATCTTTTTAATAGAAATGGCTAGAACACAATCTCTCCAGTTTGCTTCTCAGTGGGTAGGGGATCTTACTAACGTTGAATTTAAAACAAATAATGTCATAGGAAATTTTGAATACCCGAAAGTGTCCCAACCTATAAAGACATTATAAAATTTTTATTCAACGCCCACTCAAACGGCCTTTGTAAATGTCCCTCGATCTGTACCCAAACTACCTCAGGGAATTTTGGGCTACAGCTAAAGCCTCTGACCCGACACCTTCTACTGATGAGAATAACCTTAGACCACTCGGGAATATCTCATCGATTCAGTCTTAATGAGGGGCAACAATACACCCTGGATTACAAAACATTTTGCACTTCAACAGGGTTAGATTATAACAAAGGTACTTATGTCGCCCATCCTGAACCCTCCACAGTGAAGGATGGGTTAAAACAAATTGTTTTAGATCCAACTTTTTGGGACAAGACCCCAGTCACTAAAAGCTCATTCCCGTGGCTTGGAGGATCCTCTTCACTTTTGTGATTCAGGTCCTCGGCGGGAACCACTCATCCACTGAACAAGTCAACTCTATTCAGTTGATGATGGCATACTGCTTGATGAATGGGGTCACTGTCGACATAGGGGAGATCATTTACAGTGATCTTGTAACGAAGCTACAGAGCAAAACTAGGGACGGCGTTTCGTATCCTAGGTTTGTTTCTTGTGCTTTGCAATCGTTCTTGGGTTCAAATTATACTCAAGATGAAAAATTTGGAAATTTACCTGGCATCCTGAGCCCATCAAATTTTCAAAAGGACCCATCCCTTGTCACTCCCATTGAATTGACGGCCCACATGATTCCTGTAAACAATCAAAGTGGATCAGTGTCTCCAAACCCTGCTCCTAAAAAGAGAAAGGGAAGTCTCGGTGGGACTAAGACTAAACCAAAGTCTCGGGGCCCGAGGCTTCGGAGCACACCTAAGAGGCACATTAAGCCCAAGACTAAACAGACACCCACTGACGGGCAACAACCACCCCGTGACAACGAAGGACACCGATACATCACAGTCAGTGCCCTTGGTCACACCTACTACTCCCCAAGATCCAGAGGGAAACAAACAACCCGGGTAGGGGCGCCTTCCACCACGCCTGATGATGACATTAACAAATCCAAGTCTTTGTCTGAGGGCACACTGATCGATCCCAAAGACTCGGGGAAACAAACAACCCAGATAGGGATACAACAATCACTGACACCGCCAAAGGCACTGGGAAACACCCACCAGTGTCTCAGGGGTCACAGGGGACAAAGACTCGGAGGGAAAGAAACAACCCACCGATACGGAACCTAAAGCCAATCCTGACTCGGAGAAGGCACTGGAAACTCCCACCAGTGTCCGAGGGGTCAACGGGGGACAAAGACTCAGAGGGATATATACCACCTGCTGATATGGAACCCATCACCAACCCCTTGCTCACTATTGCTGATGTCACCGGTATTCTATTCTCGAGAGGATGATCTTGCTGAAACTGAAGATGAAATTTTATCACCGGAGAAGAAATGGACGCTAAGGTTCAATCTGAACAAGAGCCTCAGCCTGATCCAAAGGAGCATACTGAATCCCCATTCCAACATGATGATCATGCTTCTGAATCCTCCTCAAGCTCTGATGAATTCAAAGAGTTTGACAATGTTCTTCCCCTCACTGAAAGACAGTTGGCTCAGTGGATCACCAGGGCTTCAAGGAAGCTATACTCAGGGGTTACTAAAACATTGTGGGAACAACATACTGAGGCTGCTGCAAGTTATGCAGATTTAAAAACAGAGATACAGGGCTTCGATGAAAATGTTCATGAGCACAGGGACATGATGTATGACCAAATTCACCGACTGGATGAAAATATGGCTAACTTCTTAAGGCACCTTCGGATCTTGGCACAAAGATCGATGAAATCAAGGAGTTTGTCAGATAAGACCCAGCTCTTAACTCTCAAGTGTTAAAGGCTACTGAGGCATACTTGCAACAATCTTCACGCCTTACTGAACTGTTAGATCTGCTCAAATCGCACATGTTCGGGTCTTCCATCATCATCCAAATCTCTTCGAGCTACAATGGACTCTCTGAATACGGTGGCGACCATGGCTCGGGCATCCTCTTCCACGGCCGGAATCTTGGTCCCGGATGACTGCGTGGAGCTTTCTCAGGCTAACTTGGATGCAAAGGTCACGGCATTGAGACGGACACTTCAGAGATTAAGGCCATGATGACTGAAATCTATCAAGCCTTCAAGGGTCAAGCTGCTCCGTCCCCCTCAGCACCAACACCAACTCTTGCCCTCACCGACACTCGGCAACAGTTGAGGGGAGAATACTGCGAAGAAACTCCTCTTCACACTGAGGGGAGCAAACACCACCAGTCTCGATTGCTCCTACATCATCGCACCAGATCGGCAATACCAATCTCATCAGTCCCACCACCAACATCAACAACAACAACAACACTGATAGTAGTCACACCACCTATCATGACAACTACACCTCCTTTGATCGCATCATCTTCCTCAGGCCAAGACAAAGGCAAAGGCATAATGACAACTGCTGAGCCTGAGAAGATTCCCTATAAAATCGGTGACACTGAATACCTGCTCACACCGATCGCTAAGTAAACATCTTGCTAAAGAAGAAAGAAGAATGAAACTAGCTGAGGAAGAGAAAAGGAACAGGAAGCACCGCTAAGGTTGTCGCCGAAGAAGCTGAGAACATGGGACTAGATGCGAGCAAGCTTCAAAAGGGTCGAGCAGGACAAAAGTTCAAGGCTGCTCAGCTTCAAATGACTGCAATAAGAAAGCAGTATGAAGCAAAGAAAAGGAAAGCCGAAGAGCTCAGGCTAGAAAGGATTGATCATTACAACTGGACAATGACAAGTCGAAGGAAGCCTGAAAGAATCACTGATGTTAAAATCATCCCCAATACCAAACCACTGGCAATGAATGTCTACAGAGGGGATGATAAGAGACATTTCGAGATTCATGATCCCCTAAAATTCAGCGACTTTGGGATCACTGACCTCGATGAACTTGGTCCAATTATTGAAAAGAAGCAAAACAAGGTGGTCAAGGATCTGATGAAAATGCTCAACAAAAGATATGAAAGGTTGAGGATGCACCATTAACTGGGAATTCACCTGCCTTGATGCACCTTAAGGATCTCAACCACAAGCTTCCACTGGAAAAAGGAAAAGAGTTGAGTTCCAACCTGAAATCAAAGTGCCTGGCCTAGAATGCAACAGAGAGCTGCCTGAGGGTGTCAAATTTGTGAACTGTTTGGTGATTGAAGAGCACTGAAGAGGGCTATTCCACATTGACGTCTATGGAAACCCAGCATTTCAAAGATGGAGTGATATTGATCAGGCTGGTGTAGCTGCAATGATCAGCTATATACCAGTGGCCTCTCAGATCCAATCCCCAGCAAACATTAGGTTCTGTCAAGACCTGAATGCAAAGATAAGTGACCATCCTGACAGGGAAACACTCATCACCAAGAAAGTGAAGCTCGAAGCACTGGGTATCCATCTGGACTGACATCATTTTATCCTTTTGTACTAGTGATAGGAAATATGTAATCTGATCAATAAAAGATGTATGTTCTTGTCAAATTACTTAAATGTTCCTTATTGTATTCATTAGTACATTCAGTGTAAGAAGAAGCCTTTTTGCTCACTTACACTGATCAAACACTTAGGCTATTTGTATATCCAAATAGGGGGAGACTGTTGGGTTCAGTAAATACCCAAACCCCTTAAACTAGGATTTGAATAGAAAATATCCTAAGTATTTAATCCGTTAAACACAATCAGATCACTGAGCGCATAGTCTCTCAGTGAGCTATCTTCAGGACACTTAGTATGAGGCGAAGAAGGAGCCTCTCCACTCTGCAAGGCGGAACTTAAAGGGTGAAGACTAAGTCAAGAAAAAGATAGTGGATTCAGTGAGTGATGACAATAACTCACTGAATCCCTTCGACTCCTCTCCAACTGTTAAACACTGAAGACAAACGAAAGAAGAGACTGAAGACTTTAAAGACTGAAGATTGAGCTGGATTAGGCGGGAAAGTTTTACCCAGATAAAACTAAGTCCCTCAAGTGTTTATCCAGTCTATACACAGTCTCAATCTATCAAAATCATATCTTCCCATTTATAGTAAGCGGCGATTCTCTATCAAGGAAAGAAGCTTCGCCGCCTACTATAGAAAGGTGAACAGTAACCGAATATATCAATATTCGTGTTTGCTGTGATCCATGTTTTTGTCTTCTAGGATAAAGTTAATAATCATACTTGTATAAATAGCATAAGAGAATGAGTGAAAAGTTTAACCTTGTGAATTGTAAAAACACACACACACAAGCCAACTTTTCACTCCTCCAAATACAACTTTATCCTTGAGCTAGCTCAGTGGGTTCTATGAGTTGTGCTCAGACTTAGCCTGAGCTTAGAGAGGAGTCACCCAAACTTTGTCATTTCAATCCTAAGTACTATTCCGCAAGTACTTGGGTAACGTATTCTTTTGATTTATTTCTAATAAGAATATGATGTTGAAAATTACTCTGTGTGTTTTACTTATGTTAACTTCAGTCATTATTCACTGTTAAATTGCTTTAAGTACTTAATTGACCTTTTTTTAACAATAGTGAATAGGGAATAACAATTTATGAGTCTTGTAGCTAGACTCGAAGTCGTGCTCCTACGTGACTTCATTGCCGTCACCTTCTTTCTCATGACGTTCTCTATTGGGGTTTTCCATGTTATAGTAATGTCCTATTATGCACATTTCTAAAAAGTCATTTTCCCCCCAACGGTTCTATATTCTAGTCCTAATTTCAAACAATTCTTATAGAACCCAAAAATCTTATTCATCACATAATCTACTCCTTTCTCCTTATCCTCCTCATTCCTATAGTAGATCGATAGCTTAAGTTCTTTTTCATCATTGGATAGTGATGAAAATTTCTCAATCTTAAACGGCATTTGGTAAGCTATGTCATCGGTCTCATCCTTGAATCTAACTATCCCTAATAATGGATCATAAGTCATCCCGGTGTTTTCTATGAATGGCTTTCCTAGAACTACGTGGGACAAGCTAGGATCTATGGCCGTACTAATATCCTCCAAAATTATGAAATCCGTAGGGTACGTGAAACTACATACATAGACGGGCAATCCCTTAACTCTACCAAGAAAATTACAACTAACTCTAGGATCATCGGGGTCTTGCGTATTTGGGATAGGTTTCTTCATTACCCAATTATAGTAGGTGCTAGTCATGATGTTTATTGGGGACTTGCGATCAATGTAGGCCTTTGCCTTGAAAATATGTCCTATGCAACATGGTATGTTGAGATTCCAAGGATTTCTGAAGATGATTCTAGGGCTTCTCCTAACATACATATGACGAAGGTCGTGTACTAAGTGTGGGTGGCATGAAAGTTCCTCTTCCGTAGGAAACTTATTGAAGTATTCATTACTTACTTCGTCTACTTCGTAGGTCGATTCTTCCTTAGGAGTTTCACAAACCTCAATTATAGTCTCATGGTTCGCCTCGTCACTATTCCTATTTGGTTTTACTAGAGTGATGGTGTTGACGAATTGAACGTGCTTAGATTAAGAGGGATCCCTAGTCTCGAAGTACTTGCTTGGGTCCTTAATTTTTACAGCGAAAGCTTCGGGAGAATGAGTCGAGATGGCATTAACCTTTTCGGTGGTCTTACTATCACTATTGGTCATGGCTTTCAAAAGGTTATTTATCTTCCTATCCATCTCGGCTTGTTGTTGGTTAAAGCGGTCTGAAAGCTTGGCTATTTGAGCTTCTTGGGATGTAACTAGGTGTTGCAACATGCCTTTTATGTTTTGTTGGCTAGGGCCGTGGGACCATGGGGAATTAGAGGTGAATTCTTTGGTTTGTCCCCAATTATAGTCGGGTTTGCCCCTCCATGCTTCACGGGCATCATTGAAAGTCCTGGGTCCGGGTGTTGTGGGGAATCTCCCTCCCATTTCATTGGTACGCGAGGATGCATAGTCAACGAAAGCTTGTTCGAGGAGTCTCGTGCAAGTACGAGTGTCATGGGGACCACTACATAGCTCACACAAGGAAGAGACTTTGTTCACTTGGCGTGAAGACTTAGGATTCTCATAGGAGCTCATTAGGAATTTGACTTGATCTTCAAGTTGTAGCATCCTACGATTGGAAGTTTGTGAGTCAATGGGAGGCAAGGAGATTTCCTTGACGGTTTTGGGCAACTTACGTGGGTCATTCCAACTTTCGTTGTCATAGAGGGCAAGGTCCTCTATTGTACCCCACGATTCTTACGCAGTAAGATCACTAAGTTTGCCACCGGTCGCTTGGTCGATGGATTGCTTATTTGAGAAGTTGACATGATCGTAAAATATTTGGACTTGAAGCCAAAGATCGATGCCGTGATGAGGGACTTTATGGAGCAAGTCCTTGAATCGAGTCCATGCCTCGTAGAGAGATTCACCTTGACGTTGTTGGAACATCAAGATTTCATTCCTAAGTTTAGTAGTTCTCCCTGGTGGGAAATATTGGGCAAGGAAACGAGTGGTGAGATCATCCCAACTTGAGATGGCACCGGCGGGAAGTCGCTCAAGCCAATTACTAGCTTGGTCCCGTAGAGAGAATTGGAAGAAATGCAAGCGCGTGGTCTACCGTGTGGTAGCATCAAGGTCAATGGAATCAACGATTTTAAGGAAGTCCTTGAGATGGTGATTAGGATCTTCGGAACGAATTCCATGAAATGCACATCCGTTTTGCACCAACCGGATGGTGTCGGATCGCGGGGCCGTAGTTTGAGCTTGATCAGGGAGTTCAATGGTGTTCCTATAGCCTTGGTAGCTCGGTCTAGAGTATTCACCAAGAGTACGGCCTCTTGGCGGGACAATTGGTGGTGGGTCGATGGGAATTGGGTGATCACCTTCCATGATGAAAAGTGATGGGATTACTAACAAAGTCACGAAGAAGGGGGATAGACTACAAGGAAGCTAAAAATGAGAAAAAATCTTACTTGATAAGAATCAAGCAAGGGAACCTAAACGAGATAGAATTCTAACTAGCTATTCTATTCCCCGGCAGCGGCGCCAAAAACTTGATGAGCGTACAAAGGGCGTTCGGGGTCAAAGGAACTTCCTTTTCATCGAGCAAGTTTTTCAACACCCTAGGCAGTGAACCTAATCGTTGTAGTGTAGTATTGGGTAAGCCTCGAGTATTGATATCATTCTCTAGGGGAATAGGAATGCTAGCAAGAAGTGTACTACACTAAGGTTGGGGTTGAGGAAAATTCTTTTTTATCTTTTTATATTTTTTAGAAAGCTAAGGGTAAAATCTCGGGGCAATGGATTTGGGGGTGGTACTTCTACCGATTACTTCTACTATTCTAATTATCTAATACTACGGGTAGTCTATGTCTTTTTGATTGTGTGCTCGTATGATGATTAAAAATGTGTTTACCTAGATACTATTACTCCCTAGTTATCTTTTATTGGTGGTTGAATTGTCACGTCCTTATTCTTAACGCGTTGTGTTTTCTAAGGTCGTAAGGAATGCTTATGCCCTAACTCTTTGAGAATACCTTAAGGTTATTGCCTACGAAATCCGCTAGATGTTTCATAAACTAACCTAAAGGTTATCTTTGGATGTTTAGACTACGGAATCCTCTAAGTGATTCATAAATTAATGTTCACAAAGATTACTCAACCATTTAAACACAACGGTAGCCTAGTGCATTCCTAAGCCAATTACAATTAAGATAAGAGATAACCAATCAATAATTAATAACTAGGTTTCATAGATCTAAGCAAACACACAAGAAATTTAGCCGGACATGTTAAATAAGCAAGCATACACACATTCAATGGAAGACATAATGAAATTAATGGAATAAAACACTTATCTTGATGTATAAAATAGGGTTTGTGACCCTAAGATACTGTCCAAGTCGGACTACAAACGTTTAGGGTTTTTACTCCACAAGTCTACCTCCTTAAAAACTGAAAAATCGAATTTTATATATAGATTTACACTTGCGACGTCATCGCCTTATAGGTGAGACGCCGTCAGATCGCCGTCATTAGGGTTTTCGTCTTGGCCAAGTTATCATTGTGACGGCGTCACGTTGTAGGTGTGACGCCGTCGGGCTTCAATAGGGACGTCGTCTGATTCTGGATCTGGGCCGTCTGAGATGAAATGTCTTAGTGATGCCCTTCCTCTTCAAAGCCTGACGCCGTCAGGTGTGTTTTAGCAAAAAGTCTATTGAGTCGTTAGGTGAATTTTAATTAAATCCGTAGAGAAGGATGATAAGGTTTTAAAATGTACCTTTTTTAGGGGTTGTTTAAGCCCTTATTTGATCACTTTTGTATCCGTTATTACTTAATATCGTTCCTTTTCACTTTTTAGGTATCTTGAAGGCAAAATGCTGGAATGACACTTATTCGGACGAAAAAGCGCGAATATACGAAGAAAATGGCCAAAGTCAAGAATCGAGACACTCAGGCTGCTGGAACTGAAGGGGACGGCGTCAGGCACAAAATAGTGACGCCGTCGGACAACTTTTGTGACGGCTCAGAAGCCAAATTGCTCATTTACAAGTGACGGCTTCAGGTTTTAAAAGAGTAGGGCGTCGCAACTCAGACGGCCTAGATTTGATCCAGACGACGTCAGAGACTGAAGGGGACGGCGTCACAAGCATAAGGTGACGTCGTCGCAAGACTAACGTGGCCAAGACGAAACCCTAATGACGGCGACCCGACGGTGTCACAAATCAAAGGGTGACGCCGTCGCATTTGTAATCTTATATATAGAATCCGAATTTTATAGTTTTCAGTGTGTAGTCTTTTGGAGTAAAAACCTAAACCAAACCAAGGTTGTCTTGTACAGTATTTTAGGGTTCCATACCATATCTTACATCAAGATAAGTGTTTTACTTCATTAATTCAATTATGTCTTCAATTACTTGTGTGTATGCTTGCATGTTTCCCATGCCCGGCTAATTTACTTGTGTGTTTGCTTAGGAAATATGAAACTTAATTATTGAATATTGATTGGTTGTCTCTTATCTTAATTGTTAATGATCTAGTATTGCGATAGGTCATCCGTTGTGTAGTCAATGCTTGATTAATCTTTGTTGAACCTTAGCTTATAGTACCTAGAGTCATTGTAGGCTAAACCATCCGAAGAGTACGTTAGTGTTAAGTTTATAAATCCTAGAGATTTTGTAGGCGATAACCTTTGGTAGTTTCAATGAGTTAGGGATAAACGCATACCCTACGACCTTAGACACACAACGCGATTAAGAATAAGGACATGACAATTCAACCATCAATAGGAGATAATTAAGGAGTAATAAAACCTAAGTAAACACATCTTTAAATCATCATACGAGCACACAATAATTAGACATAGACTACATACACCACTAGATTAGATAATTAGATAAGTAGAGTAATCGGTAGAAATACAAACCCCCCAAATCCAAACCCCAAGATTCGTACCTTTCCATTTCCTAAAAAACATAAAAAGATAAAAAAATAATCTTCCTCAACCCCAACCTTAGCGTAGTAACTTCTCACTAACATTCCTATTCCCCTAGAGAACGATATCAATTCCCGTGGCTTACCCTAATACTACACTACAACGATTAGGTTCACTGCCTAGGGTGTTGAAAAACTTGCTCGAGGAAAAGGAAGTTCCTTTGACCCCGAACGACGCGTGTAGCGTTATCAAGGGACGACGTCGCCCTTTAGTTGGGACGCCGTCAGCTTCAGTTTCAGCAGCTTGAGTGTCTTCGATCTTAACTTAGCCATTTTCTTCATATATTCACTCTTTTTCGTCCAAATATGCATCATTCCAGCATTTTGCTTCCAAGAGACCTAAAAAGTGAAAATGAACGAAATTAAGCAGTAACGGATATAAAAGTGGGCGATTAAGGGCTTAAATGACCCCTTAAAAGTGTACGTTTTAAATTCTTATCATATATAAAGAGCTAAACATGTACCCAATAGTCATATGTTAACAAAACTATTTTTTTAATATTGTGATGATAATAGTCCAACAGAGGGGACATGTAGAGTAATATAAATGTTATGGGTCCGAAATGTTAGAATTTAGGTGTGTGAGAGTGGTAATAATCCTAATATATTCTTTGACTGGTGTTAAGATTACTTTTAGATTGAAGTATTTCCACCCTATATTCTTCGGGTATCACGAGATCATCAATTGAATGATTCAGAGAATAATAGGTTGTTTTTAAGGAACGAGAAATTAAAGTAATATACTGAAAGTTGTTATGTGTGTGTTGTATTCTGGAAGAGATCAATTCTAGTGTATGTAACTCAACCAAAAGTTAGTTATACTCGGTTAAAGCGGTTGGTGGAAGAGTCACACCTGTTGATGAAAAGGTGTATCTTTTGGTGGGAAAACGGTTTGGATGAAAAATGGGTAATACCCTTACCGCAAGGGGCACTTGACCCCCGCTCTTTGTTCGTGGCGACATCAAGCTAGCTATAACGAGTGTGCACTCCACACCTCCTAACTCGACTGTAAGCTAAACCCATATAAGCAATTGATCTCAAGTAAATCACAATCACATAAAATATAAGTGGTGACACTAAAATCACTAACCCGAAACTCCTCCTAAATTTCTTTTAATCACAATTTTGCGCAATTAATGAAGAGGGATATAGTGAAAAGAATAATTGAAATTAAAAGAGTGAGAATAAATTGTAATCACTTATTTCAAATACGGAAGGAGAAATAATGAAAGATGTATTTATTTTTGTGGATGCATCTGAAATTTGTGATTGTTATTTTTTCTCATTTTTTTTATTTTAATTTATATTTCTCATTTAATCCTAACACATTTAATGAAAAAAGTAGATTTTTGAATCATCAACAAACTAAAAGGAAAGGCATTTCTAAGACATAAATACAATGGTAAAAATCATTTTTCCTAAACCAAATATGATTTTTCCTAAAGAATGCTTAAGAAGACACAAAGCAAACTCATGTAGGCAGAGGATTTATGGGGGAACCATATCGGAAAAGTTTTGTATATATTTTTTAATGGCGAATTTTATTAGAAAGCAATAAATAAGCAAGAAAGTTATCCTTGCAAAAGAACACAATTACAAAGGATTAACGACTCAATCATTCAAAGACATATACACCTTAGAAGCTCGGGCTTTAACCAATTAAAAGAAGTTAATATAATCAAATAAAAAATGTCACTTCTTATAATCGGATTGTTGTGGAACACCACCGAGTTCCAGAAATGCCAAAGGATCCAAATAGAAGCTATAACAATCACCTCGAACTTTATCTTCTTATCACTTGATCTTGATGAATCAACCAACCTGTCATACCACTCTTGGATGCTATCCCCAAATGGAATCGTTACATCACACCAGCTTGACATTTTTCTTCCAAACATGATTAGCCACTTCACTATCCCGAAAACAATGTATGTTTGTTTCAAAACTGTTATTAAATATCGGGTAGTTCAAAGAATCTATCTCACATCCTCGTTTAGACAAGCTGACCGGACTGGAAGTTTATTCAAACGAAGTCTCCAAATGAGGATATTAGCTCATCCAGGCACCAGTTTACTCCCGGGTGTTGCAGTCATGGTTCTAAAATGTGCACCATGGCAGTGCTAAGGCTGGAGGCGTAACCTACAAAATATACCAAGGCGTTGTCACTCGGCGTGGCTTGAGATGAGGCGTGGAAAGGCGCGATAAGGCGCTAGGCATGACGCATTTTTTTAAATTCAACTAAGATGAAAAAGGTTTTTTTGAAAGAAATGAAGAAGATTACAAGGTTAGTTTCTTGACTTAATACTTTATGTATAACACTTTTTGTAAACTCGATATATATGAAATATGATATAATATATAAATCTATAAATCTTTTCATATTTTGTGCCGCTTTAAGTCACACCTTAAATAACGTTATGACTTTGCCATAGCTCCTAAGGTTTAAGGCTTGGTCACGCCGTCACGCCTTAATAATAGAGAAAAATAATCATGCACATGCAAAACTTAGAAATATAATGAACGTTCCTTTGGCGTTTTGAAAGCACGGTTTCCAATCCTGAAAAAGATAACTCCATACCCTTTGGTTAAACAAATAAATATTGTTGTGGCTTGTTTTGTTGTTCATAATTTTATTCAAAAAGAAGGCTTAAGCGATGAGTTTCTCTCGCTATATGATCATCATGAAATACATGATGGTGGCAATTTACATGATGATAACGGTGTTGATGAAGATGTGCAACAATATGAAAGTGCGACTCATAAAAAATATGTGACTAGTTTACGAGATCAATTGCGGCACAATGCCTCTGAATATTTTGATTTAAGACATTTATATCTACATTGCTAGACTATGTTTAATTTATAACTCATGTACCTTATTTATAGCATTCAAACATTTTTTAGAACAAACAATATTATTGGATTCATAAATTTTCGCCTCAAATTCAAATTCATATGTGCGGCTTAAGTTCATATACAAATCCTCTTAATAAATACTCTCGCCGTCACATATTAATTTTCATGTTTTGACTTTTGCAGTATTTCTTTTCAACTTTGACTTTAAATACTTTTGTTTGTTTTATATAATACTTGATGAAAATTATAAGAAAATACATTTAAACCCAATTTATATATTTTGCATCAAGTATTATATAACACAAAAAGATATAACTAAAGTCAAAGTTGAAAAAGAAGAAAATGGGATTAGATGTGAAAGAAAAAGCCCGACATTCATTTTTTCATGAGACTTCAAAAAGTTAAACATGACAATTAATATGGGACACAGGGAGTTAAACATTAGAAAATATCGAAAATATCATGTCAGATATCAAATGGTAGAAAATATAATTTTTCCTAAAGCAAGCTTAGGAAGACATAAATAACTTTTTTTTTTTTTGAAAAGCAAAGATATTATAAGCTACACGGCAAAAAGAACAAAGGCGACAAAAGGAGCTCCAAGGAGGAGAACCTACGCAAAACAAACACATAAAAACTATGGAAAATACCTAAACAAAGAAAAGTTAAGTATCTAGAAGTCCATTAGGACAAATAATCCAATTGGCCAATGAAAAACGATTCTTTAGAGCCCCATTCAAAGTCCATAAAAGCGTCATCATTTGAATCACGGGAAAAATATCTTCATGCAAAGCACACGACTTCTTCTCATCCGAGGAAGCATGCAGAATACGATTTCTCCAAGCCCAATTACTCCATACAAATCCCAAACAAATTGCGTGAAATAACTTGGCTTTCCATTTATAAAGGCTAGGAATGTCATTTAAGATGTCATCTAAAGAAGGATTGCATTATGGAGAAACTTTCCACCAACTCCAAAATTTCAACAAAATAAAGCTTTATCTTGGGACAAGAAAGAAAGCAATGTTCTTTTGATTCTACATCTGATCCACAAAAAAGACAAGTAGACGAGTCTAAGTGAAGAAGATCACGACGTGACAAATTTTCTCTAGTTGGGAGGAGATTCAAGGCGACCTTCCAAGCACATACATTAACTTTGCGAGGAGCCCATAAGTTCCAAACAAAATTAAGAGGGTCAACAAAAGTGTCGAACATCTTTTTTTGAATAAGGGAACATAAAGATCTAACAAAAAAAATTACATGAATTTTTGATGTTTCATACCCATTCATCCTCTTTAAAAGCATCAATAACGAGACCATTGATAAAGTTAAGAATGAAGGTAATATCGCCCGGAGATCACCCTGTGGGCTGCCTGTGCCATACCCAATTAGCAGCCCAAGCCCCCTTATAAAGACATGAATAAGTAATAAGTTGTGTCTCATAAACAATTGGTGCTACATTTCTTTGTGTCTGTGTTATAATAATTTAGTTAACAGATAAAATTTTGAACAAATAAAAAAGATCGAACACTTCTACTACCTTTAATGAATTTAAGCATATTACCAGGGATGTCTTGGACTATAAAACTTTCGTGTTTCTTTTTGTGTTTGGGCTCAATGGTAGATGTTCATTAGTTCCTTCTTTTTAATTTTCTTACTGAGTGATAGGATTATGAAGAAAATTCCAATGTAAATTGCCAAGGTCAATTCAATGCACAAAATATTGGGTGAAGTCATTTTGTATAAAGATTTTGCATATAACATAAGATTGTACTGTTTATTTAGCTAGCATAATAAAAATAAACCTTCACATTTTCAATGGCTATTGGCTACTAACGATATTGTTACGTTTATAACCATGGAAACAAAAGGTCGACCAATTTCTGGTTATACATAACTGTCGATCAACAGTTACCATCCAACGTACAGTAATACTCTATTTTAAAAGAATGAACCATAACAGACCAAATTATGAAGGTGACAGTTATGTGAATTTGCTTGATGGACTGCTATGACAACAAGAACATCAAACACTGGAAGTTGAATAACAATCCAATATGATGCACACATCTCAAATCATACAACAGAAATTGACTCATTAACCATTGTGACAATACGAGGAGTGCATACACTACAAGTAGAAAGAACTGCCCAATTTATTGGCAGCAAGAAATAAAGGTCATGAGACGTAAACCTGGGCACTTACAGAACATTCGTACATGGTGACTTTGTCACTTATATCGATTCATCATTCCTCTTTCTCCAATTACTGGAGAATTAATGTACCTATGGACATCTGTTCCACATATATTCCATTATTAGTTTCAATTTTGTGAGTAAAACATGCAATATGTCATGATCGCTACTTGTTGGAGGTGGCAATTTCAATTCATATACAAGTAAATTGATCGTTTTGGGTTATGTAGCTAAGATGGAAACGAGTTGAATGGGTCGAATGTGTTGAATATGCCATAAAACCTCGAAGTACATAGCTAAGATGGAAACGGATTATGTAACGGGTCTAGATTGATAAAAGTAACTTTTACGACAGGTCAAATGGGTTGGGTTGACCAAGACTTTTATTATTTCTCTGTCCTTTTACCATGTATCAAATAACTAAAGCCATGGATATGATTACAGAAACTAGGTTACTTCAATGTTGAACCGTCTGAAATGACACATACCCATATTGACCCATTTATAGGACTAATCAATTATCTATCGTGCGCAAAATAGCATACAATCACTAACCCACAAAACCAAACTACATCAAAATAACATACTTATTACATTAAAGCAGTGTTGTAAACAAGGATTACAAGGCCGAGTAAACGGATTACTTGCTACAAGGTCGATGACCGATTAAACGCCGATACTCATTAGAAGGTCAATAGTCAATAGCCTTAAAATTCGTCTGAAATGAAACGCATGAAATCTCCTTAAATCGTTTTTTTTTAAGTATAGATTATTATTGTATGATATAGTTTTTAAAATCATTTATACACATTAAAGAAGAAAAAAGTATTGGTGCCACTAGAAAAATATTGGTGGCATTAGTTTACGGGAAATCTCTTTTATATTCTTACTTTTTAAATTTTAGAAATAATTAATGATTTAAACTGATCAGAAATGCTATATTAATGATCTAACTGGAGGTATTAAGATATTTATATACACTTTGGATTTCAGTATTTCACACATTTGATCAGTTTCCTTTTAGTAAAATCCTTTAGCTTAACCTATTTGGTCCGTTTAAGATGAAACAAAATTAACCAAAATTCGCTAATTTAGGTTAATGGGTCAAAATTGCCACCTTCAGCTAAAATATCAAAAGAAAAGCATGCATACAACCCGTAAAGTAATTAAACATTAATGAACAAAGAATAACGAAAATGTAGCACTTACCAAGCGATATTGTCCCAATGAAGGAAACCTCCGTGGCCTCGAGCATTTGTAAACTTGTATGTTGGACCAGATACTGCACAAATGACCATAACTTAATTCACGTTTCATCTAAATAATCTAGAATAGAGCTATATTCTTCTGTGTCAAAATGTCCAGATTTAAAAGCTAAAATTACCTTCATATCCCTCAAAAACTGGATCTTCTGCTAGCAGAAGCGGTGTATCTAAGTCAATGAATCTGTTCATGAATTTACAACAAATTAGTTCAAGAATTGAAGGGTAACTAAAGGGTTTAATTGCAGAAAAAGGGAAGAAAACTTTTGTCCATATCCTAATTAAGGTGACCAACTATGTTTCCAACAATAACAACCCTTAAAACTATATATGAGCATAGGTTTCGGGTAATCTTCAAGCTTGACAACAAATAACTTGTATCTCGTCGTCACGTCAAATGCATCAACAAGGTCAAAGGTACTGACATGGCAGTGTCAGATCAACAACAGATTATCTTAAACTGATGTTTGAGGATTGTTATAAGTGCAAATAAAGTATAATACTCGAGATAAGAGGTTGCACAAAAGTTGGTTACCTTTTAATTTATTCAATATAATAGCTGAATGAAACAAGGAGGTTAAATTAACATAGTTTAACTTACTTAAAGCCCCCTATGCCGGCAGCAAGATGACCAGAAAAGCCCATGGCAAGTCTAGTTTCTACCATACCACCAATCATCAAATCCAGTCCCGAAGCTTTTGCAAAATCGATAATTTCAAGAGCCCCTAAGACACCTACTTTAGAAAGTTTAATATTAATGACATCTGCTAGTTGTCGCTTGGCTATTTCTCTGACATCAGCTAAACTTCTACAACTCTCATCAGCAGCAACTGAAACACCATATTTAGTTTTGGCAACTCGAGTGACGTGACCTAAACCTTCCCAATCATCTCTGTGAACCGGTTGCTCAAAAAGAATAGGCGTCACCTGCATTTCTGCATTTATGTAATAGTAAACATGAGAGATGATCAAATGAGTAAGCTGATAATACTTAACTAGAAAGGAAACGGGTCAAATGGGATAAGTCATCCAAAGTTGTACATAGGATCCATGATAGCATTTGTGGTATACAGTGTGGCCCATAAAGAGTTGATGCTTAATAGCATTTGTGGCTTTTATAAGAACGTGATACAGAAGTCCTAAACCTTACATGCTACAACAAGTAGGTAAACTTCTTAGAGTTTACTTTCATGTATTTGACCATCATTCATGTGTAAGTGAGCTGCAAATTACCTTAATAAGGCGTGTTTGTAAGTCTGTTAAAACTAATTATTATGATATGAACTCACATCAGCTGGTTAGAATGTTTGAAGAACGTATGATTATGATGTTCAAATAATTCAGGGTTTACATAATCAGATTTGGATAAAAACGCCCTTTATTTCATTCAAATCTGAGATACCTTTATTTCATTCTAAACACCCTTTATTTCATTGTAATCAGATGCTAACTGCGACAGTAAAGTAAAAAATTTACCTATTTACTTGTTGTCTTAATCTAATTTGAGAAACTTATACAATTAATTCACAAAATGTCTCTTCTTTTCTGTTACAAAATGGATGGTGATAACCTGATTCTATATCTTACAAAAATAACCTTACCATGTAACTTGTCAAGAACCTGAATCGCTTCTGAGGAGGTATAGCCTTCATTAGCATCTAAAATAAACAGACAATGAGGATGGGCTGCACGTATAGCTTGAAGCACTTCAATATCTGCATTTAAATCTTTTCCGACCTTAAGCTTCAAAGTCTTGAAGCCTTCTTTATAATACTTTGAAGCCAACTTACTCGCTTCGGCTGGGGAAACAATAGGTATCTACAATAACACAAGCCTCAACGGTTAATGTTATCTTTAATCTAAGTCATTAAGTTCTACAAATATACTAGATTACTAGTAAAAACAAAGCTCATAAATACTAAATTACATGGATAGAAACTGAACTGTTATATCTGTGGTTATTGTATTCGACACCCCACCAAAAAATCTCCATAAAGGTGTGCCTATGCTGGTTGCAACTGCATCAATTACAGCCATTTCGATCCCCGCTCTAACCTTCAAGAGTTCAAGGCATATATCAACATTATAAGAGCAAAGTTGGAATATAAACACGACAATTGAAATCCATGAACATGCATAAGGCTTCTTCAGACCTTAAAATATCAAAAAACTAGATATGTATTGTAACTTATTAAGAAAAACTATAACTTCTTTGTTAGCATAACTATAATTTACCAAAACATCCTCGGATGCAGGAAATGGGTCATAGTCTTGCAAATACGGCAGCAATTATTTTCTGAGAAATTATATATCCTCCTAACAGTAAGATCAGTAGTTCATGACACTAGACAAAAGTACAAAACATAGAGAAGTCAAAAGAGATGAGGAGAGAGAGGATGTAGAAGGACTTTTAGCTCGGTTGTATTTGCTGATTTTTTCAAGAAGAACAATTTTCGAGTTAAGCATTTCATATTATATCAACAAGACTTATGGGGTTGCTTGGGGTGTCTACTAAAAGTGACTATTTTGAAATCAAGAATCAGAGTGAAATTCAAAATTGATGATAACTTTATGATCTCCAAATACAATCAATTTGACCATATATATATCTGTACACCCCGTCTATAATATTGTTCATTTACTCAGAATGAAGGCGGTATTGTAATCTGCTTATTGCTTTCTAAAATAACTAGTTTAGAACTCCTTTGTTTGTCTCATAAATAAGCACATAGCCTATTTAATATGTAAGTAATTAATATCAACACTATCCACCCCAACAAACCAAATCCCTTTAACTTTTCATATCTACCCTTGACCACATTTGAGATTCTGCAGACGACACCCAAATTTAGCCCCTGCTCCCCACATACTGCGCTTTGGGCAGCCGAGCTCAAACGTGTAACTTAGTTGCGTCCATAGGGGAAGACTTTGTTAATATTGGTATGTTTCCTAGTATGGGCGGACATTGTCAGCCTCAACATTGACTTCCACATATTGTCCATGACATGTATTAATCATTAACTTTTCATTAGCGATACGTTTAGGCACATCAATCAACGATCATCTCTCATTCTCTATCATTATTCCTCCCTAAGTTAATTTCTTAGTGACTTTTACCTAATTGGTCAACGCGCTCCATTTCACATATTTCACACACATCCTTCAATCAAATACACTTCTAAACAACATATAGACATCAAAAAATTATAAAAACACAAAAACTTACAGAAGCAAGATCATGACCAGGAAGAAGTTGACCAACATGTCTCAAAACATCACCCAAACTCATGCCACCACATTTCTTCAAAGCCTCACAAACTTCACCACTTTTAACCAAAACCATTTCCTGATCTTCAGCTGTCACAAATGGCAACACAGGTGACTCACCCCATCCACAACACCCATTACTTAACTCCACTCTTATTGCAACATTTTCCACCTTATCAATCCTTGATGTTGCTATAGTGAAAGGTGCTAATAATGGTACATTTAATGGCCTTCCTTCTGCCTTATGTATATCCACACTGAAACTTTCCATTAATGTCTTGAAACCCATGTTAGATTTTGTTGTGGCACTTGTGGCAGTCATGGTTGGGCCTGTGATCATGGGTTTTTTGTATAGTTTTGGTGAGAACAAGGTGAACCCTATTGAACCCATTTGATGTTTTGATGAAAATGGCAAGTGGGATGTTGATCAGTGTGTGATTTGTGAGAGATTATTATAGGATATATGAGAGAAAGGTGCCGCTTCTGCCATTGTTTAATGTCTAAGAAACATCAATTTGTTTGATTATGGGAATTGTTTAGAGAATTGTGGGGTCATTCATGTGATTTGTTTATTTGTTGGATTCTTGTATGTTTGTATGGTTATGTTTGAACTTCTTACGTCTTCTACAAAGACATGTTCCAAGACTATACTTAGAATTTTGAGTATATTACGTAAATGGTCCATGTGGTTGTATCAAAGTTGTGAATGGTGTTCCTAGGATTTGGAAATTACGCCTTTGGTTCCTCTTGGGGATGAGCACAAAACCAAGAAAACAGAGCTGAATCGGACTGAATTGAACCGAACCGAGCATATTCAGTTCAATTTCGGTTTAATTTATTAATGGGTTTCAGTTTCAGTTTCGGTTTAACCCAAAATCGACAAAAGACACACTTAAACTATATTAACCGAACCGAACAGACCAACGACACAAAACCGAACCAAACTAACAATATTCGGTTTGGTTTCGGTTCTATATATTAGTGGTTTTCGGTTTTGAGTCGGTTCGGTTCATTAGAAAGAGTCTTTCTAATGATCATTAAGCCAAGGTTCGTTAAGTTCCTATGTTGATGACACACAGGGACGGAGCAGGGGTGTCCTATGGGTGCCCAGGACAGCTATGAATTTTTTCGAATTAGTGATAATTATAAGAAAAAACATCGATTTTTCTCAAATACATCTTAAATGACCCCGGTCCATCGAAATGTGTTTTAAGTCTTATTTAGTTAGCATCTTAAACTCTATTATATTACGGTTAAAATAAATTATACACCCGATCATATTTGTTCCTGGCTCCATCCCTGATGACACATTCAAGTATTTTAGATTTTAAGGGTTATGTGAGGCACTTTATTTTGCATACTCAAAAATCCTTGCATACTAAGGGATAAATCCCCACCTTCCATCTATTTTGATCTAATGGTGATGATTAACCTAAGATTTAATATGTCTAAACCTAAGTCCATGTTTTTTTCTTGTCTTTTTATCTTTATTTTATCATTATTTGTCATTTTTTTAATCATTTTTTTTTCAATTTCACGTTTTTTTTATTCCTTTTTTTTACTTCTTTTTTTTTTTTTTTGGTAATTTTCATTCGTTTTCTTACGTTTTTGTCCGTTTTTTCCGCTTTTTATACGTTTTCGTCAGTTTTCATACGTTTTCTTACATTTTCATCCGTTTTCATACGTTTTCGTCATTTTTCTTACATTTTTGTCTGTTTTCTTACTTTTCATCCGTTTTCATACGTTTTCGTCCGTTTTCTTACGTTTTTGTCTGTTTTCTTACTTTTTCGTCCGTTTTCAAACGTTTTCGTCCGTTTTCTTACGTTTTTCGTCCGTTTTCGTCAGTCTTGTTACGTTTTCGTCTGTTTTCTTACGTTTTCGTCCGTTTTTTATGTTTTTGTCCGTTTTCATACTTTTTCGTCCGTTCACATACGTTTTCATCCGTTTTCTTACGTTTTCATCCGTTTTCATATGTTGTCGTCTGCTTTCTTACATTTTCGTCCGTTTTCATACGTTTTTGCCTGTTTCTCTACGTTTTCGTTCGTTTTCTTACGTTTTCATATGTTTTCTTACGTTTTTGTCCGTTTTCTTATGTTTTCGTCCGTTTTCATACGTTTTCGTCCTTTTTCTTACGTTTTTGTCCGTTTTCATACGTTTTCTTACATTTTCGCCTGTTTTCTTACGTTTTCGTTCGTTTTCCTATGTTTTCATTCGTTTACTTACGTTTTCGTACGTTTTTGTCCGTTTTCTTACGTTTTTGTCCGTTTTCATACCCTTTTGTCTGTTTCCTTACGTTTTCGTCCGTTTTAATACGTTTTCGTCTGTTTTCTAACGTTTTCAACGGTTTTCATAGGTTTATATACACTTTCGTCCGTTTTTTACGTTTTCGTCCATTTTTAGACGCTTTCGTCTGTTTTCAAACATTTTCGTCGGTTTTCATACGTTTTCGTCCATTTTCATGCGTTTTTATATGTTTTCGTCCGTTTTCAGACCATTTTTCCGTTTTCATGCGTACACGCTTTTCATTCGTTTTTATACGTTTTTGTCCGTTTTCATATGTTTTCATCCGTTTTTTGCAGTTTTGTTTTATACGTTTTCGTCTATTTTCCTACGTTTTTATGCTTATTATTAAACTTTATTATATTATATGTCTAATATCAATTGTGATATTTTATTAAGAAAAAAGTTAATGTCTAATATCACTTGTGATATTTCATAAACAAACAAGTATGTTTTTTAAACCTTTAATATCACCTGAGATATTTCATTGCTCTGTCTATTTTTATATATTATCACCTATGTGTTTTCTAATATTTTTATAATTTTTAGTTACAAGATAGATTTTGTGCCTTTCATCGCAATTGACAAGCGCATATTTTTTAATGCAACCAATGTTATCTATCATTTGTAATATTACACTCTTAGTATAAATAAAAGGGTTAAAGTCTCTTTAGGTGAATTCTTATTTTATTAAAAAAAATGCTAATTTAATGCAACACTTGTTGATTTTGAGAATATGTCAAGTCTTTATTTTCATAGCTTGCTTCCTTTTTATTCATTTTAATATTTTTAAGTGACACTTATTTATCTCTTATGATATAACACTGTAAGAAAGATGAAGAGTATTATACTCTTCATCATGTATAAGTTATTAGTTGTGATACTTTACTAAGAATGTGAAATATGAAATTCATACCAAATGTGATAAGAATTTTTTATTTTACCAAGTATATATGAGAGAAATGATAATAAACATCACTTATTATATTACTGTGATTATTCTGTTCATTTTTCTTATTTGTGTTTTAGAAAATATTTAGGAAGATTTTTGTGTTTTATAATAATATGAAATATTAGAAAAGGTGTTTAACTGAAAACAATAGATGTTATTAAACTTTTGTTAGACTTGTGGTGAATTTTTCTATTTAATGGATACACTGTGCATGTTTCGATAGGTTTTATAGCGGGATTTAAAAATATATATGGTTGAATCAGCAAACTACAGAAGCTATGGTTGAAGAAAGCACACATCTTTATAGACAAACCGAGTAGGCTCAAACACCTGTGATATCGCACATGATATCACAGGTGATATCACATGATATCACAGGTGATATCACAAGCGATATAAACTATGATATCACACATGCTATCATCGGTAATATCACACATGATATCACAGGTGTTATCGAGGTGATATCACAGGTGTTTGAGCTTCCTCAGTTTTTTTATAAAGATGTGTGCTATCTTCAACCATAGCTTATTTAGTTTGTTGATTCAACCATAGATATTTTCAAATCCGCTATAAAACCAATTGAAACATGCACAATGTATCCATTAAATAGAAAAATCAACCACAAGTCTAACAAAAGTATCATAACATCTCTTGTTTTCAGTTGAACAACTTTTCTAATATTTCATAATATCATAAAACACAAAAATCTTCCTAAATATTTTCAAAACACAACAATCATATTCTTAGTTGAGTATCACAACTGATAACACATACATGATGACGAATGTAATACTTTTCATCTTCCTTACAATGTTATATCACAAGAGATAAATAAATGTCACTTACAAATATCAAAATGAAAACGTCTGAAAACGGACAAAAACATATAAAATCGAATGAAAAGCGTATAAAAACGTATGAAAACGGACAAAAACGTCTGAAAACGGACAAAAATGTATAAAAACGGATGAAAACGTATGAAAACGGACGAAAACGTATAAAAACGGGCGAAAACGTCTAAAAACATACGAAAACGTCTAACAATGGACGAAACGAAAATGTAAAAACAACGTATGAAAACGTCTGAAAACGAATAAAAATGGACGAAAATACATGAAAACATAAAAATACCGAAAACGTCTAAAAACGGACGAAAATACATGAAAAGCTAAAAAACAGACAAAAACGTATGAAAATGGATGAAAATGGCAGAAAACGTAAGAAAACGGACGAAAACGTAAGAGAACAGCCGAAAACATATGAAAGCGTAAAAACACGTATGAAAACGTATGAAAACGGACGAAAATGAAAGAGAATGTATGAAAACGAACGAATAAAACGTAAGAAAATGGACGAAATCGTAAGAAAACAGACGAAAATGTATGAAAACGGATGTAAACAGGCGAAAACGTAAGAAAACGGACGAAAACGTATGAAAACGGACGAAAACGTATAAAAACGGACGAAAACGTCTGAAAACAGAAGAAAATGTCTAAAAATGGAAGAAAACGTAAAAACGGACGAAAACGTATGAAAACGGACAAAAACGTTTGAAAACAGACGAAAACGTATATAAACGTGCGAAAACGTCAAAAAACAGACGAAAACGTCAGAAAACGGATGAAAACAGACGAAAACGTCTTAAATTAGACGAAAACGTAAAAAAATAGACGAAAACATATGAACACGGACGAAAACGTATAAAAACGGACGAAAACGTATGAATACAGATGAAAACGTATGAAAGCGAAAAAAAAACTTAGAATAAAAAAAATTGAATTTAAAATTAAAAAAAGAATAATAAAAAAAACGTGAACCAAAAAAAAATAATAATTAAAAAATAAAGAATTTCAAATAAAAAAGTGAATTCCAAAAAAAAAAAAGGCTTGTATTTAAAATTAAAACGTGAATTAAAAAAAAAAAAAAAGTTAATAATTAAGAAAGACAAAAAGACAAAGAAAAAGGAGAAAAAAAAAAACATGGACTTAGGTTTCCATATTAAATCTTATGTTTATCCTCACCATTAGATCAAACTAGATGGATGGTAGGGATTTGTCCCTTGGTAAGCACCAAAATAAGAGTAAGCATTTGAAAATTCCTCAGGGTTATGTTGAAATAAAGTAGAAACGAACTTTTGAAATCGTACCGAGTTAAAAAAACAAACTCTTTTACTATCTAATCAGTATATCAAAATTTCAAATTCATTATAATCCAGAATATGATAACTTACTACCAACTCTGTAGGGAAATAAATTATCTAATAAGGCAAGGTCCATTTAGGTACTCAACTTTTTTTTATCATAAATTAAAGTATTGAAGTTATTTTTTTTGTAAGATAAGGTTTTTTAGAATTTTCGAAAGCGATTACCGGACATAATTTTAACCGAAATGACTTTTAAATGCTCAATTAATTACCAATTCATCAGGTAAAATGAATGATATCATCTTTCAAAGAGTCAAAAAAACCTTACATTGCAAAAAAAAAAAATTAACTTAAATACCTTGAATTGAGGAAAAAAATAGTTAAGTACCTTAAATTCGAATTTGCCTTGAGTGTGATACTTTTTTGTGGGATTTGCCCATATATATTTAACGTTAATGCTTATGTAGATATATTTAGGTCAAATATTTTTAAAATGTATCATACTTGTCACCATTTGCTTTTGTGGGTAGCGAATAATTTTTTTTGCTTTTGTGGTACTTTTTTTTCAAATTCATCATTTTTAGGGTATTATGCCACATTTTTGCCTTTTGGAAGAAAAAAAAAATCTATTAGCTAAGAGGGGCAAAAATGTCAAATTTTTTTGCAAAATACCCAAAAAATGATGAATTTGAAATAAAAGTACCTACAAAAGCAAAAAAATTTGTTCGCTACCCACAAAATCAAATGATAACAAGTATGATACCTTTTAAAAACATTTGCCCTATCATCTTTCGAAAAGTTAAAGATTAATTTACCAATTCATCAGGTAAAATGAACGATATCATCTTTCGAAAAATCAAAAAAACCTTACATTGCACACAAAAAAATTAACTTAGATACTTTAAATTGAGAAAAAAATAGTTAAGTACCTTAAATCAAATTGGCCTTAAGTGTGTTATCTTTTTATATGATTTGCCCATATATATTTAACGTTTATGTTTATGTAGATATATTTAAAAAAGTTAATTACCTTGTAGGAAAATATTATATCCACAAAATTTTTACAAAAAATCAACTCTCTTTCTACAAAATTACTTGTCACCAATAAAAACAACATATTAATCAACTTTTTTTTTTTTTACAAAATTACTTGTGACCAATAAAAAAACATATTAATCAACTCTCTTTCTACCTTTTTAAATTATCATCTTTTTATAAATGCATGTTACATATTTTTTGTAAATTTTTGTACTCTTATAAATAATTGCCTAAGTTGAAGATAAGACAAGGACATTTCAGTCATGTATAATTGCAACAAATTATATTGTGATTAAGATGTTAATAAAAATATTAATCCGGTAATATTCTTACTATAACCATAAAACAACAAGTTTGGTTTGTTGGAATATAATAAACAAAAGCTTGACTTTTAGCTCGGGAAAATTGAAAGTTCATTTTTATTTATTTACGTATCAAACTTTTTTTATATGGCAAGGGATCTCTATTATCAATCTAAAAAAAATCAATAGCTGAGATTAAAAGCATTTTATTATTTCACTTATTTTTATAATTTAAATATCTCTTAAACCGTTAATCGTTAAGTGAAAATATTTACACCGTCGCGAAGAGCATTTAATTATCTTTCTATAGACGGGCACTTTGATATACTTTCGAAAAAAAATCATTTTTTTCACGTTTTTCGTCTTTTTTTACGTTACTTGAAATTTGCATGAAAAAAATCATATATGATTAAACACAAATTTGAATATCACATGTGATATTAGTGTTAAATCATATATGATATGTGATATCACATGTGATTTTACACTAATATCATATGTGATATTACACTAATATCACATGTGATATAACATTAATATCACATGTGATATAACACTAATATCATATATGATATAACACTAATATCACATGTGATATTTAAATTAGTGTTTAATCATATATGATTTTTTAATGCAAATTTTAGTAACGTAAAAAAACGAAAAAACTTAAAAAAAAAACGTGAAAAATACGAAAAAAAAAATTGTCGAAAGTATATCAAAGTGTCTATCCATAGAAATATAATTAAATGATCGTCGCAATGATATTTTTTTTCTGCTTAACGATTAACGGTTTGAAAGTTATTAATATTTGAAAAAAACAAAATATGAAAATGAGTTTTTTAAATTGTTGGGATTAATCTTATACATTAGTTCAAATAAAAATGGATAGTAGAGATTAATCCTTTGTAAATAACTTTTGTCCTCAAATGATCTTAAATCATATTTAATATACGTAACTTTTTTTTACCTGTTTTATCTTGATGAGCTCGGGATTTAACGGACCTTGACTTAATTATTGTTGGTATTGGGTAGAAGAATGTTATGCAAAGTTTGTTTTATGGACGCCTAGTGTAATTTCTAAAGCCTAGTTATCCATAATTTTGGTACAACCACGGGGACTGTATACAATTTACTTCTCAACTATTGATAGACACATTTTATTGTTAATTTTTTCT
The DNA here is from genome assembly GCA_910596185.1 of Chrysanthemum makinoi. Lineage (NCBI taxonomy): Eukaryota > Viridiplantae > Streptophyta > Magnoliopsida > Asterales > Asteraceae > Chrysanthemum > Chrysanthemum makinoi. The sequence goes on along the minus strand of OU343224.1, from coordinate 113,130,057 downwards.
ATAAAGTTTAGTCACTAATAAAATTATAAAAAATGACTATAAAAAGCCATAAACAAAAATGACTTTTTCTAAAGTAAAATGGCCCCACAATTAACTAATTCCCATCTTAAATTATTGCCATTTACAAATTCGTACTCCCCCCGTCTCATAATAATAGTCCATATTTCCTTTTTGGGATGTCTCAATTTAATTGTCCACTTTCCTTTTATAGTAAAAACTAGAGAATTTTGTGGGGGAATATTCCTTTTGAATGGTTGAAAATTAAAGTGGTCCCACTTTTATTAAAGTGTGTGTTTCTTGTCTAGTGACAATAATTTTGAGACGGAGGGAGTATGTTTTTTTTCTTTAAAGAGTTTCCACAGTTAATGTATTACTTCAAAAAATATTTAAGTACAATTAATGTGGATAACTCTCACATCTTAGCCTGTTAAATAGACCGTAAAACTAACATAACAAAGCAACCTACTTCTATAATAAAGAAACAACTATAGTTAGATTACGTTTGACTCAACACTACATCAGACATAAACTATTACTTCTTTCAACCGCGAACCTTGATATCCCAAGCGTCACAGAAAGCCTGCTGATCTTCAGTTATACCATGTGCATTGTACTCATCATCGTCATATGGATCATAATCATCACCTACTGTATCCTTCCATTGTTCATACAAGCTCTTGGTCTCATATCCACTTCCACTTCCCTATGCCATAAAATTTCCCGTTTCTTTATCAACTTTCTCCACATCATCCTCGCTATCATCACCAGTTTCCAGTCAAATTCTTTCGATAGTAAATCATATTTATTAGACGTAATAAGCACATTTGTGGAAGACGAAACATTTTCCTTACCACCTTTAGATATATTATCATTACCAGAATTCTTACCAACCTTAGACGCGCTAGGAGTCTTAGAAGTAGTAGTGTTTCCCTTTGGTCGATATTGGAACTTAGAACACACGCTTTGGCCAGCCTTTGAACCACCTTTTGCATTGCCATTCTTACCATTATTACGCCTATTTACCATAACATGAAAGCTATCATTCAACTTCTCAACCGTTTAAGTAGCAACCACGACAGTTTTTGGACGATGATCAAGCAAATGGCCAAATGTCTTACATAAAGAACACCTTGGTGGTTTTCACTCATATTCAACCCGAACAATTTCTTTAGCAAATCCCGACCCATCAAGTAGAGGAACAGCAACTCTCAAGCTCGTTTTCAATTCATCTTCACCCCGTACCCAAGATTCTATACACATCGTGCTTGTAAAAGAATCGAGCATTTTAGGTGTACCTAGCTTCGTCGCAATCAGACTTAAATTTTCAGAAAACGCAACCAATGGAATGTCATGAAGTTTGACAACATCTGAATCTTTCAACATGTTTGTGTTCATCTTCCATGGTTTAAGGATGATGGGAATGTTGCGTATCATCCATGGACCTCCATCAAGAACATCTTTCAAGACCTTTTGTGAATCAAATTTAAATAAAAATAAACCTTTTGTGTTCTTCATTACCCTCATAATACCATATTTCACCCAATCATTACGAACATAATACTCTACAATCGGGTATGAATGTCGTTTGCCAATAATATTCATACAGAGTGTGTTCGAACCAATTACTCACCTCCTCGATAACCTTGATTAGGATTGCAATATCAATACCATCACACGTGTTATCAGCGTCCAAATGTCAAAAATTAGCTTTTGTCTTCCTTATTTCAGAAGTTGTAGCACTCGCACACGAAACTAGATTCGTAGTAGAATCGACCATTGGTTCAACATTAATCTTAACACTAGACTTATCAATGCTAGTAGTATTCTTTTCTTTTTAGCTAGCTTTTGGTTCAAAAACAGCCTCGTTGATAAGTTGTTCCTATTCATTCGTGTTTGTTGTATGAGCACGAAAACTTCCAACATCGAGTTGTGTAGCCCCAAGAGTTGCGTTAGTAATTTACACATTAGACACAATAACAGATTATGTGTCACCAAAGGCTCCTTTATGCCTTCCAAATTCGAGTTCACGACCTCGACATCCCTAACACTAGTAATAACATTACTAATTTACTAGTAGCAGGTAGTGTGGTAATATTCGAGTCAAAAGTTGCATTAGTCCCATGATCATCACCACCTAACGAGTTCACACCATAATAGTCACATTAGTCACAGAACTTTTGGTATTACTACCAGCATGTTCAACACGATGGCTTCTTCTAGGTTTCAGTGGCTTTCCATCAGCCCCCAACAACTTCTCATAAGTATTACTAAGAGCTCTAGGTGCCAAAACGAGGCTTAACTTCGTCGTCGCGCCACCTCAGCGCCACATCAGCATCCCATTTTTCCACGACTAACCACAACAAACCCCCTCCTCACTCATAACAAACCTCAACCTCTTCATTTGGGGCCCACAATTACACACACAAACACACACACTACACACACAAACACACAAACCGTTCTGCTTTTGTGTCAGAAGTTAAGCTCCACGTCACCCACGGCGAGCCACAACCAACTCCACACCGGATGCTCTAAGCTTTGAGGCAAGGTCACTCTGGAAAGCTAGTGTCTTTTTCAAAGTTCCTAGTTCGAGTATCCATAGTTTGATCGGCCAAACTATTGTCTTTTTTTCTTTTTCTTCTCTCCACTCCCTCCCGAATCCAAAAATCTACTTTTCATTCTCGAAGCATGCACACACAACAAAACAAGAAGAACAATTAACGTCTAAATCTTCAGCTGAACGATGAAACCCTAATAAATTAGGGTTTAGACACGAATAGAACACCACCTATCTTACATGATGCAAACTGTAACTGATGTCAAGATTTATTAATGGAGCCCACTACATTTACGTTTTAGAAAATATTATTAAATGATTCTAACAAGGTTTTCGGGTGCCCTGCGTTGCGCTGAATGATTCTCGTTAGTGTCAATATTCAATGTAAGTTTCTCTTTATGAGAATTGTAAATTGAACTCGCGACGTTGCTTATACAAATGATATGTTTTCAACCACCGAAACAAAAATATAAAGTACAAAGTTGCAAAGGATAAATTTTAGAAGGATTTTTCTAACATGTGCCTCGGGGGCACATGTTAGAAAAATCCATTTTAGAAAGTACTGTAAAAGTTTTGGTAATTATTTTTGCGGAAAGATTTAAATTTAAATAAGTTTAAATACAAAGTAAAATATTAGAGAAAGTTAAAAGGTTTCACTGAATAGTAATTTTCAGTAATTGATTATAAGTATAGATTTACTAGCTTAGGTTTTACTTTAATTTTATAAACTTATTACTACCTCCGTCCCAAAATTATAGTCCCCGTTTGACTTTTTTGGTCTTTCTCTTTCAACTTTGACCATAAATATTTTCGTTTATGTTATACAATAGTTGATGAAAATTATACCAAATTAAAATACATTAAAAACTCAATCCATTCATATATTTTGCATCAAATATTATATAACACAAAAAAAATACTTAAGGTCAAAGTGGCAAAAGAAAGACCGAAAAAATAGAAAGGGGACTATAATTTTGGGACGGAGGGAGTACTTGTTAAATTTGTAACTTGATACACGTAAACCGAAATTATATCAAGCTGGAGAACTTTATGGTAATGCATACGCGAACGAAATAAAAGATGGAAATAAAAGAATTACAAGCACACCGTTCTATCTATATACTAAGAGCATTAGGTGTCACGACAAGGCACCCCTCTTCGTCAGTGCCACATCAGCGCCACATCAGCATCCCATTTCTTCACAACTAACCACAACAAACCCCCTCCTCACTCATAACAAACCTCAACCTCTTCATTTGGGGCCCACCACTACCACTTTATTTTTTTATTCAATTTCTAAATAAACTAAATTCATTTTATTAAAAATAAAAATACAATTTATACTTAAAAAAAAGTTATAAATTAAAAAAAAAAAAAAAAAAAACAAAACCGTCCCTTCTTCTTCTTCCCAAAAGCCTCACACACACTACACACACAAACACACCTCAGATTCACAAATATTTACACACACACATATATTACACACATACACAATATAAACCGCTCCAACATCTCTTGGGTCCCACCTTGCAGGTTTCTCCTTCGTCGTCTGCACGACGGGGGAAGCCACGGCGCCCGACGGCGAGGGAGGTCGGTGTCACGGTGGCCGACGACGAGCTGCCACGCTGGACGGCGAAGGGTCACGAAGAGGCGACACCGTGTGCTCTAAAAGGCAGGAACACAAACATGCCCCCACACTTCTTGCATTAATTACTATCTTTAGAAATTTAACAAAAATAGTCCTTAAGATTTAAGTGTTTTTGCAACCTAGGTCCCCACAAGTTAATTATTAGCCATTTAACAATTAATTACTATCTATAGAAATTTAACAAAAATAGTCCCTAAAGTTTAAGTGTCTTTGCAACCTAGGTCCCCACAAATTAATTAGTATGTATAGCCATTTTACAAAAATAGTCCTTAATGTTTAACTATCTTTTCAAGGAACACATTGTATCATTAATTAGTATGTATAGTCATTTAACAAAAATAATCCTTAAGGTTTAATTATCTTTTCAAGGAACACGTCCCACAGCAACGCACGGGTTACAACCAGGGCCGGAGGAGAGCATGTGCAACATGTGCCTATGCACAGGGCCCCATCTTCTAGAGGGCCTCCAAATTTTGAGCCCAAGTTTAAGTAACTATTTTCATTTTGACCCATAGCTACATATAATCAGTTTTGTAGTGTATCATTTAATAATATATCTCCTTTAACTCCACCAAATTATTTTCTAGTGATTTGCCTTATTTTCTAAAGGAAAATGATATAGGTGACTAATTTATATGCCTAATAATGAGACTAATCCATACAAAATATGACAAGTGGAGGATGCATTTTATCTCTCTTGATGATAACTTTTGATTATGCCATGTGTTTTGATATCTTTGTTAGGCATGAAATTAGGCATGTCTTTTAAGCATGGCAATCACTTTCTCTTTTCTAAATATGCTCATTTACTTTAGAGATGATGTCTGCCTTTCTGGTTTGATATGATATATGCTTTAAAAATAAATTAGAAGTACGTGACTTATGTGATATGATTATTCAGCCACTGTTGTTTTAGCGCATTTTAAAGAGATTTGATATAATAAGGCTATTCTCCCATACGTTTAAATTATCGCGTTCAAGGACCTACTTTTTAAATTCGGCACAGGGCCACTAAAATCAATGAGACGGCCCTGGTTACAACACTTGTTATAACTAAAGCTGAATCACTTGCCAAGGTTTCCTATCATATATAAAGAGCTAAACATGTACCCAATAGTCATATGTTAACAAAACTATTTTTTTAATATTGTGATGATAATAGTCCAACAGAGGGGACATGTAGAGTAATATAAATGTTATGGGTCCGAAATGTTAGAATTTAGGTGTGTGAGAGTGGTAATAATCCTAATATATTCTTTGACTGGTGTTAAGATTACTTTTAGATTGAAGTATTTCCACCCTATATTCTTCGGGTATCACGAGATCATCAATTGAATGATTCAGAGAATAATAGGTTGTTTTTAAGGAACGAGAAATTAAAGTAATATACTGAAAGTTGTTATGTGTGTGTTGTATTCTGGAAGAGATCAATTCTAGTGTATGTAACTCAACCAAAAGTTAGTTATACTCGGTTAAAAGCGGTTGGCTGGAAGAGTCACACCTGTTGATGAAAAGGTGTATCTTTTGGTGGGAAAACGGTTTGGATGAAAAATGGGTAATACCCTTACCGCAAGGGGCACTTGACCCCCGCTCTTTGTTCGTGGCGACATCAAGCTAGCTATAACGAGTGTGCACTCCACACCTCCTAACTCGACTGTAAGCTAAACCCATATAAGCAATTGATCTCAAGTAAATCACAATCACATAAAATATAAGTGGTGACACTAAAATCACTAACCCGAAACTCCTCCTAAATTTCTTTTAATCACAATTTTGCGCAATTAATGAAGAGGGATATAGTGAAAAGAATAATTGAAATTAAAAGAGTGAGAATAAATTGTAATCACTTATTTCAAATACGGAAGGAGAAATAATGAAAGATGTATTTATTTTTGTGGATGCATCTGAAATTTGTGATTGTTATTTTTTCTCATTTTTTTTATTTTAATTTATATTTCTCATTTAATCCTAACACATTTAATGAAAAAAGTAGATTTTTGAATCATCAACAAACTAAAAGGAAAGGCATTTCTAAGACATAAATACAATGGTAAAAATCATTTTTCCTAAACCAAATATGATTTTTCCTAAAGAATGCTTAAGAAGACACAAAGCAAACTCATGTAGGCAGAGGATTTATGGGGGAACCATATCGGAAAAGTTTTGTATATATTTTTTAATGGCGAATTTTATTAGAAAGCAATAAATAAGCAAGAAAGTTATCCTTGCAAAAGAACACAATTACAAAGGATTAACGACTCAATCATTCAAAGACATATACACCTTAGAAGCTCGGGCTTTAACCAATTAAAAGAAGTTAATATAATCAAATAAAAAATGTCACTTCTTATAATCGGATTGTTGTGGAACACCACCGAGTTCCAGAAATGCCAAAGGATCCAAATAGAAGCTATAACAATCACCTCGAACTTTATCTTCTTATCACTTGATCTTGATGAATCAACCAACCTGTCATACCACTCTTGGATGCTATCCCCAAATGGAATCGTTACATCACACCAGCTTGACATTTTTCTTCCAAACATGATTAGCCACTTCACTATCCCGAAAACAATGTATGTTTGTTTCAAAACTGTTATTAAATATCGGGTAGTTCAAAGAATCTATCTCACATCCTCGTTTAGACAAGCTGACCGGACTGGAAGTTTATTCAAACGAAGTCTCCAAATGAGGATATTAGCTCATCCAGGCACCAGTTTACTCCCGGGTGTTGCAGTCATGGTTCTAAAATGTGCACCATGGCAGTGCTAAGGCTGGAGGCGTAACCTACAAAATATACCAAGGCGTTGTCACTCGGCGTGGCTTGAGATGAGGCGTGGAAAGGCGCGATAAGGCGCTAGGCATGACGCATTTTTTTAAATTCAACTAAGATGAAAAAGGTTTTTTTGAAAGAAATGAAGAAGATTACAAGGTTAGTTTCTTGACTTAATACTTTATGTATAACACTTTTTGTAAACTCGATATATATGAAATATGATATAATATATAAATCTATAAATCTTTTCATATTTTGTGCCGCTTTAAGTCACACCTTAAATAACGTTATGACTTTGCCATAGCTCCTAAGGTTTAAGGCTTGGTCACGCCGTCACGCCTTAATAATAGAGAAAAATAATCATGCACATGCAAAACTTAGAAATATAATGAACGTTCCTTTGGCGTTTTGAAAGCACGGTTTCCAATCCTGAAAAAGATAACTCCATACCCTTTGGTTAAACAAATAAATATTGTTGTGGCTTGTTTTGTTGTTCATAATTTTATTCAAAAGAAGGCTTAGCGATGAGTTTCTCTCGCTATATGATCATCATGAAATACATGATGGTGGCAATTTACATGATGATAACGGTGTTGATGAAGATGTGCAACAATATGAAAGTGCGACTCATAAAAAATATGTGACTAGTTTACGAGATCAATTGCGGCACAATGCCTCTGAATAATTTGATTTAAGACATTTATATCTACATTGCTAGACTATGTTTAATTTATAACTCATGTACCTTATTTATAGCATTCAAACATTTTTTAGAACAAACAATATTATTGGATTCATAAATTTTCGCCTCAAATTCAAATTCATATGTGCGGCTTAAGTTCATATACAAATCCTCTTAATAAATACTCTCGCCGTCACATATTAATTTTCATGTTTTGACTTTTGCAGTATTTCTTTTCAACTTTGACTTTAAATACTTTTGTTTGTTTTATATAATACTTGATGAAAATTATAAGAAAATACATTTAAACCCAATTTATATATTTTGCATCAAGTATTATATAACACAAAAAGATATAACTAAAGTCAAAGTTGAAAAAGAAGAAAATGGGATTAGATGTGAAAGAAAAAGCCCGACATTCATTTTTTCATGAGACTTCAAAAAGTTAAACATGACAATTAATATGGGACACAGGGAGTTAAACATTAGAAAATATCGAAAATATCATGTCAGATATCAAATGGTAGAAAATATAATTTTTCCTAAAACAAGCTTAGGAAGACATAAATAACTTTTTTTTTTTTTGAAAAGCAAAGATATTATAAGCTACACGGCAAAAAGAACAAAGGCGACAAAAGGAGCTCCAAGGAGGAGAACCTACGCAAAACAAACACATAAAAACTATGGAAAATACCTAAACAAAGAAAAGTTAAGTATCTAGAAGTCCATTAGGACAAATAATCCAATTGGCCAATGAAAAACGATTCTTTAGAGCCCCATTCAAAGTCCATAAAAGCGTCATCATTTGAATCACGGGAAGGACTTTTAGTTCATGACACTAGACAAAAGTACAAAACATAGAGAAGTCAAAAGAGATGAGGAGAGAGAGGATGTAGAAGGACTTTTAGCTCGGTTGTATTTTTTCAAGAAGAACAATTTTCGAGTTAAGCATTTCATATTATATCAACAAGACTTATGGGGTTGCTTGGGGTGTCTACTAAAAGTGACTATTTTGAAATCAAGAATCAGAGTGAAATTCAAAATTGATGATAACTTTATGATCTCCAAATACAATCAATTTGACCATATATATATCTGTACACCCCGTCTATAATATTGTTCATTTACTCAGAATGAAGGCGGTATTGTAATCTGCTTATTGCTTTCTAAAATAACTAGTTTAGAACTCCTTAGTTTGTCTCATAAATAAGCACATAGCCTATTTAATATGTAAGTAATTAATATCAACACTATCCACCCCAACAAACCAAATCCCTTTAACTTTTCATATCTACCCTTGACCACATTTGAGATTCTGCAGACGACACCCAAATTTAGCCCCTGCTCCCCACATACTGCGCTTTGGGCAGCCGAGCTCAAACGTGTAACTTAGTTGCGTCCATAGGGGAAGACTTTGTTAATATTGGTATGTTTCCTAGTATGGGCGGACATTGTCAGCCTCAACATTGACTTCCACATATTGTCCATGACATGTATTAATCATTAACTTTTCATTAGCGATACGTTTAGGCACATCAATCAACGATCATCTCTCATTCTCTATCATTATTCCTCCCTAAGTTAATTTCTTAGTGACTTTTACCTAATTGGTCAACGCGCTCCATTTCACATATTTCACACACATCCTTCAATCAAATACACTTCTAAACAACATATAGACATCAAAAAATTATAAAAACACAAAAACTTACAGAAGCAAGATCATGACCAGGAAGAAGTTGACCAACATGTCTCAAAACATCACCCAAACTCATGCCACCACATTTCTTCAAAGCCTCACAAACTTCACCACTTTTAACCAAAACCATTTCCTGATCTTCAGCTGTCACAAATGGCAACACAGGTGACTCACCCCATCCACAACACCCATTACTTAACTCCACTCTTATTGCAACATTTTCCACCTTATCAATCCTTGATGTTGCTATAGTGAAAGGTGCTAATAATGGTACATTTAATGGCCTTCCTTCTGCCTTATGTATATCCACACTGAAACTTTCCATTAATGTCTTGAAACCCATGTTAGATTTTGTTGTGGCACTTGTGGCAGTCATGGTTGGGCCTGTGATCATGGGTTTTTTGTATAGTTTTGGTGAGAACAAGGTGAACCCTATTGAACCCATTTGATGTTTTGATGAAAATGGCAAGTGGGATGTTGATCAGTGTGTGATTTGTGAGAGATTATTATAGGATATATGAGAGAAAGGTGCCGCTTCTGCCATTGTTTAATGTCTAAGAAACATCAATTTGTTTGATTATGGGAATTGTTTAGAGAATTGTGGGGTCATTCATGTGATTTGTTTATTTGTTGGATTCTTGTATGTTTGTATGGTTATGTTTGAACTTCTTACGTCTTCTACAAAGACATGTTCCAAGACTATACTTAGAATTTTGAGTATATTACGTAAATGGTCCATGTGGTTGTATCAAAGTTGTGAATGGTGTTCCTAGGATTTGGAAATTACGCCTTTGGTTCCTCTTGGGGATGAGCACAAAACCAAGAAAACAGAGCTGAATCGGACTGAATTGAACCGAACCGAGCATATTCAGTTCAATTTCGGTTTAATTTATTAATGGGTTTCAGTTTCAGTTTCGGTTTAACCCAAAATCGACAAAAGACACACTTAAACTATATTAACCGAACCGAACAGACCAACGACACAAAACCGAACCAAACTAACAATATTCGGTTTGGTTTCGGTTCTATATATTAGTGGTTTTCGGTTTTGAGTCGGTTCGGTTCATTAGAAAGAGTCTTTCTAATGATCATTAAGCCAAGGTTCGTTAAGTTCCTATGTTGATGACACACAGGGACGGAGCCAGGGGGTGTCCCGTGGGTGCCCAGGACACCTATGAATTTTTTCGAATTAGTGATAATTATAAGAAAAAACATCGATTTTTCTCAAATACATCTTAAATGACCCCGGTCCATTGAAATGTATTTTAAGTCTTATTTAGTTAGCATCTTAAACTCTATTATATTACGGTTAAAATAAATTATACACCCGATCATATTTGTTCCTGGCTCCATCCCTGATGACACATTCAAGTATTTTAGATTTTAAGGGTTATGTGAGGCACTTTATTTTGCATACTCAAAAATCCTTGCATACTAAGGGATAAATCCTCACCTTCCATCTATTTTGATCTAATGGTGATGATTAACCTAAGATTTAATATGTCTAAACCTAAGTCCATGTTTTTTTCTTGTTTTTTTATCTTTATTTTATCATTATTTGTCATTTTTTTAATCATTTTTTTTTTCAATTTCACGTTTTTTTTATTCCTTTTTTTTACTTCTTTTTTTTTTTTTTTGGTAATTTTCATTCGTTTTCTTACGTTTTTGTCCGTTTTTTCCGCTTTTTATACGTTTTCGTCAGTTTTCATACGTTTTCTTACATTTTCATCCGTTTTCATACGTTTTCGTCATTTTTCTTACATTTTTGTCTGTTTTCTTACTTTTCGTCCGTTTTCATACGTTTTCGTCCGTTTTCTTACGTTTTTGTCTGTTTTCTTACTTTTTCGTCCGTTTTCATACGTTTTCGTCCGTTTTCTTACGTTTTTCGTCCGTTTTCGTCAGTCTTGTTACGTTTTCGTCTGTTTTCTTACGTTTTCGTCCGTTTTTTTATGTTTTTGTCCGTTTTCATACTTTTTCGTCCGTTCACATACGTTTTCATCCGTTTTCTTACGTTTTCATCCGTTTTCATATGTTGTCGTCTGCTTTCTTACATTTTCGTCCGTTTTCATACGTTTTTGTCTGTTTCTCTACGTTTTCGTTCGTTTTCTTACGTTTTCATATGTTTTCTTACGTTTTTGTCCGTTTTCTTACGTTTTCGTCCGTTTTCATACGTTTTCGTCCTTTTCTTACGTTTTTGTCCGTTTTCATACGTTTTCGCCTGTTTTCTTACGTTTTCGTTCGTTTTCCTATGTTTTCGTTCGTTTACTTACGTTTTCATACGTTTTTGTCCGTTTTCTTACGTTTTTGTCCGTTTTCATACCCTTTTGTCTGTTTCCTTACGTTTTCGTCCGTTTTAATACGTTTTCGTCTGTTTTCTTACGTTTTCATCGATTTTCATAGGTTTATATACACTTTCGTCCGTTTTTTTACGTTTTCGTCCATTTTTAGACGCTTTCGTCTGTTTTCAAACATTTTCGTCGGTTTTCATACGTTTTCGTCCATTTTCATGCGTTTTTATATGTTTTCGTCCGTTTTCAGACCATTTTTCCGTTTTCATGCGTACACGCTTTTCATTCGTTTTTATACGTTTTTGTCCGTTTTCATATGTTTTCATCCGTTTTTTGCAGTTTTGTTTTATACGTTTTCGTCTATTTTCCTACGTTTTTATGCTTATTATTAAACTTTATTATATTATATGTCTAATATCAATTGTGATATTTTATTAAGAAAAAAGTTAATGTCTAATATCACTTGTGATATTTCATAAACAAACAAGTATGTTTTTTAAACCTTTAATATCACCTGAGATATTTCATTGCTCTGTCTATTTTTATATATTATCACCTATGTGTTTTCTAATATTTTTATAACTTTTAGTTACAAGATAGATTTTGTGCCTTTCATCGCAATTGACAAGCGCATATTTTTTTAATGCAACCAATGTTATCTATCATTTGTAATATTACACTCTTAGTATAAATAAAAGGGTTAAAGTCTCTTTAGGTGAATTCTTATTTTATTAAAAAAAATGCTAATTTAATGCAACACTTGTTGATTTTGAGAATATGTCAAGTCTTTATTTTCATAGCTTGCTTCCTTTTTATTCATTTTAATATTTTTAAGTGACACTTATTTATCTCTTGTGATATAACACTGTAAGAAAGATGAAGAGTATTATACTCTTCATCATGTATAAGTTATTAGTTGTGATACTTTACTAAGAATGTGAAATATGAAATTCATACCAAATGTGATAAGAATTTTTTATTTTACCAAGTATATATGAGAGAAATGATAATAAACATCACTTATTATATTACTGTGATTATTCTGTTCATTTTTCTTATTTGTGTTTTAGAAAATATTTAGGAAGATTTTTGTGTTTTATAATAATATGAAATATTAGAAAAGGTGTTTAACTGAAAACAAGAGATGTTATTAAACTTTTGTTAGACTTGTGGTGAATTTTTCTATTTAATGGATACACTGTGCATGTTTTGATAGGTTTTATAGCGGGATTTAAAAATATATATGGTTGAATCAGCAAACTACAGAAGCTATGGTTGAAGAAAGCACACATCTTTATAGACAAACCGAGTAGGCTCAAACACCTGTGATATCACACATGATATCACAGGTGATATCACATGATATCACAGGTGATATCACAAGCGATATAAACTATGATATCACACATGCTATCATCGGTAATATCACACATGATATCACAGGTGTTATCGAGGTGATATCACAGGTGTTTGAGCTTCCTAGTTTTTTTATAAAGATGTGTGCTATCTTCAACCATAGCTTATTTAGTTTGTTGATTCAACCATAGATATTTTCAAATCCGCTATAAAACCAATTGAAACATGCACAATGTATCCATTAAATAGAAAAATCAACCACAAGTCTAACAAAAGTATCATAACATCTCTTGTTTTCAGTTGAACAACTTTTCTAATATTTCATAATATCATAAAACACAAAAATCTTCCTAAATATTTTCAAAAACACAACAATCACATTCTTAGTTGAGTATCACAACTGATAACTCATACATGATGACGAATGTAATACTTTTCATCTTCCTTACAATGTTATATCACAAGAGATAAATAAATGTCACTTACAAATATCAAAATGAAAACGTCTGAAAACGGACAAAAACATATAAAATCGAATGAAAAGCGTATAAAAACGTATGAAAACGGACAAAAACATCTGAAAACGGACAAAAATGTATAAAAACGGATGAAAACGTATGAAAACGGACGAAAACGTATAAAAACGGGCGAAAACGTCTAAAAACATACGAAAACGTCTAACAATGGACGAAACGAAAATGTAAAAAAACGGATGACAACGTATGAAAACGTCTGAAAACGAATAAAAATGGACGAAAATACATGAAAACATAAAAATACCGAAAACGTCTAAAAACGGACGAAAATACATGAAAAGCTAAAAAAACAGACAAAAACGTATGAAAATGGATGAAAATGGCAGAAAACGTAAGAAAACGGACGAAAACGTAAGAGAACAGCCGAAAACATATGAAAGCGTAAAAACACGTATGAAAACGTATGAAAAATGGACGAAAATGAAAGAAGACGGATGAAAACGTATGAAAACGAATAAAAACGTAAGAAAATGGACGAAACCGTAAGAAAACAGACGAAAATGTATGAAAACGGATGTAAACAGGCGAAAACGTAAGAAAACAGACGAAAACGTATGAAAACGGACGAAAACGTATAAAAACGGACGAAAACGTCTGAAACAGAAGAAAATGTCTAAAAATGGACGAAAACGTAAAAACGGACGAAAACGTATGAAAACGGACAAAAACGTTTGAAAACAGACGAAAACGTATATAAACGTGCGAAAACAGACGAAAACGTCAGAAAACGGATGTAAACGTACGAAAACGGATGAAAACAGACGAAAACGTCTGAAATTAGACGAAAACGTAAAAAAATAGACGAAAACATATGAACACGGACGAAAACGTATAAAAACGGACGAAAACGTATGAATACAGATGAAAACGTATGAAAGCGAAAAAAAAAACTTAGAATAAAAAAAATTGAATTTAAAATTAAAAAAAGAATAATAAAAAAAACGTGAACAAAAAAAAATAATAATAAAAAAATAATGAATTTCAAATAAAAAAGTGAATTCCAAAAAAAAAAAGGCTTGTATTTAAAATTAAAACGTGAATTAAAAAAAAAAAAATAATAATGAAGAAAGACAAAAAGACAAAGAAAAAGGAGAAAAAAAAAACATGGACTTAGGTTTCCATATTAAATCTTATGTTTATCCTCACCATTAGATCAAACTAGATGGATGGTAGGGATTTGTCCCTTGGTAAGCACCAAAATAAGAGTAAGCATTTGAAAATTCCTCAGGGTTATGTTGAAATAAAGTAGAAACGAACTTTTGAAATCGTACCGAGTTAAAAAAACAAACTCTTTTATTATCTAATCAGTATATCAAAATTTCAAATTCATTATAATCCAGAATATGATAACTTACTACCAACTCTGTAGGGAAATAAATTATCTAATAAGGCAAGGTCCATTTAGGTACTCAACTTTTTTTTATCATAAATTAAAGTATTGAAGTTATTTTTTTTGTAAGATAAGGTTTTTTAGAATTTTCGAAAGCGATTACCGGACATAATTTTAACCGAAATGACTTTTAAATGCTCAATTAATTACCAATTCATCAGGTAAAATGAATGATATCATCTTTCAAAGAGTCAAAAAAACCTTACATTGCAAAAAAAAAAAATTAACTTAAATACCTTGAATTGAGGAAAAAAATAGTTAAGTACCTTAAATTCGAATTTGCCTTGAGTGTGATACTTTTTTGTGGGATTTGCCCATATATATTTAACGTTAATGCTTATGTAGATATATTTAGGTCAAATATTTTTAAAATGTATCATACTTGTCACCATTTGCTTTTGTGGGTAGCGAATAATTTTTTTTGCTTTTGTGGTACTTTTTTTTCAAATTCATCATTTTTAGGGTATTATGCCACATTTTTGCCTTTTGGAAGAAAAAAAAAATCTATTAGCTAAGAGGGGCAAAAATGTCAAATTTTTTTGCAAAATACCCAAAAAATGATGAATTTGAAATAAAAGTACCTACAAAAGCAAAAAAATTTGTTCGCTACCCACAAAATCAAATGATAACAAGTATGATACCTTTTAAAAACATTTGCCCTATCATCTTTCGAAAAGTTAAAGATTAATTTACCAATTCATCAGGTAAAATGAACGATATCATCTTTCGAAAAATCAAAAAAACCTTACATTGCACACAAAAAAATTAACTTAGATACTTTAAATTGAGAAAAAAATAGTTAAGTACCTTAAATCAAATTGGCCTTAAGTGTGATATCTTTTTATATGATTTGCCCATATATATTTAACGTTTATGTTTATGTAGATATATTTAAAAAAGTTAATTACCTTGTAGGAAAATATTATATCCACAAAATTTTTACAAAAAATCAACTCTCTTTCTACAAAATTACTTGTCACCAATAAAAACAACATATTAATCAACTTTTTTTTTTTTTACAAAATTACTTGTGACCAATAAAAAAACATATTAATCAACTCTCTTTCTACCTTTTTAAATTATCATCTTTTTATAAATGCATGTTACATATTTTTTGTAAATTTTTGTACTCTTATAAATAATTGCCTAAGTTGAAGATAAGACAAGGACATTTCAGTCATGTATAATTGCAACAAATTATATTGTGATTAAGATGTTAATAAAAATATTAATCCGGTAATATTCTTACTATAACCATAAAACAACAAGTTTGGTTTGTTGGAATATAATAAACAAAAGCTTGACTTTTAGCTCGGGAAAATTGAAAGTTCATTTTTATTTATTTACGTATCAAACTTTTTTTATATGGCAAGGGATCTCTATTATCAATCTAAAAAAAATCAATAGCTGAGATTAAAAGCATTTTATTATTTCACTTATTTTTTATAATTTAAATATCTCTTAAACCGTTAATCGTTAAGTGAAAATATTTACACCGTCGCGAAGAGCATTTAATTATCTTTCTATAGACGAGCACTTTGATATACTTTCGAAAAAAAAATCATTTTTTTCACGTTTTTTCGTCTTTTTTTTACCTTACTTGAAATTTGCATGAAAAAAATCATATATGATTAAACACAAATTTGAATATCACATGTGATATTAGTGTTAAATCATATATGATATGTGATATCACATGTGATTTTACACTAATATCATATGTGATATTACACTAATATCACATGTGATATAACATTAATATCACATGTGATATAACACTAATATCATATATGATATAACACTAATATCACATGTGATATTTAAATTAGTGTTTAATCATATATGATTTTTTAATGCAAATTTTAGTAACGTAAAAAAAACGAAAAAACTTAAAAAAAACGTGAAAAATACGAAAAAAAAAATTGTCGAAAGTATATCAAAGTGTCTATCCATAGAAATATAATTAAATGATCGTCGCAATGATATTTTTTTTATTCGTTTGACGATTAACGGTTTGAAAGTTATTAATATTTGAAAAAAAAAATATGAAAATGAGTTTTTTAAATTGTTGGGATTAATCTTATACATTAGTTCAAATAAAAATGGATAGTAGAGATTAATCCTTTGTAAATAACTTTTGTCCTCAAATGATCTTAAATCATATTTAATATACGTAACTTTTTTTTACCTGTTTTATCTTGATGAGCTCGGGATTTAACGGACCTTGACTTAATTATTGTTGGTATTGGGTAGAAGAATGTTATGCAAAGTTTGTTTTATGGACGCCTAGTGTAATTTCTAAAGCCTAGTTATCCATAATTTTGGTACAACCACGGGGACTGTATACAATTTACTTCTCAACTATTGATAGACACATTTTATTGTTAATTTTTTCTATAAAGTTTAGTCACTAATAAAATTATAAAAAATGACTATAAAAAGCCATAAACAAAAATGACTTTTTCTAAAGTAAAATGGCCCCACAATTAACTAATTCCCATCTTAAATTATTGCCATTTACAAATTCGTATGTTTTTTTTCTTTAAAGAGTTTCCACAGTTAATGTATTACTTCAAAAAATATTTAAGTACAATTAATGTGGATAACTCTCACATCTTAGCCTGTTAAATAGACCGTAAAACTAACATAACAAAGCAACCTACTTCTATAATAAAGAAACAACTATAGTTAGATTACGTTTGACTCAACACTACATCAGACATAAACTATTACTTCTTTCAACCGCGAACCTTGATATCCCAAGCGTCACAGAAAGCCTGCTGATCTTCAGTTATACCATGTGCATTGTACTCATCATCGTCATATGGATCATAATCATCACCTACTGTATCCTTCCATTGTTCATACAAGCTCTTGGTCTCATATCCACTTCCACTTCCCTATGCCATAAAATTTCCCGTTTCTTTATCAACTTTCTCCACATCATCCTCGCTATCATCACCAGTTTCCAGTCAAATTCTTTCGATAGTAAATCATATTTATTAGACGTAATAAGCACATTTGTGGAAGACGAAACATTTTCCTTACCACCTTTAGATATATTATCATTACCAGAATTCTTACCAACCTTAGACGCGCTAGGAGTCTTAGAAGTAGTAGTGTTTCCCTTTGGTCGATATTGGAACTTAGAACACACGCTTTGGCCAGCCTTTGAACCACCTTTTGCATTGCCATTCTTACCTTTATTACGCCTATTTACCATAACATGAAAGCTATCATTCAACTTCTCAACCGTTTAAGTAGCAACCACGACAGTTTTTGGACGATGATCAAGCAAATGGCCAAATGTCTTACATAAAGAACACCTTGGTGGTTTTCACTCATATTCAACCCGAACAATTTCTTTAGCAAATCCCGACCCATCAAGTAGAGGAACAGCAACTCTCAAGCTCGTTTTCAATTCATCTTCACCCCGTACCCAAGATTCTATACACATCGTGCTTGTAAAAGAATCGAGCATTTTAGGTGTACCTAGCTTCGTCGCAATCGGACTTAAATTTTGAAAACGCAACCAATGGAATGTCATGAAGTTTGACAACATCTGAATCTTTCAACATGTTTGTGTTCATCTTCCATGGTTTAAGGATGATGGGAATGTTGCGTATCATCCATGGACCTCCATCAAGAACATCTTTCAAGACCTTTTGTGAATCAAATTTAAATAAAAATAAACCTTTTGTGTTCTTCATTACCCTCATAATACCATATTTCACCCAATCATTACGAACATAATACTCTACAATCGGGTATGAATGTCGTTTGCCAATAATATTCATACAGAGTGTGTTCGAACCAATTACTCACCTCCTCGATAACCTTGATTAGGATTGCAATATCAATACCATCACACGTGTTATCAGCGTCCAAATGTCAAAAATTAGCTTTTGTCTTCCTTATTTCAGAAGTTGTAGCACTCGCACACGAAACTAGATTCGTAGTAGAATCGACCATTGGTTCAACATTAATCTTAACACTAGACTTATCAATGCTAGTAGTATTCTTTTCTTTTTAGCTAGCTTTTGGTTCAAAAACAGCCTCGTTGATAAGTTGTTCCTATTCATTCGTGTTTGTTGTATGAGCACGAAAACTTCCAACATCGAGTTGTGTAGCCCCAAGAGTTGCGTTAGTAATTTACACATTAGACACAATAACAGATTATGTGTCACCAAAGGCTCCTTTATGCCTTCCAAATTCGAGTTCACGACCTCGACATCCCTAACACTAGTAATAACATTACTAATTTACTAGTAGCAGGTAGTGTGGTAATATTCGAGTCAAAAGTTGCATTAGTCCCATGATCATCACCACCTAACGAGTTCACACCATAATAGTCACATTAGTCACAGAACTTTTGGTATTACTACCAGCATGTTCAACACGATGGCTTCTTCTAGGTTTCAGTGGCTTTCCATCAGCCCCCAACAACTTCTCATAAGTATTACTAAGAGCTCTAGGTGCCAAAACGAGGCTTAACTTCGTCGTCGCGCCACCTCAGCGCCACATCAGCATCCCATTTTTCCACGACTAACCACAACAAACCCCCTCCTCACTCATAACAAACCTCAACCTCTTCATTTGGGGCCCACAATTACACACACAAACACACAAACACACACACTACACACACAAACACACAAACCGTTCTGCTTTTGTGTCAGAAGTTAAGCTCCACGTCACCCAAGGCGAGCCACAACCAACTCCACACCGGATGCTCTAAGCTTTGAGGCAAGGTCACTCTGGAAAGCTAGTGTCTTTTTCAAAGTTCCTAGTTCGAGTATCCATAGTTTGATCGGCCAAACTATTGTCTTTTTTTCTTTTTCTTCTCTCCACTCCCTCCCGAATCCAAAAATCTACTTTTCATTCTCGAAGCATGCACACACAACAAAACAAGAAGAACAATTAACGTCTAAATCTTCAGCTGAACGATGAAACCCTAATAAATTAGGGTTTAGACACGAATAGAACACCACCTATCTTACATGATGCAAACTGTAACTGATGTCAAGATTTATTAATGGAGCCCACTACATTTACGTTTTAGAAAATATTATTAAATGATTCTAACAAGGTTTTCGGGTGCCCTGCGTTGCGCTGAATGATTCTCGTTAGTGTCAATATTCAATGTAAGTTTCTCTTTATGAGAATTGTAAATTGAACTCGCGACGTTGCTTATACAAATGATATGTTTTCAACCACCGAAACAAAAATATAAAGTACAAAGTTGCAAAGGATAAATTTTAGAAGGATTTTTCTAACATGTGCCTCGGGGGCACATGTTAGAAAAATCCATTTTAGAAAGTACTGTAAAAGTTTTGGTAATTATTTTTGCGGAAAGATTTAAATTTAAATAAGTTTAAATACAAAGTAAAATATTAGAGAAAGTTAAAAGGTTTCACTGATTAGTAATTTTCAGTAATTGATTATAAGTATAGATTTACTAGCTTAGGTTTTACTTTAATTTTATAAACTTATTACTTGTTAAATTTGTAACTTGATACACGTAAACCGAAATTATATCAAGCTGGAGAACTTTATGGTAATGCATACGCGAACGAAATAAAAGATGGAAATAAAAGAATTACAAGCACACCATTCTATCTATATACTAAGAGCATTAGGTGTCACGACAAGGCACCCCTCTTCGTCAGTGCCACATCAGCGCCACATCAGCATCCCATTTCTTCACAACTAACCACAACAAACCCCCTCCTCACTCATAACAAACCTCAACCTCTTCATTTGGGGCCCACCACTACCACTTTATTTTTTTATTCAATTTCTAAATAAACTAAATTCATTTTATTAAAAATAAAAATACAATTTATACTTAAAAAAAAGTTATAAATTAAAAAAAAAAAAAAAAAACAAAAAAGACAAAACCGTCCCTTCTTCTTCTTCCCAAAAGCCTCACACACACTACACACACAAACACACCTCAGATTCACAAATATTTACACACACACATATATTACACACATACACAATATAAACCGCTCCAACATCTCTTGGGTCCCACCTTGCAGGTTTCTCCTTCGTCGTCTGCACGACGGGGGAGCCAGCACGGCGCCCGACGGCGAGGGAGGTCGGTGTCACGGTGGCCGACGACGAGCTGCCACGCTGGAC
The DNA here is from genome assembly GCA_910596185.1 of Chrysanthemum makinoi. Classification (NCBI taxonomy): domain Eukaryota; kingdom Viridiplantae; phylum Streptophyta; class Magnoliopsida; order Asterales; family Asteraceae; genus Chrysanthemum; species Chrysanthemum makinoi. The sequence continues at coordinate 113,108,981 of OU343224.1, read as the reverse complement.
GGCGAAGGGTCACGAAGAGGCGACACCGTGTGCTCTAAAAGGCAGGAACACAAACATGCCCCCACACTTCTTGCATTAATTACTATCTTTAGAAATTTAACAAAAATAGTCCTTAAGATTTAAGTGTTTTTGCAACCTAGGTCCCCACAAGTTAATTATTAGCCATTTAACAATTAATTACTATCTATAGAAATTTAACAAAAATAGTCCCTAAAGTTTAAGTGTCTTTGCAACCTAGGTCCCCACAAATTAATTAGTATGTATAGCCATTTTACAAAAATAGTCCTTAATGTTTAATTATCTTTTCAAGGAACACATTGTATCATTAATTAGTATGTATAGTCATTTAACAAAAATAATCCTTAAGGTTTAATTATCTTTTCAAGGAACACGTCCCACAGCAACGCACGGGTTACAACCAGGGCCGGAGGAGAGCATGTGCAACATGTGCCTATGCACAGGGCCCCATCTTCTAGAGGGCCTCCAAATTTTGAGCCCAAGTTTAAGTAACTATTTTCATTTTGACCCATAGCTACATATAATCAGTTTTGTAGTGTATCATTTAATAATATATCTCCTTTAACTCCACCAAATTTTTTTTTATAGTGATTTGCCTTATTTTCTAAAGGAAAATGATATAGGTGACTAATTTGTATGCCTAATAATGAGACTAATCCATACAAAATATGACAAGTGGAGGATGCATTTTATCTCTCTTGATGATAACCTTTGATTATGCCATGTGTTTTGATATCTTTGTTAGGCATGAAATTAGGCATGTCTTTTAGGCATGGCAATCACTTTCTCTTTTCTAAATATGCTCATTTACTTTAGAGATGATGTCTGCCTTTCTGGTTTGATATGATATATGCTTTAAAAATAAATTAGAAGTACGTGACTTATGTGATATGATTATTCAGCCACTGTTGTTTTAGCGCATTTTAAAGAGATTTGATATAATAAGGCTATTCTCCCATACGTTTAAATTATCGCGTTCAAGGACCTACTTTTTAAATTCGGCACAGGGCCACTAAAATCAATGAGACGGCCCTGGTTACAACACTTGTTATAACTAAAGCTGAATCACTTGCCAAGGTTTCCTAGTTCAACCAAATAGAGTGTAGATGCACTTGATGGATAGATACTAATAAGGAGATGAGAAAACAACCACGTTACGAACTTACATATTGTTTTGTAGATTCTTGATTCAAACTATATGAACATTTTTATGAAAAAACACTCCCATTAAAAGGTCAAATGGATTTTGTGACGAGTTTATATGAACCGGAAGTACCTTAATAGGCATAGCTACTTTCTTGGACTAGTTATAACAAAAAGTGTATAAAAATGTCTGTAAATTCAATATTTTAGCTAATTAAAGACTCGAATAAAAGGCTTAATTAATAAAGACTCGAACTAAAGTTTTACTAACAGAAAACGTTTTTTTTTTCTAGATTCCAAAGACGATTCATCTCATCTTTGAGACCATGACTCCTCGCGTCCTCAACAGACAAATCATAATTATATATTCCATATGTTTTAACTTAAAAACGTGGTTGTTGTTAAGTTACTAGTACTTTATATTATAATATGAAGCAGCCACTTGATGTATTGATTATTATTTATTGGAGATCTTTGGATTCGTTGATAATATAGTTATATGGAGCGGCCAATAAGATAATCAAATACTAGTAGTTTTCATTTGTTGGATATATGGTAAGTACATATTTGGTAGATTAACACTCATAAATAGAATTCTATTGTCGTAAGAAAGATGGTTTTCAAAAGAAAATAACAACAGGTACTCTCGTGCAATACGACGACATGTATCGTGTGACTAAGTATTACTACATTCGGTCTTATAGCTGATATTTTAGATGTGTGAGAAATATATGAAATGGTTTGTGTTTTATATAGTGGATGCAGTTATATGTTTTTAATAATAATCTTTGATAATAATGATTTTTAGTGGTTACACATTTTTAATAACTAGACGAGTACCCGCGCCTAGCGGCAGCGGTGTCTAGTTTCGACAAAATTTTAGTGGTGATTAAGTTTGTTTCATGAATCAGGATTTTAAGTGTTAATAAATCCATTTTGAATGATTATATTGTTTTTCTGATAGCGTTGTTTTGTATTTGAGATTGTCTTTTTTGATAGCATTTTTGTAAGTTGCATAAATCAATTACAGTAATATTAAATAATAATAACGCTATTTTTTGTTGAAAGGAGCAATTAACAACATTTTTTTTGTATCCCTAAAGACATGTAGTACATAAATAGTTAGTGTACATAAAAAAAAAATGCGAATACAAACATTTATCTTTCGTTTTTATGTCTCAACCTTTCACGGGTTCCACAACTAATTCATCATTTTTATCATATAATTTTGTCAAATTTGAATCCTGGTTCAACCCGGGTGGTTCAACCGGTTGAACCGTTCTGGTCAAAAAACATGTCGATTTAAACCGAGTCAACCCGACAGGTTGGGTCGAAAACAAGTCAATTAAATCGGGTTAAACCTGCGGGTTTGAAGCGTCCCGGTCAACCGGGTTTTCGATATGTATTAATAGTTTCCATTTTAAATATATGTCTTCAACATTGTATCGGTTTCATAGGGTCCTCTCTGGTTCATTTTTGGACGGCTTTAATTGGTTAGCCGAACGGTGGCGACACGGTTCCCGGTTGAACACGTTGGTTCGGTCCAGTCCGATTTTCAAAACTATATGTAACATCAACTTGTTAGCTTGTATGAAGTTTTGTGTGTTTTTATTAATTTGTATAATGTGTATAATAACATGTACTTTTCATTTTAGGATGTTTTAAAAATATCATTAATTAGTGTGTTTAATTATTTTATATTTTGGATTATGTTGTAGCTTCTTTATATTGTACATTATGAAAATTTTATTGTACTTTTTAGTAAGGGGTGTTTTAATTTGTTGTTTTTAATTTGGTAGATGTGCTTTTAATTGGTTGTACAATGTGAATAAATATTGCTCCTTTCAACAAAAATAGTTAGTGTACATAAAAAAAAATGCGAATACAAACATTTATCTTTCGTTTTTATGTCTCAACCTTTCACGGGTTCCACAACTAATTCATCATTTTTATCATATAATTTTGTCAAATTTGAATCCTGGTTCAACCCGGGTGGTTCAACCGGCTGAACCGTTCCGGTCAACAAAAGAAGTCGATTTAAACCGAGTCAACCCGACAGGTTGGGTCGAAAAACAAGTCAAATTAAATCGGGTTAACCTCGGGTTTGAAGCGTCCCGGGTCAACCCGGTTTTCGATATGTATTAATAGTTTTCATTTGAAATATATATCTTCAACATTTGTATCGGTTTCATAGGGTCCTCTCTGGTTCGTTTTCGGACGGCTTTAATTGGTTAGCCGAACCGGTGGCGACACGGTTCCCGGTGAACACGTTGGTTCGGTCCAGTCCGATTTTCAAAACTATATGTAACATCAACTTGTTAGCTTGTATGAAGTTTTGTGTGTTTTTATTAATTTGTATAATGTGTATAATAACATGTACTTTTCATTTTAGGATGTTTTAAAAATATCATTAATTAATGTGTTTAATTATTTTATATTTTGGATTATGTTGTAGCTTCTTTATATTGTACATTATGAAAATTTTATTATACTTTTTAGTAAGGGGTGTTTTAATTTGTTGTTTTTAATTTGGTAGATGTGCTTTTAATCGGTTGTACAATGTGAATAAATTATTTTTAAGTAGTGGGGTGTTTTAATAAGAGTATTAACTACACTATGCATTTATCTCTCATTTGACTTTCAATATTCAATATTCAAGTTTTCACTTTTCCACTTTGACCGTTTTTCCATTTTAGATAGTAAAGATAAATGATTTGAAAATTGTATTTAATTTAATGAAATGTTTGTATTGAATTTTAAGCATTCTTTTTATAGTAAATGTGTAAGCAAGGATGGAGCATAGTAGGGGCAAGAAGGGGTTGTGGCCCTCTCAAATTTGGACCACTAAGCTTTATTTTTTTTGGAGTTTTGTATATTATTTCTAAAAAAACTAGTATAAATGTGAAATAATTATAAGTTTGGCCGCCTCAAACTATTACGACTACATTTTGGCCCCTCCAATAATATTGCTCAAGCTCCATTTCTCTATGTAAGCTTTTTTTTTTTTTTTTTTTTTTTAAGACTTACATTTCATAAATGGTATAATTACATTATAATATAGTTAAGATACTTGCATGAGTTGCTTGGCTTATTATTTATAAGCAAATAGTTAAGGTTCTCGATCAAGATGAAAATTGTAGCAACGATCGCTGTTCTCTATTATACATTATGATGAGATCGTAAGATCCGAGCAATGCGTCATATTTTGTTACTAGGTTAATAGATTATATCATTTTACATTTCTACTCAATATCAAATATAAATTATATTGTTGACCTCATAAAAATGTCAAAGTTCATACTTCAAACATTATCGTAATAGCAATATTGTCATACCTCTAACTAATTCAAACGAGCGGGTGATCCCGCACGTTGCTGCGGAAGTGTTGTGACCCCGTTTTATTTTTATGTAATCGTTAGTCCTTGAAGGACCTAGTTTGCAAAGACAATAAATCTTAGGGACTATTTTCGTTAAATGGCTATACATACTAATTAATGCTACAAAGGACTTAGTTTGCAAGGGACACTTAAACCTTAAGGACTATTTTTGTTAAGTTGCTATAGATAGTAATTAATGCTAGAAACTTACAAAGGACTTAGCTTGCAACAGTAATGTTGGAATCACTCCTAAACCATAATTAGGTGTTAGTAATTAATATGTAATAGGTAGCTTAGTTATGACCTTTATGTTTGTTATTAGCCTTAAGCTTATGTAGAAGGCCCATGAGCTTAGGCCCATGTCTAATAAGGTAAAGGGAAGGAGTGGGAGTGTTGCCCTAGCTCCTTGCCTATAAATACCCCTTGTAAACCTTCATTTGAAGGTTGGTTGTTCAATTTATTCTCTTTCACTCACACCTACGCATAACCGGTCTTAGCATTAACGTGTGTGTGTGTTTGGTTTATTGTTCAATCGCCTCTCTATCTTTCTATTAAGCTTGTGTTGTAAATCTAGTGACCTAACAGTGGTATCAATCGCCTACTAGTTGGGTGAATCGTTTGGTTTTTGAAGTGGGTTTTAGGTCCTACGCGTAAAACAACGGTTTGATACTTTGGTTCGCTTAAAAACGTATTTTTCACACTTTTGAATCCAAGATTCTTGCACTTTCAACGTTTTAAGGTGTTAAAATAATTGTTTTTGGCAAAAAGTTTCAAACTTTATGCGTGGATCATAGTTTTTAAGCTTGTTTTTGTTCGTGGGTGTCGTTCTACGCGTAACCTGTTTAGCCGTTTTGGTTCATCAAGTTTCACACTTTTGTGTTATTTTGGTGATATTGAAGCTATTCCATAACAAAAATCTGGTTTAGAAACAACTTTGGACAAAATCATTTTTACCAGTAAAGCTACGCGTATGAAAACCCTAGTTTTATGCGTAACTTTATCCTTGGTTTGATCTTCAGTTTCGTGGTTTACTCCGTGTTTTCTTGCTTGGATAAGCCTGAAAATACGTCGACTTTGGATATCTTTTGCACTGTGATAGTGTAAAAGATCATTTGGGAAAAACCCTAAACTTACGCATAAGCATAAAGCTTACGCGTAGAAATCCTACGCATAAGATTCATCTTACGCCTAAGCCTAGTCTTACGCATAAGGTAATCCTACGCATAAGTTTCTACGCCTAACTTTGTGTCTACGCATAACTTTAGTGTCTTTTCCCTACTTACGCGTAAGCTATACCTACGCGTAACTCTTGATTGTTACGCGTAACTTTGGTGTTTTTTACGCATAAGTGCTACTTGATTTATTGTGATTTCTACGCCTAAGGACACTTCATCAACAAAGGTTCATTCGACTACAAAGATCCATCAACACAAGTTATCAAAAAAAAAATATTGGTTTAACTGTGAAAATTTTGGTCAAAAATTCAAATTTTTGGGCCCAACTTCAAATTTTTCGGGTAAAATTTGGCGTCAAAATTGTCATAACTCAAATTTTTCTTACAACCTTAGAATTGAATTTTATAGTGAATTTCAAATTTTGAGAGTCAAAATTTTTCAAAATTATTTTTGGAGGGAAATTGCAATTCACTATATCGACCTTCTGTGTGCTATATCGACTTCGCACCTTTTCTCTTTGATTCTTTTGCAGGTGTTTAAATCAATGGATTCTGATGCTGAAATGGTGTACGTAAGATGGAAACCATTCAAATTCCCAATGATTAACAATTCCAAGCGTCAGACATCATCAAATTCCCGATATCCCGCAGTCGTGCAAGGTGAAAGAGTTGATGTACATGAAAGGCATGCTCATATGGACGTTGAGAATGTTGTGATTACTGCAACTGTCGGTAATGCGGACAATGAGGTTGTAGCATTGGAAAAGCAGGATGACAGCAGCAGATCTGGAGAAGATATCATACTTAACTACGACACCGAGCCCAACTGTGACGAAGAACAAATGGTTGAGGAAGATATCTTACCCACCTATGACACTGACACAGAACAGATGGTCGAGGTACAATCTACTGTTGATCATATTCTGACTGCAAATGCGACACAACATACTGAGCAACCTGAATTTAGTAATGAAGGAGAGGTTGACCAGTGTGTTGCACAATGTCCAGACAACTTTCTCATGTCTGAGCCCTTACTTGTTAACAATTCAACTGAAACGTCAAATCAAACTCTTGAATCTGAAAACATTCTTCTCAAAAAGACCATTGCTCAGTTTCATAAAGATTTTTCAAAACTAGAGGCACATTGTATCTCTCTTGAACTTAAATTACAAAACAAATCTTTTTCTTCAGAACACAATGGTCAGTCTTCAAATGATCAAAGTAATCGTGTGGATACATTAGTAAATGAAAATGAGCATTTAAAGGCTCAAATTCAAGCAAAGGGGCTTGCACATGTTGCTTTACAAAACAAATTGAGAAGATTAACTGGCAAGAGTGTGGATACTAAGTTTACAAAACCAACAATCTTGAGGAATTTGTCTCTTCAACCAATCAGTAGTTAGACAACCAACTGCTTTTAAATCTGAACGATCAAAATCGTCAAAACCACGGTTTGCCTCCCAAGTTGTTGAGAATACTCATTTGTCAAATCCAGTCACTCCACATTCTTGGCCCAACAATAATGCTTCTTTTTCTATTAAACATGTTTCTGTTATACATGTTTCTGTTAAACCTCAACTTGTGGATGCTCCTGGCAAATCTAGGATTAGTTCGAACACTGTGTCTAAACCGACCATTAAAATTAAAAATTCATATGATTCAAATGACGCATATAAGAACTATGATCTAGAAAAGGCTAGGAAAAGGGCACTTCTTCAAAAGGATGGAATCTTAGGTTCACGACCTAGTGTATCACCTTCGAGTGTATTACTGAACACTACATGTAGTAGCAAACCAAAACCTAAGTTAACTCAACAAACAGTTAGAAATAAACCCGTTGATCTAAATGTAAACTGTCAGAAACCTAATAGGTGGATCCATATAGGACGCAGACTCTTCCCAAAAGAAGTTTCAACATCCCCTAGATCTAACCTTAGATGGATACCAACGGGTAGGATTTTCAAAACTGTTAGTCTTAGGTGGATTCCTACAGGCAAGATACTAAGTAGTTGCACCAAAACAAGTGGGATACCAACAACATCCATCCCTGAGGCAGGAAAGGAAATCATCAAAATAGCATGTTCAGGTGTCAAGAAGATAATTGACACTACATCTTTATGCTTCTAACATCTGGAACCCAGTTACACTTGGGGATCCATGTTTTTTCTCTTTCTTGCCCCCCTTCTATTTTTCTATGCAGGTACAACAGCTATGGCTCCTACTGCAATACAGCGTAGGACCCGTTTCTCACCGTCAAAACTATCATGATCCATCAGCTGCATTGTACTTAATCGTCATGAATTGGAAACATTGCTTGCTCCTTTGGTTAAAGATTCTGCCAAAAGTCGTGCTTCAGATGTATCGAATGTTTCCGCTGCACAACCGATAATACTCTAATTTCAGATACACCTGAATCTACAACAACAACTGAATCTTCTATAACAGAAGATCAAACGGCTTCCAACAACAATGACACAGCTGATGATCAACATAATGAACAGAGATGTTTTATCAGCAGTTGACTCTCTCGAAATATTTTTGGTGCTTCACACTTGTTCGGTCAATTGGACATACATGGTTTCGCTGTCTCCTTATACATGGTTTCGCTGTCTTCAATTCATCATCAACATACGTGGTGTATGATTCTGAATCATTGAAAACATCGAGGGGGAGAGAGTGTGTAGGTGGTCATTGCTTCCTTGTTCTTCTACATGCTTCTTTGCGAAAACCCAATGCCTTCTTGAATTTCTTCAATTAGGGGGAAGAAATAAGACGATCTGTGGCTCAAACGTCTCACTTTGGAGTTATCGTCTCGATTTCACGGGTGATCTTGTGTGAAGTTACCCAAATATGATGTTATGATGCCTCACACACGGTTTTGGTTTCGCGTTATTGCATATTCACAGTAATTAGTATTCCGAAAGACCACAACATTCAGGGGAAGTCGTTTCATTTCGTCTTTCGTGGTTTGTTGGTGTGATGCGTCTACATACGTGAGAAGATCTTGTTGATTTCTAGCATGTTACCCTCGAACGGATCTTCGGCAATTAGTCAGATTTTCCTTGTGTGGTTTTCTGCTCTTCTACAAATTCTGCTGCATACTGAAAACTTCAAAAGTTAGAAGAAATGTCTACTACACCAGTGTTTCAAATCTGCTAAAGACAGTTGTCAGTTTGGGGGAAACTGATTAAGAAACTTCGTCAATATCTGTTTATATTCACAATGGCTTCTGAGTATAACAGCTTGGAACCCGGACACAACCGCTTAAACTTCCCCCAAACCCCATCATCAGCTGAACAAAGCCCCCAGCTTACTCGTCAACAAATGGAAAGGTTATTTGCTCCGTTGTTCAGTGACGATATTGATGAACGTGCTCCAGGTGTATCCGCTGTTTCCGCTGCTCAACCTGATAATAATCTTATACCTGATACACCTGCTACAACAACTACGGTTGAAGAAGCACCACCAGTTGACTCCAACACAACAGTTGAACAAACCGCTTCCAACAATGATGAACCGGCTGATGATGTTCTGAATGAAGTACCCCCACCTGCAGATTTTGATCCAAATGCGTTCTTCAACCCGTTTGCAAATGAGACTGCTGCACCAGATGTCGCGGAATCTTCAACAAGCCATTTGAATCCTCAAAATCTGCACAATGTATACCAACATCAACCCTCCACACATAGATGGACAAAAGACCATCCTCTGGAAAATATTATTGGCAACCCGAATCAACCAGTCGTTACGAGACAACGTCTTCACACAGATGGTGAACATTGCATTTATGCACTCACTGTCTGCCAATCTGAACCTAAAAACATCAAAGACGCAATGACAAAAGACAACTGGATCGAATCCATGCAAGAAGAACTCAACCAATTCAAACGTCTTGAAGTATGGGAACTGGTTGAAAGACCAACAGGGGTCTACGTCATTGGTCTCAAATGGATTTGGAAAAACAAATTGGATGCTGAAGGAAACGTAATCAGAAATAAGTCACGTCTGGTGGCTAAGGGTTATCGTCAGGAAGAGGGTATTGACTTTGAAGAATCTTTTGCTCCGGTTGCTCGTCTTGAGGCTGTTCGGATATTTCTCGCATTCGCGGCTCATATGAATATAACGGTCTTTCAGATGGACGTCAAAACTGCTTTTCTGAATGGGCAACTTAAAGAAACGGTTTATGTCAGCCAACCAGAAGGATTCGTTGATCCCGCGTTCCCGAACCATGTCTACAAACTGAACAAAGCTCTGTATGGTCTCAAACAAGCTCCTCGGGCATGGTACGATAAGCTATCATCTTTCCTAATTGCCAATAATTTCACCAAAGGTTCGGTTGACCCTACTCTTTTCATACAATATCACGGGGAACATATTTTAATTGTTCAAATTTATGTGGATGACATCATTTTTGGGTCAACTCATAAAAAGTACTCAATTGCTTTTGCAAAACTAATGAAGAAACATTTTGAAATGTCCATGATGGGTGAACTTACGTTCTTTCTAGGACTACAAGTTCATCAATCACCCCGTGGTATTTTCTTGAGTCAGTCCAAATATGCCCTTGAATTGTTACACAAATTTGGAATGCAAACCTGTGACACCTATGCCACACCAATGGCTCATACCAAGAAGCTAGACGCTGATTTACATGGGAAATTGGTGGACCCTACAAAATACCGTAGTATTATTGGGTCTCTCATGTATCTAACAGCTAGCAGACCTGATATTGTCTTTGCTGTATATCTTTGCTCCCGTTATCAGTCACGACCAACTGAAACCCACCTCTCTGAGGCTAAAAGAATCCTCCGATACATCAAGGGAACCATTAATTTGGGGATCTGGTATCCGAAGGATTCTGGTTTTGAACTAATCGCTTTTTCAGACGCTGACCACGCAGGATGCTTAGATTCACGGAAAAGCACTTCAGGAGCTTTACAATTTCTTGGTGATAAACTGGTGTCATGGCAATCGAAGAAGCAGGATTGTACATCGCTGTCCTCAACCGAAGCAGAATATGTAGCCATGTCGGCGTGTTGTGCTCAAGTCATTTGGATGAGAACACAACTCAAAGACTATGGTTACGTATTTGACAGAATCCCGATGTACTGCGACAATCGGAGTGCCATTGCGATCTCGTGCAACTCAGTTCAGAACTCGAAATCAAAGCACATCGATCTTCGATATCATTTCATCAAGGATCACGTGGAACAGGGTACTGTTGAATTATATTTTGTGGGTACAGAATACCAATTGGCAGATCTTCTCACCAAAGCCTTGCCTCCCGCTAGGTTTAATGAGTTGGTCCACCGGATTGGTATGAGGTGTTTGACTCAAGAGGAATTGGATGACCTCCTAAAACAGTCTTAAAAACCTGTCAAACACCAAAATCTCTTTTGTAAATATTTTCAAAAACAAAATACAAAAATATAAAATCAAAAAATCAGAAAATCTCAAAAAACATTCTTCTATCTAATTCTTTCAAACATCGCAAGTACAAATCTTCAGTCAACACTTTGTTCTATCAAATCTTTCACTATTTTTCCCGAACAAGTGTTGAGGGGAGAAAAGTAAATATTCTTAGGTTTCATAAAACCTTATACTTCCATGTTTTCAAAATTATGTTGTTTCTTCTAAAATGGTGGATAAGTTTCTTGTCATATACTCTCCTCGGACTCAAATGTTTTAACCATTTCATTATTTCAAAAGTCGAGGGGGAGTATCGTGAAGTTTCTTGCCTTACAAATGTTTTGTCTTACCTAAACGGAAGTTAAAGGATCTTGGTTGGAACCTCTTTAAGGTTGAGGGACTGAATGTGTCAACTTGGAAAATTAATTCATTTACTCCTAAACCACCAAGATCAAACGGCCCAAATCAAATCTTCTAAATCCGTTCAAGTTTTTCATAATCTATAAGTTCTAAACTGTTTTTTAATCAAGATGATAAACAAGGATTTCTAAAATTCTTTCAAATCCAACGGTTAAAACTTTTTAAACTGCTTTTGGAAAATTGTTCACTCGAACGAATTGGGTGTTTATGCATAAAAGTGTTTGGATTGAAATGAGTTGTGTTAAAACCTTTCTTAGTGTCTATTAAACTTGTTTCAATCGTCCAAAACCATCCTGAATCTTAAATTTCATTAATTTGAATTCTAGGGTTCTTGCGCTCATCTAGGGTTTTTTCTTTTCTGTGATATGTTATTAGGTAGTCAAGAAAGTGTTAGAATAAGTTTATATGCATGTTTTGAACCTTTAAATTAGCCCAGAAACATCTAAACTGTATGAACTTAAGTTTTAGGTTTTTTAGGGTTCATCTCCCATAAATCTTTTGATTCTGTGGTGGAAATGTGTTAAATCTTGTTCCATTGCACTCATATGACATCTAGGACACTCCAGAAACATTCTTGTTTGATTTGTGTAGCTATATCCCTTACACGTAGATTAAGGGTTTAGGGTTTAAGTAATTTTACTCCTAAGTCTTTCTGTGTGTATCTGATATGTTCTTATGCTTGTTTTGTGATCTAAAAGATGTTTGGAGTTAACTGCAATCAAGTTTTCATGTTTATATTTAACAGGTTAATTATTCGTAATGTCAGAATCTTTAGGTGTTCAAACCGTTACGCTTAAGGAATACTTTATGCGTAAAGGTCACGCCTAAGAGTAATCTTACGCGTAGCTCTTACGCATAAGGGGTCTACAGCGGATTATGTGTATCTTGGAAAGATATTCGTAAACAAGGCTTGTTACGCATAAGCTTTGCTCTTACGAGTAAACTGTACGCGTAACATCTAGCTTTTCCTTACGCGTAAGCTTAAAGCCTTTGAACTTGTCTTACGCGTAAGAAACTCTTACGCCTAAGCTTGGTCTTACGCTTTAGCTTACTCCTACGCATAAGCTCCTTTCTTACGCATAAGGATCCTTGTTACTCATAACCCATTGTTCACTACTTTTTGGCCCGTTACGCATATGTTACTTGTTAAATGTTACGCATAGGTCACAAATATTTGATGTTTCATATAAGCTTACAAAAGTTAATATGTTGTGTGTTAAGTGAATTATTGCTCTTTGAAATTTCAAAATTAACATGTTCACGTAACTTATCACATCAACTTCATACATTTGGACTAATGTGACTTAGGACTTGTAACTAACATAAACATGTTACCATCATACAAGTAATTAGATAATAAATCAGACTAATACAAACACATTGTGTTTCCATATGTCTGTCTCTTTGTCTAATGACTTTCAGATCATGAAATGGCTGCAAATCAAGCAAACATCAATGCCCTAGCTGAGCTCTCGATGGCAAACACATTCCAAGCTGGATACGACAAAACAATTGGCAAGAACTATCTCCGTGTCATCTTCAACTACTTCATATGCTCATAATCATCTTGCAGATTTGCTGTGGACATCCTTCTGCTACATCCATTCAAATTCATGTTCACAAAGTCATCCTGATGATGAGTATGATTCAATAGATGGGAATACAATTTCGTAAGACATTAAAGCAGAAATGGATGGAATTCCATGCTTCAACCTTTCCGGTTAATTAACCCGGTGGGGCAGGAGGGTCAAGCAGTAGTCCTCCACTTATGGAAGATCCATTGTAATCATTTCTTACCCCATCCGATCCGGTTAATCAACCCGGTAAGGATCAGGGTGTCATTGTCTCTACAACTGTTGAAATGAAGCAACCACAACAACAACTTATAAAACCGCAAGAATAAAAGCATGGTGAAGATGTGGAAATATATGACGAAGGAGATTACGATCATGATAAGGATGAAAGATTCACTGATGATAATTTGGTGGCTGAAGAGGAAATGATTCGAAAAGAGGCAAAAGAAGCTGCTAGAGCTGAGGAGGAAAAGTTAAAGAAGGAATCAGACAACTACATAGTTGACAATCCTATACACAAACCTCAAAAGTCTTCTGTAACAAATCTTGACACTTCCACCAAACCCAAATCATCATCTCAATCATCACCTCCATCAACATAAGAAACACCTATGTCAACAACAAAATCTGTTAAGAAGGCAACTCCATCCAATGATTCGATAAATGGTTAAGCAGGTTATCACCACTACACAACAAGCTACACAACCACCACCATCTGATCAACCAAGGGATTCAGAAACCACACCACCAATGGAGAAAACCATTGATCACTTTACATACACTGGTGGTGAGGATCACGACATACCTGAGCCCTAACCAGAACCTCAACCGAAATTTAAATCAAGTACATTACTGCACTCCTTGTTTTCATACGCTTCAAATCAAAGAGCGTATTGAAGTTCTTCACCTCGGGGTCGAATCTTACCTAAATTCTACACTTCATCGGAATCAATCAAGAACCTCAGTACAAAATCGTTCATATACACAAGTTTGGGTTTGTCTACCAAAGTGAAAATCATCATACTTGCTTCATGGCTTTCGATGAAATTCACTAAGTTCTAAGACGCCACCCTGGAGATGGTTCGATATGGATTGTCATATCGATTGAAGGACATTGAGTTGGGTATAATTCAGACGAAGAGATGGAATTCAAAGGATCGCAAGGATGTTCGTTGATTAATCACTAGGATTGATGAATGTTTGATTCATCGGGATCAGATGCAACGGTTGGAGAGCTATGTGGGAGGATGACCAAACTTTCCGATTCTGACTTTCCAATGTCCTCAGAAAGTAGCTGATCGTCTGTAATCATTGGGTATTCTCTTGATTGTGATTTTGCTTGTTTGATTATCTGTCAATGGCTTGTGCACATATTACAGTGTACAACCCGTACTTGTAAATAAAGGACCCTGTGGTATGCTTCAGTGCCACAATCCTTATAAAAGGAGCGAAAGCTTCTTACTTTTGAGTAAAACCTATCAAACCTTTCACTTTTCAAGGTTTTGCTCAAAAGAACAAGTACTTTCCCTTATAATTTTCAAAACCTCAACCGTTTATATCACTTGTTGAGGGGGAGTACTTGACTAAAATCTTTGTTCACAAATTGTTCACAGTGGTCATTCTTCCCGCAACACTCGAAATGGTCATATTTATTCTCAAACTTTTCAAAAATAACATTTTATATGCCATTTTTGAGGGGGAGAAAATATGTGATAAGAAATATGTTGTGTATTGCTAGTTGAATTCTCGTGTGAAAAGACTTAACCAACGAATTGACGATACTTAACTGTTAGTAACTCGAAAAGACTTGTCCGGGACGGGTAATAATTTCAAGCTAGTTCGCTAGTAATGTAAACGTGTCTCGCAAAGGACTTGTCCGAGTAGAATGTACCATTCGAGAAACTCTTGGTAGACATGAACCTTGATGGGTTTGACAACCTCTCGGGGTTGTCCACACCTTCAAGATAGTTATTAGAGCTAGTTGTCACCTAAAAGCTGACAATGCAACTCTTTAACTATGCCACGTAACCGTGTCTCGCAGGGGAATGTCTATCTTGAGTCGATCAATTCAAAAGTGCGAGCTCTTTCCTCACTGTGCAGATTTCTGTCTAAACTCTAAAGCACATGTGGAGGGGGAGTATTTCTGCTAAAAGATAAAACTCTCACAGTGGTTCAAACATGTTTTTCATTTACAAACCCGTTGAGAGATTTTCTTCAAAATGGTTTTATGGCAACATAGGTTAGTCATGGAGTTATAAGGTGACTAAGGTTAGGAATAACCGTCCTATGATCCGCCAGAGCCGGAGGGATCTACCCAAGGACACCACAAATAGTTAGTATTTAGAAGTCCTTAGGTATGATTATAAAAAGGAGAAAATGAGAATCGGAGAAAGAAGGAGTTGAAGAATTAAAAAGAAATGCAAAGAAAAGGGTGAAAAGAAATAGCCCTCCAAATTATTCAACTTAGGGCAGACACCGGGTTCAATTCATATGCTACTGGTTGTCACTAGATGACACCGGTATTGAAGATTAAAAGTCGTCATGGACCCAGTGACGCATGCACTAAACCTTCTTAGCCACTCAAGTTTCTCTCAACAGAAGCTTGTTTCACTCTCACAGGGAACCCTACGTAAACTATCGGCTTTCTCTTAGAGATTGCTGATATTGAAGAAGGAGACCCTCTCCCTAGTCTCCGCTCAGGAAAACCAAAATGCACTATTGAGTCTAGAGCCACGAGATTCATCAAAAGATCTCTTAGGTACACTTGACATTTCATCACTTGACATTCAACAATAAGAATATCAGTGGTACATTATCGAGTCCTTCACAGATCTTAGCAATCTGTCGAGAACATTTATGAGAGGTTCACATTTGTGATCCTCAGTGATTGAATGGAAACTCCTGCCAGGGTCAACATCAAACAGCCACAACAGGTCGCTTCGGAACTCCCCGGATTGCGCTTAAAGGAATCAAACGGTCCTAGAGTGAGGTGACTTCGGGTGACCTCACCGATCATCTGAATTCGTAGGTGTACGGTACATCGTGTTAATCACTTGTGGGACTCCGATTCAAACGGCCTTGTAAGAATTAGAGTTGGTTTTCACACTATGCTGCTGTAACACTCTCGAAGTTCAAACTTGTAAGTGCCGAAACATTATTACTAACCATTTTTTTTCTTTTATGAAGCCTGGAGCGGAATGATCGTGCAGACTCTTCTCATGCTCACGCCAACATCTTCACTAATGGAAGTTCTATCCAAAAAGCAACACAACATTCAATGATTCTTCGTCAAATCAAAGAACTTACAAAGTTAAAGACTTAAAGAACCATCAAGATGATTTCCAACGTCAAAAGAGCGTGTGAGCTGTTGAAGAATGACGTGAGACACTGGAGCAGCGGCGGCAACCGGCGCGCACTTGATGTAGACAACAACATATCACTTTCACAAAGAACAATGATCAAAGAACAAAGTTAAAGATGACGTCAAAGCATAACTGTTTAAAGAAAACTATCTCGCTACACCGGGAGACACGAATCAAGGCAATTCTCTCACAAGAAAGAAGAATGTCGAAGCCGCAACGCTATTACATCAACCTTCACCGTTTTTCATCACCAACACCGGGGAGATTGTTGGAATCACACCTAAACCATAATCAAGTGTTAGTAATTAATATGTAATAGGTAGCTTAGTTATGGCCTTTATGTTTGTTATTAGCCTAGCCTTTAAGTTATGGGGAGAGCCAAGCTTGTCATGTCCCCGCGGTCCAAAAGGAGTGGGAGTGTGCCCTAGCTCCTTGCCTATAATACCTCTGTAAACCTTCATTTGAAGGTTGGTTGTTCAATTTATTATCTTTCACTCACACCTACGCATAACCGTCTTAGCATTACACGTGTGTGTGTGTTTGGTTTATTGTTCAATTCCTCTATCTTTCTCTATTGTTTGCTAGTAAACTAAAGGTAACTAAACCTTAGAGACTATTTTTGCCATTTGGATATAGTTAGCAATTAATGCATAGCACTTTGGGTAAAATATACTCCCCATCTTTAGTATACTAGACGAGTACCCGCGCCTAGCGGCAGCGATGTCTAGTTTTCTGCAAAGTTCCGACGACTCATAAGTTTCTTTCAACAAACTGTATTTGTAGCATTAGAGAATCGTTTTCGAATAACTACAATTCTGATTCGTGGTTGCATAGCAGCATAAATATATAGTTTTTAAAAAAATTATGCAGAGTTGATCTAAGTGTGTGAGTATATTTTCTAATAGGATTGTTTTAAGTTATTAAGATTTTTAGTAATAATAGATTCAAAAGCAAAAAAACAACGATTATTGCGCAATGGCAATATTATATTAGGTATAGCCAACATGTGTGACCGTTTTTTGTTTCATCGTAATTTAGTGATAACTATTTTTTTACATGTGTAACGTTTATCATTTGGTGTGTGGCTTTTAAATTGTAACTTTGCAAATTGGATATCACCATATAAGATTATTTTGTACTATCATTTGTATAGATATTTATGCATTGTTCAAAGCTATTTGTTTGAGGTACAAATAATTATCGCTAAAGATAATAATACTATTTATTTTTTGTGATTTTAATAAACTTACATAACATTATTGATACACCAAGGGCTATACAATATATATTAAACTTAAACGACTATTCATATATTAGCTTAAATGGTGCAAGTGCAACATTTTTTAAAATAAATTACATGTGTCAAAGCAAAATAAACCAAAACTACAATTACTTGGTCTCTCATTTAAAAAAAATTGTCACGGGTTCCACAACTACTTCATCATTTCTCATATAATTTTGTCAATTTGAAACCCGATTTCACCGGGTTCAACTGGTTGAACCGTTCCAAAAAAACAGTCGATTTAAAACCAATCAAACCGATAGGTTGGGTCAAAAAAATGTCAAATTAAACGGGTCACCACGGGTTGAAGTCACCGTCAACCCGTATCGGTTTCAACGGTCAACCCGTACAATTGATTGTTTTAATTTGGTAGATGTGCTTTTAATTGGGTGTACAATGTGAATAAATTATTGTACTTTTAGGTAATGAGGTGTTTTAATAAGAGTATTAATTATATTATTATTTCTCTCTCCATTGACCATGTTTTCAACATTCAACTTTTAACATTTTTCACTTTTTCCACTTTGACCATTTTTCCATTTTATATAGTATAGATATATAGAATTTCGTTTGTTACATTCATGATTTACGAGGACACAGAAAAATAACATGAAACACAAACGTTTAAAATCACATGAGCCAGTACGCTAAAAGTTCAATATATAAACCATTAATCTATAATCACGAATGATGTATTAACCTAAGTTGCACGGGGATGGGGACGGGGACGGGCACGGGGACGGATACGGGTACCGAGAAACGGCAACATCTTAAAATTTAAAAAACGGGTATGGCGAGGAAACGTCTATGTGTTTTATAATATTTTAGTATATAATAAATTGTCTTCCAAAAAAATGTTACACAACATTAAAAAATTTAAAAATCCAAACAAATATTACTCATGATCATCAATTAAAAACCCTTAACCATCAAATTGTCTTCCCAAAAAACATTTAAGTAAAAAAATCAATTAGTTGTGATATCCTCGAAAGAAAAACGCTCTCCAATTCTGGCTCATCAAGTGAGAGGTTCGCAAACAATTGCAGTTTCCAACTTTTGAGAATCAGAGATGAAGAATCACGATTATAAATTCTGGACGGTTTGAAGTTGATGAGCCGTGAGTTATGAATCAGTTTATAGACGATTTGTCTTCTACCGACTTAGAAATTAGATAGATTAACCAAACATATGATAAAAGGCGTCGCTCGAATTGTATTAAACCGCTTACAAATAATAACATAGCTAAATGATGATCGTCAAGAAAACAATTTAAAAATCCGTAATTATATTGGGATAACCGTGTATTTAGCAACGTATCACCTGTTATACACATTGAAATTAATAAAAGCATTGTATTAGTTGTACTCTACAGCCTAAACATACAGAAGAAAATAAATAATTTAATGTATTATTATATACTAAAACAATTAAATAATAATATAGATAATCCATAAGTCAATAGTACGGTATCTTTTTCTCCCACTTTATCTATTCCCAAAGTCCCACTTATATCCATTAGATCTATATTTCTTCACCGGAAAAACCAATCCACCGGCGTGATTTTTTGGCCCTTGAAACGTGACTTTTTGGCAAGAAACGTTTTGCCAAACATTTCCTCGATAAAGATCGACGTACCCCAAATTGAAACGTTTACTTTTAAATTCCGGACGCCAACGCCTTTCCTCCGTTTCCGGCTTCCGAAACTTTTCGCACGGAGATGCACGGATCCCGACGGCGTTTCCGTGTATCCTAGGTATTAACTTCCTTTTCCCCATCCAATTAAAAATCCGGTTATTCTCCAAAATGGTTTTACGAGACTCTATATGCATGGGTTACACGAATAAATCTTCGGGACAATTTAGAATGTTTTATTCTTAATTTTGGCAAAATGCAAGAACCCTTCTATGAAGCATTTCGTGTTTCTGTGTATTCGCATGCATCATGTTTCTGTTTATATAGAGAAGATACTCATCCATTGAAATTTTCATAATTAATCGGTCAATCAATCTTCTCATAATAGTCCTCTATAATATTAGTAGTGGTTACAAGACCAATTCGTTATGGGTCTTTAATCAATTTTGAAACTATTCATTAATAAGTCAAAGCATTTATAAAACAACTCTAGCAAAGTGCTTGATTCAACTGCGTAAACACTCATCGGGATATACCTAAAGAGTATACATGTCGAAAAGTTCTCTTTTTGAAGAGTACAACATGCCGATGAGTTTACACACTCAAGTTTCTTAGCCATTTAGCTTCTTTACCGGCAGCAACCAAACCACAAACTTATATTCCATTGTTGAGCTAGTAACACAAGTTTGCTTCTTGGAAGCCCATGATGTAACACCAAAGGAAAATCTCACATCAGTTGTGGCCTGGAGAGATGTTAGGTTCATAAGATAATATTCGTCTTACAATGACACAACGTGTTTTGTGGTCTACTGCGGGTGAAGTTCTTAGAAACTGGAGGTTAAGTAACGTGAAGGTACCGTTTGGGTTACCTGTCGGGAAAATCTTCACAAGCGTCGTGAGCTCAGCGCCGCACAATATTGTAGTCTGAGTAGGCGGGATGTTACAAACGGTATTAGAGCCACTCTTGAACCGTTCAGGATGGTGGGGCAAACCTCATCGAGGACGATGAGTCCCTAAGGGGGGTGATTGTAACACCTTAGGAAAAAACAACATCGGCTAAGGCCTAGAGAGATGTTGGGTTAATAAGATAACATTCTCCTTATAATGACACAACACGTTTTGTGGTCTACTGCGAGTGAAGTAATTAGGAACTAGCAGTTAAGCATGCTCATGTGAAAGTAGTATTGGCTTGGGTGACCACATGAAGGGCCACAGGCCAGCAGCCTTTGAGCCAGCGGAAATTGTGGTCTGAGTAGGCTAGCATGTTACACATGAGATGACACCTCCCCCAAGCAAGAGTACCCAACCATTGTTGAATAATTATCTTGAGTATTTTTTATCCAACTTGCATAAGTGTATCCCTTCAAAACAGAAGGAAATCCAGTATGTGATAAACTATAATCCATAGTTTTCTTTAAATACTTCAGTACTCACCTAATTACTTGCTAGTTATGAGTACTTGGTAGCTAGTGTATCTACCCAATTTCCCCACTACAAATGCAATATCAGGCCTTGTATAAGTCATGTCATACATCATGCCAATCACCTTTGAATACTCAATTTTAGATACAACTTTACTTGTATTAGGCATCAACTTCTATTTTGGGTCCAAAGAAGTACTCACTTGAGTACAATTAAAGTAATTAAATTTATTCAGCACCTTCTCAATATAATAAGACCAAGAGATAGAAATTCATGTATTTTCACATCCGCTTACCAAGGATAATGTCAACCTTCCCCGTGTCTTGCATAGAGAACTATAATAACGAAAGTTATTTTGTTAAGTCAACCTGAATTTGGTAAGTCCCAAAGATTAACATGTCATCAACGTATAGAAAAATGATGACTCTATTACCAGATACGTCAATTTTGATATACACGCATTTGTCTGATTGGTTTAGATGATAACTGCTAAACAAAACCATTTCATCAAACTTTTAATGTCATTGCTTAGGTGCTTTTTTATGTCTATATAAGGATTTTACATCTTTGCACACCTTGCTTTTATTTCCTGGCATGATAAAGCCCTTAGGTTGGTCATATAAACCTCCTCATTTGATTAACTATTCAAGAATGTTGTTTTCATATCC
Source organism: Chrysanthemum makinoi (assembly GCA_910596185.1). Classification (NCBI taxonomy): domain Eukaryota; kingdom Viridiplantae; phylum Streptophyta; class Magnoliopsida; order Asterales; family Asteraceae; genus Chrysanthemum; species Chrysanthemum makinoi. The sequence continues at coordinate 113,087,500 of OU343224.1, read as the reverse complement.
ATCTAATGAATAACCACATTGTAAATTGTTGCTAAGGCAATCCAATCCAACAGTCTAATTGTTGAGATACGAGCCACGGGAGCATATGTATCAAGATAGTCCTTGATTTTTGTCTAAAGCCTTGAATGACCAATCTAGTCTTAACTTTTCAATAGTTTCATCTACCTTAATCTTTTTTGAAGGTCCATTAGCAACCAGGAGGCAGATCAACCAACAACTAAGTGTTGTTGGCCATGATGAAATTCATCTCATCGTTGATTGCTTCTTTCTATAAAAGAACATCTTGAGACTTTGTTGCTTCAATAAATATTTTAGCATCATCCTCAACATTAAAGTAATAGGATTGTTGGTTAGAGACCTAAGTCATTGATCCTTTAATTAAGTACAATTAAAATTTAGGTCCAAATTAATTTGGTTTCCTATTTCTTTTTCTTTTTCGAAGCTCAAGTTGCTAATCAGCAGTCATTTCAGAGACTTCTTTATTACTATCCTTATTGGAATTGGTGTTTGGAACCATATGATTTGGTCTAGGAATAGATGAGAAGCGATTCTCATCAAAGATTGAATATTGCATCCCTCGATTCAATTATAGATTTAATTAAAAAAATTTATTCGATTCAGTAACATAGAACCTATATGTCTTGAAATGCTAAGCATATCCAATAAACATGCAATCTATACCTCTATCATCAAAAGTTTTCTTCTTTGGATCAGAGAGTTTTACAACAGCTTTACAACCCTAAACATGAAGATAATTCAAGTTTGGTTTCCTTTTAGAGCAAAGTTCATAAAGATTAATCTTGTTCCTTTTGTTAGGAACTCTACTAAACAAATAACAAGCTGTTAACATAGCTTCATCTCAAAATCCATCACTTAAGCCCGAAAGGATAACATGGAATTAACACTATTTATTAAGGACCCTATTTATCTCTCTGACATACCATTTTTTTATAGTGTATAGAGAGCAATAGTCTCATAGATAATTTTTACAGATTGAAAGTATAACCCCATATATTCACCTCCAATATTTGTAGGAAGTCTTTTTATTAAGGCTTCTTGTTGCAATTCTACTTCAGTTGTATAAACATTAAATTTGTTCCATCCTTAGAATAGAGTGTTCTTATTTCTTTGCTCTCAGGCAAATCCAATGCACCATAAATCCAAATTCCATTTCACGAAGCATGTTGGAATGCTTTAGTGATTTTTGTCAACATGCATGTTTTACACTTTTCAGTATTCATATCAAAGGCTGGTATCAATCCATCTTTGTAACATATTGGATTTCATAAACACATAACAAACAATAATATGAGTCGAATTGCTTAGAGGTTTTAGAGAGAGAAAGTGGGAGCCTTTCTAGAGAGAGAGAAAGGAAAGAAAAACATAGGGATTAAGATGAGTGAAAGGTCCAACCCTCTACCTTGGGAGGTAGATGGTATTTATAGTTACAAACTAAACGTCCTCTTGGATCAAGCATACAGTGGGTAAAGACCCGTTCTTCCTCCACGGTGTTACTCTAAACTAAATAACTAACTAATAAAATAGTAAATAACGATATGTCTACGAGCTAACTTATGCTAGATTATATTTGGGGTGACCGCTACTTCACTATGGAATTTTCTAATTCCTAACAATCTCCCCCTAAGGGAGGTCACCCCATGTTTTACATTTTGAATCCTAGCATTCTTTCTTTGTGTTTGTTCTTGAGCTCGTAGACTTCAATTCTTCAATTCCGCAATCTTTGTGCTTTTGTAGCGATTCTTCAAAGTCCGCATTGATATGTACATTAAGTGGAGGCCTTTAACTGATCCACATCTTTGATGATCTTCGAGCTTTCTTTGAGATCATCAGCCACAATAAATCTCTGGATCACCTTTGTAGTGTTGCCTTCATGTGATGTTGTGACTTTTTGACCGACATGCTCACACTATTAGGATCATGACATCTTTCCATCAGAGTAGCGGAAGCTTTACTGGTTCATGATATTTGCAAAGAACGTAGTAGATTATATAAAATATCGAACCAGTTATGTAGATATGCACCAGTCATGATTTCTTCAAATTAAGTGTGTATGCTGTGAGCATGTGGCTTTGGATTGACTCCTCAATTCGATCACTGCAGAACCGCCCAAATGTACCCGCAAACAACAGCATAATAAAACACACGAAAGTGTCTTTGATCACTTTCATGAATTGAGGTACACGCCCACGGTTCCTCGTTGATCGGTAAGCAAATGCTGCGGATCGTAGGATTCCTAAGAAACTCCTTGACAGGGTTTCGCAGCTGTTCTAGCCGTTCTCAAACCGGAACGTCTCAAAGAAGACAACACGGAGTGAGTGAACCAGCGAATTGAGATTCACTGATTGATGAAAAATTGATTTGAAAACAATCGCGTATTGCTTAGAAGAAAGAGTTTTGCAATACGACGAAGGTTTTATGAGAAAGATCAATTTTCAATCAAAAATACTTTTTGTATTTAAAAGAGTACACATTCGACGTGCTAGAGAAAAGAAGATTTGCACATCGAACGGTTTTTCCAAAAGTATTTTTTCAATCAGAGGTACTTTTTGAGTTTGAAACATGAATACTCATCCGATGTGCTAGAGAAAAGAAAAGATTTGCACATCGAACGGTTTTTCCAAAAGCATCCGTAAATCCATTTCCTGGACCAAGGTTGATTCACGAATGAATCGCCCCATCGTTTTAATCCAGTTGTCACAAGCTTGATCTTATGAAAGATCTCACATGCCACCCACCAAGAGCTTGTTTGATGTTGGCTCTAGAAGGATTTCCATCTTCATTGTGAATATTTTTACATATCACTCGGATGTTCTGGCAATACCACAAGGATAATGTGTAGGACTCTTAATATATACTTACTTTCCACATTGTGTGAAACAACAAGTCTTCAAGAATTTAGTGTCCTAATGAGATGTTGTGGATGATCTCTTGGCTCTAGACTCAATAGTGCACATTTGGTTCCTATGCCGGAGACTAGGGAGAGGGTCTCCTTCTTCAATATCAACAATCTCTAAGAGAAAGTCGATAGATTATGTGTTCCTCCCAGAATGAAACAAGCCCTTTTAAGAGGAACTTGAGTAGCTTGGGAAGTTAGTGCAGCTGTCCATGGGTCCATGACGTCATGTCTTCAATACCAGTGTTACCTTAGTAACCACTAGTAGCATATGTATTGAACCCGTGTCTCCGCCCTAAGAATTATTGGAGGGCTTTTTATTTTCACCCTTTTCACATTCAATTCTTTTTCATTCTTCAACCCCTTCAGTGCTTACCGAGACTTCATAGCTAGAACCTTGTTGGGTTTATTCTAGTTCTAGCTCTATCTCAGTCCGCACTCTTCCCATATCTCATTGTTTTCCTTTTTTCAATATACCTAAGGACTCTACACTATCTAGTGGATTGTCCCTGGGTAGATCCCTCCGGTTCTGGCGGGATCGAGGGAACGAATACCTAACCTAACCATCCTTATAACACCATGCATAAAGTAAATTGGTCGGTCTTTTGGTATTGTTCTTTCCTTCATGAAACCAATTGAAAAATCATTTGGAAAAACCAATCAAGGTACTTGTGATACAAGATCAAAGCATTTTGTACCTTAATAGTTTTGATCATTTAGAAAACCTCCCCTCAACATGTGCATATGATTTAGAAATTGTTTAGCACATGGAGGCAAGAGGACTTTGAAATATTTTCTTTGATCACTATTTTCATTAGAAAAAGCCATTTGATTTTCTTGGTAAATTCTCCCCTCAATATGTGGATAAGAGAAATCATTTTAACACATAGAGGCAAGAGTTCTTTTGAAGCACATCCACCGAACACAAAAGCCATTTATGAAAACCATTCGCTCCCTCAATATGTGCTTCGAGATTCTAAAGCGTTTAGCACATATGAGAGAGCAGCCTGCACATTTGAATCAAATCGATCATCATTTATCAGATTTCATTATTAAATCAAAAATTCTCCCCCGATCAAAAATATCAAACCCTTTGAGATTTTGGATCCCAAGTGATTTAATAAGGTTTATAAAACGGGAGAATATGTGGCTGGTTTAAATACTCTCATGTTTTGGATAAATCCTCCTCCTCAACATGTGCATTGTGTATATCAAATCGTTTGGCACATGGAGGCAGAAGTGCCTTTGAAGGACTAAAACCAATTCCATTAAAACAGATTTGAGATTTAAATCACAATCTCTCCCCCGATAAAAAATATCAAACCATTTGAGATGTGTGATCCCGAATGATTTAAATCATTTAGAAAATTTTAGGGGAAAGACGTGGCAAGATTTAATTTTGAAATTGACATATAAGGACCATTTTAAGACATTAAAGATTGTTAGTGTCAGGTATGATAGTTTTAAGAGATCTTTAAGTAAAATAAAACAATTTCACAATCAAACAAGAACAGAAAAATTTCATTTTGAAAGACCTTGATTCAAAATAAAAATCATATCATGACATAACATTAAATCTTTAGATCACCACTTAATTATTGTACAAACAGACTTTTATGAAGAAATATTGTATGAAAATAATTTATTTTAAATCACACTCCCCCTCAATCGATGACAGTAGTCAATGATTGAGTGACTCAAGTTTTGATAAAATGAAGTCCGGTGATTTTCAAAATTAAGTCCAATTAATTTTCAAAACAATATTTTCCATTTTCAAAACAATTTAATCAATTTATTCAAAATTGTTTAAAAATGGTATCCTGCACAAAGATACGTTAGGTGGTTGAGCCGCTTTTGTTGTTGTTGCTGTAAGGCTTGGAAGAAAAACCGTCTGCAGATGCAGTGAGACTTCTTTCGTTGCATTTTTTATGCCAACTGAGGTCAAATTAAGCTCCGTTTCTTCAATCACTTAGAAGAAAACCATCTGCGATGCAGGAGACCTCTTACGTTACATTTATGCCAACTCTCCATGGAAGTCCAATTAAGCTCCGTTTCTTCATTTGTCCACCCAAGAAATAGTTACCCTTTCCTTTCGGCATCCAATCATCTTCAATTGTGCGATCCGGATCGGGAACATTCTTATATACCAATATACCTGCATACGTTAGTGAACACACACACAGATATATGGTGGTCGACATCACCCAAACAACAATCGACTAATAAAAGTCAATGCAACATATCAATCAGATCATTTAAATGTATGGGAATAATGTGTTCATCAAACTCTAATCATCTAATCCTAGTAATCATATCCTAGGCACCTAGTCCTTCAACATAGGTTAACATCATTTTTAATTTAGCATTTTAGGATAATTAAGAAAGCCCTTAGATGATATAAATTTGAAAACATTCTCCCCCTCAATCAATGACTCATTTTCTGAAAAGTTTAAAAGCGCTGAAGTCATTGATTGAGTTTTCAATTATTACTAAAACTCTGAATCAGATTGATTTGTAAGCAACTCATTTTCCACCATTTTGTAAAAAGCAAATATTTTTCTGAAGAATTTTAGACGGAAAAACATTTGTGTAGGAACAGCAGTCTTTTTGACGACATGCTTTCCTTGTTTTGTTTATAGGATAAGTGCACGAAATATTTGAAAATTTGGTTTAGCGCAACACTTTCCTTTCTTTAAGAACGGGTTGCTATCTGAAATAATAGCAAGCCATAGTTTGAAGAGATGGTTACAGTCAAGTAACTGCAAGCCATATTTTGAGACATGTTTGGAAAAGAATATTTACACCTCTTCGCTGAACTTCATCTATGGTTCCGTGCCATTATTGAATGACATTTCTAAGACTGCAGATGTTATCGATACCAGAAGACATGTCTTGGAAAACATATTTTTGGTATTTTTCAAATTTTCTGATTATTATTATTATTTTTTATGGGTTTTTGAAGGTTTTATAATTTTCTATTTTCTTTTGTTGGTTTTATATTTTTGTATTTGGTTTTTGATAAATATTTACAGATATAGAGAAATAGTTTAAGAGGATGATGATACGAGTACCGAAATAAGGAAATCGTTCAGCACTTTGTAGAAGATAGAAGTCATCATCTCTTAAACTTTCACCACCAAAGCATTCGAGGCTCTTGAATCGTCGAAAGAACTTGAGCCTAGCCTTCACCAAGTGAATCTATGGTAGCTTCCCCTCAAACCGACAAACTAAGAATAAAGACCATTTCCCAAGAAGTAGAATTAAATGAAAACAGTCTTATTGAATGAAGCTCTGCACCCCGAAGATCACGAGAACACCAAAGTAACAAGTTGAAACATTGATCGTCTCAGTGGTTATCAAATCCGGAATAACTGATGAAGTCCGATCACATGAACCTGTTGTGCGTCCCCGATGTACACATTACTCTTCGAGAATGAACAGTTGTCAATTCAGGGGAACAATACGTCAACATCTTCATTTTACCAAGTGCATTCCAGATATCTTTCATATAACCAATCAGCCCATAATGTACACAAGTACCCAACCAGAGTCGAGTCTATGACATCTAAGTAACATGTTGAATCACTGATTATCTCTGCGGATATCAACTCCGGAATAACATAATAAGCTCGATCAAGTGATCATGTTGTGTGTCCCTGATGTACACAAATCTCTCCCCTGATGGTTGCGATCTCATCGAAATCTTCATTACATAGTGTACATGAAGCAGAAACCAGAAGCACTTTATCATAATCATATTGAAGATGTCGATAAGCAATATCATCTCACGCTCCAAATATTCTTCTCATATTTCTTCCTACTGAAAGCTGAGTTAACACATGCCGAAAGTATCCAGAGACCACTTCCTCCCAAATGGTTGGAATAATATATCCTTCCCCCAAATAGTTGGATTAACACACCAAAGGCTACGAGTTAAACACTGAGTTTCTCTATGGTTGTGACATTTGTCTTTCTCGGGATTACTTCAATAGAGAAGAAGTATTAAGTTCATCACGTGTACTCGTTGTGTGTTTAGATGTATGTCTCCTTCCCCCTTGCTGGTTTTGATACCTCAGAATCAGCAACACATTATACATACCAAATATTCTTGAAATAGAGAAGAACAAAAATGAGCTCAAATGAATTTTGTGAGAATCAATTGCTACAGAAACTCTGTCTGACTATCTTTATCAACCCATATGTAGACAATTTGAAGTGACCACTGTTGAAGAAAACCTGATATACCAAACTTGAAACTGAAGTAGAATTCTCCGCATGTGTTCTAAGCTTGCACTTAATGATGGAAGAACGGTGTCAAGAATCTATGCATCAAGCAAATCTCTAAGTACTCACTACTTAAACAAAGTATGAGACATTAACACCTCTTGCGATTATCCACACCGTCATATGCGTGTGACACTGAGTAAAACAACGTAACTCCTAATAGTGAGAGTTAACCATGTCTTCAACCATCCACCCCGACTGCTGGTAACTAGTTAAACCAAGTCTTCAACTCAAATTCTTAAGCCCGAGCAAGTTATCAAATAAGAACACGCCTTTGTGAAAGTCAACTTCAATCTCAAATGAGTGATAAGTGATTAACTTCGAAGTAATCAACTTGTGTCAAATGTCCAACACGTGAATAAACATACAATAGGATGTACATTAACCTACTGAATGAACCGAAGCAAATGATTCCTCAACATCAATGCATTCTTCCTTAAGGTATACATGTAGAAACTGATCTGGAAGATTCACCAATAATGTTTTTAAGCGGATGAGGAAGTCATTTTCCTTAATGTTCATGTGGTTGAATTACAGAGTGCATATTTAGGAAAGAACAATGAAACAATGATCCGTGAAGATTTGGCAAAGGAATACCAAATAGCGGATCACTATTCATGAGTGCAACTGCAATGATAGACATAAACAACGCCTTGTGAAGTAACCGGAGATAAGGTTTCTTGAGAATTCTGAGAAGTACTTCTTAGATGCTGAACCAGTTGAGTCAGTAGGAACCGGAGCATGAGCTTCAGAAGCTGGATGATCAACATTCGTTGGAGGTTGGAAGTACTCATCAAACATATCTTTGAAAAACAATGAATCCCAGTTATCCTTAGTAAGTGAAGCATTAGGCAATGGAGGAGAGTCATCAAAAATTAAGTCGTATGACCATTATTCAAACATCCATCATCATGTAGTATATGCACTTTTTGATTTGAACAAGTGAATAATAGTATACACCAATGAGCGTAGATCCACTTGAGGGTTGAAAGAGCGTGGAAAAACATGAAGCTTGTTGATGAAGAATGTCGATGAGAATGGTCATACACATGAAGATTTCTCTTCTTTTGAAGATAAAGCGCACTGAAGCGTACACCTTTCTTTTCTATGAGGAACGGGGCCTGAAGTGTTATCTGCAGACGCCATAATGATGAAGTACGAGGCCTGAACTGACTGAACAGACGTCATAGCCGATTGGATATCAATATTGAGTAACTTGAACCCGTGAGTTATGAGATATCAATCCTTTTGTTATCCATACTTTAAGCCAGTCCATGTATTGAAGGATTGACGTATCTGCAACTGAGTAAGGACTACCTGCACTAATATTACAAACTTGATTGCATATATTTTGGTTAGTGACATCAGTATCCAAACCCTTTGGGGTTTCACGGTCAACTTTGAGATTGCCATTGGTAAACATCTTTCCTGTAGGTATCCACCTGAGTCCAGCATCCTTAAAAATTCTACCAGATGGTATCCACTTATGGCAAGGTCTAGGATTGTTAGGCTTCTTATGCACAGTGGAAGACTTATCCTTATTCCTAGTTTCCAAAGATTTAGCAGTTGGTATCCATCTAGGCGAAGTTTTTGGTTTGTTTTGCTTCACAACATGTTGAACCTTAGTCACATTAGTAGTCTTAGTGGATTGTACCTTAGCATGTGAATTAGAAAAATGTTTCTTTTGTGGAAAAGACTCAGAATTTCTAGTTTTGTTTTCTACATGCTTAGCATTCATATACACATAACTATTCTTAGATGCACGCCAATCCCTAGTCTTTTGAGTGTTCCTAGGTAGTGGTTTACAACTACTAGCAGTACCTTGAAATCTCGTAGAATTCCTCACCCTAGGTCTTGCACCTAAAATTCCGTCTTTTCGAATCTGTGCCTTTTTCCTAGCTTTTTCTAGATAATAGTTCTTCCACAAGTCATTCATATCATATGAATTCTGGGTTTTAATGCTTGGTTTTGACACTGTTTCGAACTAGTCCTAGAGGTGCTGGGAGTAGAAGTGGCTACGTGTTGAGGGTTAACGGAGCTAGAAGCCTTATTCTTAGGTAACTCAGGTGAAGTGACTGGTTTTGACAAAACATGTTTTTCATCAATTTGGGAGGCAAACCGTGTTTTTGAAAATTTTGGTCTTTCGGATATAAACGCAGTAGGCTGCCTAACAATGGACCGGTTTCTAATGGGATGAGAAACTAGTTTCCCCAAGGTTGATGGTTTTGTAAACTTAGTGTTCACACTTTTCCCTACAGTTTTCCTAAGCTCATTTTTTAGGGCAACAATAGCGAAACTCTTTTCCTGAAGTTGAGCTTTGAGAACATCAATTTTTGCTATCAAAGAGTTTGTTTGTTCTATTGACTTAGTTCTAGCTTCTTTGACAGAGTCACTTAGTTCTATGTGATGCTTTCTCAAGGACTCATTTTCCTTTAGTAATTTGGCCACACAAACCGCTAATTCATCATTTCTCATTTGAATATCATCAATAGCATTAACATCAGAATTACTTGTAACCAAATTACTTTTCACATGCATATCAGAAATATGTTTCTTCAAATTGTTGATAGTTGAGTTTTTGTCTTGAAGCTGAGCTTTCAAAGTGTTCATTTCAAAAAGTTCACGGAATTCAGGAAGTTCCGGATTTTTACATGGTTTGTTAATTTGGAAACTTTTTTCTTTACTTTGTATCGCAATTTCAAGTGAAATGCAATGTTTTTCAAGATTTGAGAATTTGTTTGAAAGTTTATCAAAAGCCTTTTTATCAACCATATTGTTTGTTTTGAAACACTTAATCTCAGACTCAGCCTCAGTTACAGGACATTTATCAGAGTCATGTTCAGCATCATGATCAGTTTGTTTAAGTGATTTAGCAGATGCACTATATTGAACAATAAAGGGTACCTCATTACATGACACATGTTCAATTTCTGGTCTGATATCTGCATCCACGTCATGTGTAACAAGAGTCACTGAACCGCTGGCTGTGTAAAGCTTATCTATTTCTGAGCCTCTGTATTCAGTGTCAACTGATCCATCATCTGATGCTTTACCCATCTCAACACTACAATCTCTTGATTGCACTTGACATTCATTCACCTCTCTGATTACTGTATCCACATCTTGTCTGACATGAGTTACTGAACAATTTGTTGCATCATTCTTTGTTGTCTCTGTTATTCTGCATTCAGCAACATCCGATCTTTCAACTGATATATTACTCAACTCATCACGACAATCTTTTAACTGCACCAGACACACATCCACTTTTTCATCTTTCTGAGTAACTTCCTCAATATACTTCTCCACATTATGCATGAGATGAATAAGTGTCTCAATGAACATGCTAATTTCCATTCCAGTGTGTCTCTTGAAAGATATTTCAGTCAACTCTTGATCATAATCTGATGAATATTCTCCATTGATGAATGGCTGAAATTGTTTGTGGATCACATGAAGTGCAGCACTGGAACAATCCTTTTTAACCTTTTCTTTATCAAGTTGTTGTTCTAATTGTTCTAAGTTCAATAGTAATGTTCCCGTTAATGTGGATAAATCTTGAAGGAAAAGGGCAATGCATGTTCGTTCCATAGTTGTAGATGTGAGTAACATGAGGTGTGAATGAAGTTGTCGATAAGGTTCAATGCAACTTTCCTTACCTTTTGCAAGAGCATTCTGTAACCTTGACTGGTGCATTTCTCTCTCTTTAGATTCTAAACACGGAGATTTCACATCCTCATTGATTGATTCCATCATTTTTAACCGTTCAGTGTAGCATACATTATCATTGTTTTCCACAGCATCATACAGTTTAAGCACTTCTGAAATCACTGGGTCAGTATAGTAAGAAATGATGTGGTAGAATGCACGGGATTTTACAAGTCTATGATTTAAACCGAGAAATAGAATCTTTCACGGGATTTTACTAAAATCAAGACCAAACCGTTAAGCAATGACCAATGGAACGTGTTAAGATGACTGATGGATTGTCACAATGATATAAAATTGTGTGTTAGGACTTATGATTGTTTGTAGGATCAGCAGAAATGTTGTTTGGTTGAGATTTGGATTGGTTTATGCTCGTTTTTTACGGAGAAATTTAGGTCTAAAAACATAAAAACATCAATAACTTCTGTTCGGAGCGGATTTAGGCCTTGAATGTTGACCCAAATAAACTTTAGTTAGTTAGGTGTGCCATTCTCCTCGTTCTCACGGTCGTTTTGATGGGTAGAACGCTGAAAACGGAGTTACGGATCAAAAGTTATAGTCGTTTGAAGTTTTGTCGGGAAAAGTCAACAAGTCGCTAGTAAGACAAGTCGCTAGAGTCACCAAGTCGCTAAGTAACAACTCGCTAAAGGCTCAAGTCGCTAAGAATTCTTGAACCAAGTCGCTAAGCCCAAGTCGCTAAGACCCAAGTCGCTGGACACAAGTCGCTAAAGCACCAAGTCGCTACACAGTCAAGTCGCTAAAGAGCAACTCGCTAAGGTCCAAGTCGCTAACACCAAGTCGCTAACAATTTGCACTACAACTCGCTAACAATTTCTGAAGCAAGTCGCTAACCTCACCAAGTCGCTAGCCGTAGTGGAGAATCCACTAACTTGTACTATTTGTCGGCTTGTCTCAATAAACAAGTCGCTAGGACCAAGTCGCTACCAAAAAACACTACAACTCGCTACCTTTTTCTGAAGCAAGTCGCTATGATGAAATTCACTACGTGAACCAAGTCGCTACCAAGAAAAAACTTCAAAAACACAGTTTTCAATCCAAAACAAGCTCAACCACAGTGATTCAAGCTTACCAAATCAAAACCCAAGCACATACAATGATCCTAAACACAAAAGTACACCCAAAAATCAAACTTTAACACTAGAAATGAACCAAATGATGCAAAAACCACTAAACCTTTTCAAACTCAAAAACCATCTAAAAACCACTAGAAATCCAAAGATATGTAAGAGATGATCTAACCATGACTCTTGATACCATTTGTAACATATTGGATTTCATAAACACATAACAAACAATAATATGAGTCGAATTGCTTAGAGGTTTTAGAGAGAGAAAGTGGGAGCCTTTCTAGAGAGAGAAAGTGAAAGAAAACATAGAAGGTTAGATTAAGATGAGTGAAAGGTCCAACCCTCTACCTTGGGAGGTAGAGGGTATTTATAGTTACAAACTAAACGTCCTCCTTCGGACTGTGGATCAGGCATACAGTGGGTAAAGACCCGTCCTTCCTCCACGATGTTACTCTAAACTAAATAACTAACTAATAAAATAGTAAATAACGATATGTCTACGAGCTAACTTATGCTAGATTATATTTGGGGTGACTGCTACTTCACTATGGAATTTTCTAATTCCTAAAAATCTTTAGACATATATTTCATTCGTTTAAAGTGCACATGTCTTAGTATAGCATGCTGGTTGGGTCCGAACCGTCAAGTTTTATCACACAAGCTAACCACTTGTGAATGGTCAACCGTAAGAAAATTCTGAAACTTTTTTATAAAATACTTTATACTAATACAAAGCTAAGAAAAATACAAAACATGTAAAAGCTTGTTTTAATAAGCTATAAATAAGCTAAAACATTCGTATAAGCTAAATGAGAAAACAAGGGGTATATATTAAATAGTGCAAAGAACTACCAGTCAAAGACCCAAGGGCAGTTGGTAGTGTGTGTGTGTGGTGAGCTGGGTGGCCAGGGTTCGAATCCCAGCAATGACTTTTTGCAAAATATTATTTTTTTGGACTTTTTCTTTTTGAAACTGATTAAGCTAATGATAATAAGCAATTTATAAAACTAAAACTTTTTATGAAAATCACTAATAAGCTCAGAATAAGCTTATGAGCTCAACAGTACACTATATGAACTTTTTAAGACTAGGATTCTTCAAATTAAGCTAAAAGTTGGAAAATAAGCCAAGAGCTTATGGAAAGAACTAAAATGGACTGAAAGAATTTTAATTAAGCTAAAGGAACTAGAAAAAGCTAAGGCAATAAGCTGTAAATTGAAAATAAGCAAATAAGCAAATCCACTCCTAACTGTTGCACAAGCAGGTCTGCAAGGATTTTGAAGGTTAAATTAAGCTAGGGGCAAAGGCTAATAAATGAAAATGGACACTAGAACTGACAGGTATACCAGTTAAGCTTTCCAAAAAGCTAAAATTCTCACTGTTTTGTTCACTGGTGAGCTTATGATAAGCTTATGAAAAATCTAGTAAACACTGAATACTCAGTGTACTGAATGGAATGGGACAAACAAAAAACAATAAGCAGGCTAATCAAATAAGCTAGAAATGGAGAAATAAGCACTGGACCTTCAAGATGGCTAGATTGGCTTTCCAAAAAGCCAAGTTTCACAAGCTATGGTTTACTATTAAGCTTTTTATGAGCTTGTGAAAAAGGTATGCTCAACTGTGCACAGGACACATTTTTGAAAAGGTACTCAAAATAAGCTAGGAAATAAGCTATTAAATAAGCTATCTAGAAATTATAAAAATTACTAGGATAAAGCTGAGCAACTATATTTTACTATCCCAAAAGCTCAAATCTTAAAACTCAAAATTAAGTCCTATATAAAAGTTTCTAGTTTATTCAAAAACGACTAAGCTTGAAATTTGACTTTTAAGATTAACTAAAAGGTTGACTAATATGAACTTTAAATCAATACTACTCACTGATTATGTTATGTTAAGCTATAATAAGATAAAATTAAGGTAGGTTAACAAGTTTTAAACTACTATGATGAGTTTTACCTTTTAAATCTTAACAGTTATGAAATTAAGTGAGATTAAGAGTGATTTTGACTATTTAACAAATAAGGACTGGATTTTATGCTTGTACTGAGTTCTTAGACACTAATGTAACATGAGACAAGCACAAACAACAACACAAACAAGCTATACCACAGTTAACATGGCAAATCCAAACAACCCTTAATGAGACTGATTTGGTGATTTTCAAAGGATTTCAAAGATTAAAACCATACAACTGATTACAGACCTTATATTATCATTAAATAAGACTAAAGAAACATTAAATAACAACATAAAACCAAGAAATTACACTTATGCTAATTTAACTGCTTAAAATAAGATTTTTATTAACTACAAATTAAAAAGAACAAGTGACTGTTTTTAATGCTTAAATATACTTAACTATAACTAATGAACATAAAGACACAGAGATTTAAGCTTATGAACACTTAAACAGTGAAATGCCAAATTAGAGCAAAAGGCTTACAAATTGGTTTCCAAGCATAAAACTGAGAACTGAGGCACACAAACACACCCTATAGCTTCCCAAGAAGCACTAAACCAAAGGGCAATCCTGTATTCACCCTGCTCCAGCTTTGATCTTCATTTCCATGGATTTTTATTTTTCACTAATTTATTTGTATTTTTGGTATTTTCTTGAGTTTTGCTTCTAAACTGATTTTAAGGTTACTAAAAGCTTAGATAAGCTTTCTAGGAGCTTATGTTGGCTTATTCAGTCCATAATAACAACTAACAACAACATAAACATAACATGAGATTTTTGACTTGAAAAATTGCACAAACTGAAATGATAATTAAAACTTGAAATTGATGCTCAGAAAAGCTTTATTATATACTAAAAACTTGAATTACAGAACTTGAAAGCTTAAAGATACACTGGAATTTGAAATTTAATTAAAACGACATAAGTAAACTAAAATTACACTAGTTATCTCACTCCTCTGCTTCTCCTCTTTCTTTATAGCATTGAGATACTCCCCACATGTCTCTGAATCTTTCCCACTTCAAATCTTGGCCATTGATGCAGTCAAAACAATCTTAGCCTTCAAATCCACTTTTGGCGCCAAAAGTGGTTTATGTAACTTGCAGCCGAAATATTTCAATCAATGCACTTTGGAAGCTTGTACATGTTGAGGAGACACAAAGGAAAAGGTATTTAGCCTAGTTGGTACATTTGTGAAGAAAAACAGGGGAAGGTATGGTTTAGGGGTTAAAGTGGTGGAGATGCATTAACTGCGGTTGTGGGCTAGTATACAGGTGGAAGGGGAGTGGGTGATGAGGTGGAGAGGTGGTGGTGAAACCACTGGTTTTGGTTTACAGGCATGGGTGAAGGAGATGTACAGTATTTCTGGTTTGGGCGCGTTTTGACTAGTTTGACCCGTTTTTAATAATAACGGGGGGTTCAAATGGGGTATATGACTGGGTTCAAAAAGGGATTGTGAACTGGTTCATGGTTCAAGGTCCAAGGGTCATGGGTCAAGTGTGGGTTGGGCTTGTGACTGGGCTTGGATTTGGTTTGTGTTTGTTTTGGGTTTAGTAATAACACAAGGGTCCGTTTGTTTTAGCTTAATAATCACAAGGACCAATCATGTAATTTCTGTTTTATGAGGGACCAAAACTGTAATTTCTCTAAAGTTATCAAACGGACCAAACTTGACAAACTTTAATAGTACAAGGATAATATTTGATAATTTTCACTTTTTAAAATATCCAAGGACTATTTATGACATTTTTCAAACTTGAAGGACCTTTTCTGCCATTTGATCAAAGATTCATTCAAGGACCATTTTTGACAACTTAGAGTATTTCAGGGACCTTGAATGATAAAACTCCACATTTTTGGATTCCAGGGACTAGATTTGACAACTTTTGAAACTTGGGGGACTAAAACTGCCAATTATGCAAACTTGATACGTTTTTCATCTGATTTTGGTATTTTTGCATTTGAAACACATAAAACACTTATTTGTGATATTTTTATCATTTTGATGCATTTCTGAGTGTTTTCAGATGTTTTTGCAGTTTAAATGGTACAAAAATGATGAGTATTTAGACACTCATCAATCCCCCACACTAAGATATTGCTAGTCCCTAGCAATGTTTTGAAACTTTAATGGATTTCATCTCTTTACCAAAAGCCATTACTTCTGGAGTAGCCAATTGTTTAAGTTCAAGTAAGAACTTTGGTACAATGATAACCAAATGATTTTGAGCAAATCACCAGCTTTCAACGGATTTGATTTGTCTTTACCAGAAGCCGTTTGCTTCTGGACTAGCCAACTCTTAGATAAATTATCAATATTATCTTTGGTGAGTCGATTACCAATTATGTTTTTCCAACTGCCTTTACCACAAGCCATAAACTTGCGGGCTAGCGAACTTTTCACTAATTAAAGATATGGTGAGCTGAACACCATACAATTTTGGGCAAATTGCAAGCCGTCAACGGATTTGAGATATCTTTACCAAGAGCCGTTTGCTCCTGGATTAGCCAATCCTTATGTAGGTTAGACATGGTGGACTGATTACAATTTGTTGAGTAAGTGAAAAACACTTACTCCAAAAAAATTTTGGCCAAAAATGGGGGAATTGGGTGGTATAATTACATGATAAAATTCGTGAGAATTCCCCCCCACACTTAGAAATGAATATTGTCCTCAATATTCAAAGTACCAGCGGTGAAAACCCATATGGTGTGCTACTTTTTTTGATTCCCGAGTCACTAGCTTGACTCGATCCCCGCATTCATTGGTTCATGGGGAAAGTTTGTAGATCCGGGACAATCACGGGTGGAATGTCCTCTCCAAAATAGTGTTTCAATCTATGACCATTCACTTTAAAATTTGGTCCATCGGGTTGAGATAACTCAATAGTACCATAAGGATAAACCTTAGTGATGGTGAATGGACCAGACCAACGGGACTTGAGCTTTCCCGAGAATATCTTCAATCTTGAATTGAAAAGAAGGACTCGATCACCGACGTTGAAAACGCGGTTCTTGATTTTGGAGTCATGAATCTTCTTTGTCTTTTGTTTGTAGATCAAAGAGTTCTCGTATGCTTGATCACGGAGTTCATTTAGTTCATTCATTTGAACTTTCCTGTGATCACCAGCTGTCTGAATATCGAAATTGGCATGTTTTAAGGCCCAGTATGCTTTGTGCTCAAGCTCAATCGGAAGATGACATGCCTTTCCGTACACTAGCTTGTATGGAGTACACCCTATGGGTGTTTTATAAGCTGTACGGAAGGCCCAGAGTGCGTCATCCAGTTTATCCGACCAGGATGCACGGTTTTTGCCTACTGTCCTTTCAAGAATTCTTTTAATCCCTCGGTTGGAAACTTCCACTTGCCCACTTGTTTGGGGGTGGTACGCAGTAGAGAGACGGTGGGTTACACCATACTTTTGCATGACTCTATCAAATTGGTCATTGCAGAAATGTGTACCACGATCACTGATTATAGCTCGCGGAGTTCCAAACCTAGCAAAAAGAGATTTTAAAAATTTCACAACTACTTGGGCATCGTTGGTAGGTAAAGCTTTCGCTTCAACCCATTTTGACAAATAGTCAACAGCCACAAGTATGTATTTGTTTCCTCGAGATGATGGAAATGGCCCCATAAAGTCAATGCCCCAGATGTCAAATATCTCACACACTTGAATGGCGTTTTGCGGCATTTCATTTCTTTGTGAGATATTTCCATGACGTTGACAAGCGTCACAGGTTTTAACAAATTCGTGGGCATCCTTGTAAATCGTGGGCCAATAAAATCCGGAATCAAACACCTTTTTGGCGGTGTAATTTGGACTATGATGTCCCCCGGTGGGTCCAGCATGGCAAGCTTTGAGAATGTCAATAGCTTCCTGTCCATAAACACACCGTCGGATGACTTGATCCGCACATATTTTGAATAAGTAGGGGTCGTCCCAGAAGTAATGTTTAACATCCTTGAAGAATTTGTTCTTCTGTTGGGTCGACATCCCTTTCACTATGAAGTTACCCGCATGGTAATTTGCGAAGTCAGCAAACCATGGGGTAGTAGAATTTCCACGAAAAGAAACCGCATTGAGTGTCTCGAGAGGAAATGTTTCATTTATTTCCTTTTTCTCGAAAACATCTTGGTGAGGGTTTTCTAGACGTGACAGATGATCAGCAGCCAGGTTCTCAGCTCCTTTTTTATCACGTATAATGATATCAAATTCTTGTAGAAGGAGAACCCAACGGAGCAATCTCGGCTTTGCATCTTGTTTTGCAAAGAGATATTTGAGAGCCGAGTGATCCGTATACACCACACATTTGGTCAAGATTAGGTATGGCCGAAACTTCTCAAATGCATACACCACGGCTAGTAGCTCTTTTTCTGTGGTGGTGTAATGGGTTTGAGCTTCAGTCATAGTCTTACTCGCGTAGTGGATAGGCTGAAAATGCTTGCTTCTACGTTGCCCTAGGACTGCACCGATAGCAAAATCACTTGCATCGCACATGAGCTCAAAAGGCAAATCCCAGTCGGGAGCGACGAGAATGGGTGCTTCCGTAAGCTTTTTCTTTAATGTTTCAAAAGCTTTGATGCACTCAGGTGAGAAGATAAAAGGAGCATCTTTTTCAAGAAGATGAGTCATAGGCCGGGCGATCTTAGAAAAATCTTGTATGAATCTGCGATAAAAACCGGCATGACCTAAAAAACTCCTAATACCTTTGACGGTAGTAGGATGAGGTAATTTAGCAATAACATCGACTTTTGCTCTATCTACCTCAATCCCGTTTTTTGAAATCTTATGGCCAAGGACTATGCCTTCTTTGACCATAAAGTGGCTCTTCTCCCAATTTAGACAAAGATTGGTGTCTTCACACCGTTTTAGCATTTTATCTAGATGGGAGAGACATGTTTGAAACGAGTCCCCAATGACCGAGAAATCATCCATAAACACCTCCATTGTTTCCCCGATCATGTCGTGGAAAATGGCCATCATACATCGTTGGAATGTGCCAAGAGCGTTACATAGGCCAAAAGGCATACATCTGTAGGCAAAAGTTCCGTATGGGCAGGTGAATGTGGTCTTCTCTTGATCCTGTGGATCAATAGGGATCTGAAAATAACCCGAGAAACCATCTAGGAAACAATAGTATTCGTTCCCTGCTAATCTCTCAAGCATTTGGTCCATGAAGGGTAGAGGAAAATGGTCTTTTCGGGTGGCGTCATTCAACTTACGATAGTCAATGCAAACACGCCATCCCGTTACCAGCCGAGTTGGAATTAACTCGTTATCTTCATTTGTGACAACAGTTATGCCACCCTTTTTAGGAACACAGTGAATTGGGCTAACCCAAGGACTATCAGAGATCGGGTAAATTAATCCTGCATCAAGAAGTTTGATAACCTCTTGTTTGATAACATCATGGATTTTTGGATTTACTCATCTCTGATGTTGAACTGCTAGTTTGAAGTCATCCTCCATCAAGATTTTGTGAGTACAAAACTCAGGGTTGATACCCTTAATGTCGGAGAGTTTCCAAGCAATTGCTTGCTTGTGTGACTTCAAGACCTTTATGAGAGCAGCTTTTTCATCTTTACTCAAATCTCGAGCAATAATGACAGGTAATTTATCATCACCCTCAAGAAATGCATACTCGAGATGAGGTGGTAAGTCCTTAAGTTCGACTTCAGGAAATTCTTCAGTTTTCTCAACTGAATTGACTTCCTTGTTATGAAGCTCGACAGGAGGGAGTGGAGATGGATCATCATTAAGCAATTTCTCAATGAGAAGTATGTCCCCCTCGATGTCGATGGGAGCGTGATCAATTTCCCATGAAACTGAATCACTAGACAAGTATGCTTCAATCTCTTCCAAGATGAAGTCACTTTCCTCAAATGTAGTGAGAGAAGGAGTAGAATTGGCGATGATGGGTTGAGATGAATGAGTGAGATTATCACTCGAAGAATTATGATCATAACCAAGAACTTCTTGAGAGTACTCTTCAGAAGCAACATCAATGATATCTATTCGGTTAACCGACTCAGAATCATAGTTTGCGGAGTATCTCGAAGTTTGATCAAGGTTAAAGGTGACAGCTTCATTACCCACACGTAATGTGATTTCTTGCTCAAATACATCAATGAGAGCACGGCCCGTTCTCAGGAATCCTCGTCCAACAATGAGAGGAACCCGTGGATCAGCATCGAAATCAACAACTACAAAGTCAGCTGGAAAATGGAACTTTCCTACTTTCACAAATACGTCCTCGGCAATGCCAAGTGGACGGGATATTGTACGATCTGCAAGCTCGAGAGTCATGCATGTAGGAATAAGGTCCGGAAGAGAAAGTTTCTTCCATACTGAATGAGGCATCAGATTGATGCTTGCACCAAGATCGGCTAAGGCAAAGCATTCAACCATTCCTGGAAATACACAAGGTAAGAGAAATTTTCCAGGATCTCCAAGCTTCTCTGGAAGCTTCTTCAAGATAACTGCTGAGCAGTTCTCATTCAGAGGAGTTTTAGCCATTTCAAACAGCTTTTCCTTGTTGCTTAACATGTGTTTGAGAGTTGATGCAAACTTGGGCATCAGCATGATAGCATCCGCAAAGCTTATGTCAAAATGTAGTTCTTGGAAAATTTGAAAAAATTTGTCCATTTGATGACTGGCTTTTTCGCGGAGCTTTTGCTCATTCAAACGTGATGGGTAAGGAATAGAAGATTTGGATTTGGGGTTTTCAACGGGAGCTACTGGAGGTTCAAAAACAACTCCTGGATTGGATTTGGGTTTCTGGACAACTTGAGGATGGATATCGTTGGTACCTCCGTTATTAGTAGGAAGTTCCTTGTCCTTTGTAGCCTCAGGTTCACTTTCCACTACCTTCGGGAGAGAAGAAGAAGAGGTAGTAGGAATAGCGGTCCATTGTATGAAACACCACTTCTGGTTGTGATCGCCTTTGCATCGCCCCTCGGGTTAGCGATCGTGTTGCTCGGAAGTTTTCCTGAGCCCGAGGGTTGATCATTTAAAGATTTCTTAAGATCAGCAATCTGACTAACCAACAACCTGTTCATTTCATCTTGGGATTTCATGAATTGTTTCAGTAACTCATCAGATGATGGTCCAGTTGGAGCAATGGCTTGAGTTTGATTAGGAAAATTCTGGCCTCTATTATTCGGATTAAGGCCTTGAGTTTGAAAATTTCCTTGATTAGGATTCATATTCCCATGAAATTGATTTCCTCGATTGAAATTGTTTTGATTAAGATTTCCTTGATGTTGGAAACCTTGATTTGGTCCAGGATAGAAATTACCTTGGTTTTGATAACCTTGGTTCATGCTAGGTTGGTTCTGATTCCGGTTTTGTATGTTAGGATTCTGGCTAAAACCGGGTGGTCCCTGATAAGTGTTAGCACGGTAGTTTGGTTCATTTTGAGGACGGTATTGATTACCTCCTTGATGTGAAGTACCGGCTATAGCATTGGCTTCAAATGGACTACCATCGGTGGCAGTACAGTTATAGTATGCATGAGGGCCACCACAAGTAACACAGACTTCGACTTTCTTCACTTCACCATGTGATGGTGTCTGTGTGAAAGTGACCTTCTTTTGGTTAGCAAGAACCAAAGCCTGAACAATATCCGTGAGTTTGTCAATCTTAGCATCGGTGCTAGATGTACTCACGAGAGATGAAGTAGAAGGTCCTGCATTAGAATGAGACTGATATGTCTTTGTTCGGAAAGGACGGACCTGGGACTTGTTTTCAATGATTTGCAAGGCCTCTTTTGTGGTCTTGCTCAGGAAATTACCTCCGCGGAGGCATTTAAAGAGTCTTGGTTAGTCTGGTTCAAACCATTGTAGAAAGTATCCATTTGCATTAACTCGGTAAAACCATGATGCGGACACTTGCGGAGCAATTCTTTGTAACGATCCCATGCCTCACCGAATGATTCATCAAATCTTTGAGAAAATTTCATTATCTCATTCTTAAGACTTGTAGTTCGGGATGGAGGATAGAATTCGTTAACAAACTTGGTGACTAGATCCTCCCATGTCTCAATGGAACGAGGGGGTTGTTTCTCAAGTCAATTCCGGGCTTGTCCCTCTAGAGAGAATGGGAACAGAAGAAGCTTAATTGCTTCATGTGGGACATTCTTGTATTTGATGGTAGATGCAATCTTGTTAAACCATCGAATATGTGCATGAGGATCATCCCGCTCAAAACCATAAAATTGGCTTTGGGTTACAAGATTAAGCAACCCGGTTTTGAGCTCAAAGGTATCAGCCACGATGGCTGGGACAATAATGGCATCTCCATAACCCTCGATGGGTGCTTGGAGAAGCTCATTCATCGGCTTGTCTTCTGCCATTACGACAGGGGGTGGTGGTACTAGACGTTCCTCAGTCACGGCTGAAGGAGCAGAACGTCCTCTACGCCTACGAGGAATATTTGCAAGCTCAGAAAGTGGACTTGTAGAGCTGGAAGAACGAGTGCGCATGCACTAAGTTTAAAAATCAGTTTTCAAAACAAATGCGAGGCAAAACGACAAGTGAACTTAACCAATAATCACAAATGAAATGGCTTCTTTGAAAAAGGTACACCAAATCACAAGGACACACAGGCAAGTTTTGATCTGTTGTTCGGGAACTTATTAATGGTCACACCTCCAGTTGGTAGGTGTACTGCCTTGATTTGCGGTGGTTGATTTTTATGTATTTATTAAGTACCACTAAAAAGACGTAGGTATGGATATGTGCTAATGGTTTAAAACTTTTTGGACAATATTTTTGGTATCGTTTCGTTTAACCAAATCGTATCTCTTTAAGAATCACCTTAAAGGAAACACAAGCTAGAAAACGTTACGATTGTTTTGTTGTTTTATATATATATATATATATATATATATATATATATTTTTGGTGTTGTTAACACTTTAGGAAAAGTGTTAATGAACTTTTTGATTTCTTGATAACTTTACAAAAAACTGTTTACAAACGGTGGTATATGTGCAAGTACGGGTCTGAAAAGGTTTAAGACACGCTAAAGCCTCCCCGGCAGCGGCGCCAAAATTTGGTTGGGTCCGAACCGTCAAGTTTTATCACACAAGCTAACCACTTGTGAATGGTCAACCGTAATAAACTTCAAACAGCTCATAAACAATACAATTAAGATCTGGAGAGTATAGTGTTTCCACAGGTCGTTAAGTCCCACGGAGGATTAATGGTGTTTAACACTTTCAGATGTCGAATAATCACTAAGGATAGTGATCAGTAAGGATTTTTGAATGATAATTACACCTAAAGAGAAAGTTTGTAAATTACAGGGGCTTAAATGCAAATTAAAGAAAATTAAAAAGCTAAATTATATTAAATAAACGCTATCACTATTTTTAAAATGATGTTTGTGTGATTTATAAAATAAAATAACTTAAATAAACTATTTTAATTGAAGCGTAAACCTAAATTATCTAAAAACGTGTCCTAGAATGAAAACGTGCGTTATATATAAAAATTACGCGAGTGCGCAAGTAAAAACGTAAAATTTGTAAAATAAAAGTCCTACGAGTGTAAAAACAATTTTCTTACTTACTATATGACAAAAGAAAATTTTAGAAAAAAGATTTATATTTTTTTGACTTTTATATTTTTTATTATGAATTAAATACTATTTTAAACTAATTAAATGATTAAAAATACTAAAACTATTAAGAAAATTCTGAAACTTTTTTATAAAATACTTTATACTAATGCAAAGCTAAGAAAAATACAAAACATGTAAAAGCTTGTTTTAATAAGCTATAAATAAGCTAAAACATTCGTATAAGCTAAATGAGAAAACAAAGGGTATATATTAAATAGTGCAAAGAACTACCGGTCAAAGACCCAAGGGCAGTTGGTAGTGTGTGTGTGTGGTGAGCTGGGTGGCCAGGGTTCGAATCCCAGCAATGACTTTTTGCAAAATATTATTTTTTTGGACTTTTTCTTTTTGAAACTGATTAAGCTAATGATAATAAGCAATTTATAAAACTAAAACTTTTTATGAAAATCACTAATAAGCTCAGAATAAGCTTATGAGCTCAACAGTACACTATATGAACTTTTTAAGACTAGGATTCTTCAAATTAAGCTAAAAGTTGGAAAATAAGCCAAGAGCTTATGGAAAGAACTAAAATGGACTGAAAGAATTTTAATTAAGCTAAAGGAACTAGAAAAAGCTAAGGCAATAAGCTGTAAATTGAAAATAAGCAAATAAGCAAATCCACTCCTAACTGTTGCACAAGCAGGTCTGCAAGGATTTTGAACGTTAAATTAAGCTAGGGGCAAAGGCTAATAAATGAAAATGGACACTAGAACTGACAGGTATACCAGTTAAGCTTTCCAAAAAGCTAAAATTCTCACTGTTTTGTTCACTGGTGAGCTTATGATAAGCTTATGAAAAATCTAGTAAACACTGAATACTCAGTGTACTGAATGGAATGGGACAAACAAAAAAACAATAAGCAGGCTAATCAAATAAGCTAGAAATGGAGAAATAAGCACTGGACCTTCAAGATGGCTAGATTGGCTTTCCAAAAAGCCAAGTTTCACAAGCTATGGTTTACTATTAAGCTTTTTATGAGCTTGTGAAAAAGGTATGCTCAACTGTGCACAGGACACATTTTTGAAAAGGTACTCAAAATAAGCTAGGAAATAAACTATTAAATAAGCTATCTAGAAATTATAAAAATTACTAGGATAAAGCTGAGCAACTATATTTTACTATCCCAAAAGCTCAAATCTTAAAACTCAAAATTAAGTCCTATATAAAAGTTTCTAGTTTATTCAAAAACGACTAAGCTTGAAATTTGACTTTTAAGATTAACTAAAAGGTTGACTAATATGAACTTTAAATCAATACTACTCACTGATTATGTTATGTTAAGCTATAATAAGATAAAATTAAGCTAGGTTAACAAGTTTTAAACTACTATGATGAGTTTTACCTTTTAAATCTTAACAGTTATGAAGTTAAGTGAGATTAAGATTGATTTTGACTATTTAACAAATAAGGACTGGATTTTATGCTTGTACTGAGTTCTTAGACACTAATGTAACATGAGACAAGCACAAACAACAACACAAACAAGCTATACCACAGTTAACATGGCAAATCCAAACAACCCTTAATGAGACTGATTTGGTGATTTTCAAAGGATTTCAAAGATTAAAACCATACAACTGATTACAGACCTTATATTATCATTAAATAAGACTAAAGAAACATTAAATAACAACATAAAACCAAGAAATTACACTTATGCTAATTTAACTGCTTAAAATAAGATTTTTATTAACTACAAATTAAAAAGAACAAGTGACTGTTTTTAATGCTTAAATATACTTAACTATAACTAATGAACATAAAGACACAGAGATTTAAGCTTATGAACACTTAAACAGTGAAATGCCAAATTAGAGCAAAAGGCTTACAAATTGGTTTCCAAGCATAAAACTGAGAACTGAGGCACACAAACACACCCTATAGCTTCCCAAGAAGCACTAAACCAAAGGGAAATCCTGTATTCACCCTGCTCCAGCTTTGATCTTCATTTCCATGGATTTTTATTTTTCACTAATTTATTTGTATTTTTGGTATTTTCTTGAGTTTTGCTTCTAAACTGATTTTAAGGTTACTAAAAGCTTAGATAAGCTTTCTAGGAGCTTATGTTGGCTTATTCAGTCCATAAACAACTAACAACAACATAAACATAACATGAGATTTTTGACTTGAAAGATTGCACAAACTGAAATGATAATTAAAACTTGAAATTGATGTTCGAGAAAGCTTTATTATATACTAAAAAACTGAATTACAGAACTTGAAAGCTTAAAGATACACTGGAATTTGAAATTTAATTAAAACGAAATAAGTAAACTAAAATTACACTAGTTATCTCAATTCCTCTGCTTCTCCTTTTTCTTTATAGCATTGAGATACTCCCCACATGTCTCTGAATCTTTCCCACTTCAAATCTTGGCCATTGATGCAGTCAAAACAATCTTAGCCTTCAAATCCACTTTTGGCGCCAAAAGTGGTTTATGTAACTTGTTAGTCCTAATATTTCAATCAATGCACTTTGGAAGCTTGTACATGTTGAGGAGACACAAAGGAAAAGGTATTTAGCCTAGTTGGTACATTTGTGAAGAAAAATAGGGGAAGGTATGGTTTAGGGGTTAAAGTGGTGGAGATGCATTAATCTACGGTTGTGGGCTAGTATACAGGTGGAAGGGGAGTGGGTGATGAGGTGGAGAGGTGGTGAGGTGGTGGTGAAACCACTGGTTTTGGTTTACAGGCATGGGTGAAGGAGATGTACAGTATTTCTGGTTTGGGCGCGTTTTGACTAGTTTGACCCGTTTTTAATAATAACGGGGGGGGGGGGGGGGGGTTTCAAATGGGGTATATGACTGGGTTCAAAAAGAGATTGTGAACTGGCTCATGGTTCAAGGTCCAAGGGTCATGGGTCAAGTGTGGGTTGGGCTTGTGACTGGGCTTGGATTTGGTTTGTGTTTGTTTTGGGTTTAGTAATAACACAAGGGTCCGTTTGTTTTAGCTTAATAATCACAAGGACCAATCATGTAATTTCTGTTTTATGAGGGACCAAAACTGTAATTTCTCTAAAGTTATCAAACGGACCAAACTTGACAAACTTTAATAGTACAAGGATAATATTTGATAATTTTCACTTTTTAAAATATCCAAGGACTATTTATGACATTTTTCAAACTTGAAGGACCTTTTCTGCCATTTGATCAAAGATTCATTCAAGGACCATTTTTGACAACTTAGAGTATTTCAGGGATCTTGAATGATAAAACTCCACATTTTTGGATTCCAGGGACCAGATTTGACAACTTTTGAAACTTGGGGGACTAAAACTGCCAATTATGCAAACTTGATACGTTTTTCATCTGATTTTGGTATTTTTGCATTTGAAACACATAAAACACTTATTTGTGATATTTTTATCATTTTGATGCATTTCTGAGTGTTTTCAGATGTTTTTGCAGTTTAAATGGTACAAAAATGATGAGTATTTAGACACTCATCAATCCCCCACACTAAGATATTGCTAGTCCCTAGCAATGTTTTGAAACTTTAATGGATTTCATCTCTTTACCAAAAGCCATTACTTCTGGAGTAGCCAATTGTTTAAGTTCAAGTAAGAACTTTGGTACAATGATAACCAAATGATTTTGAGCAAATCACCAGCTTTCAACGGATTTGATTTGTCTTACCGAAGCCGTTTGCTTCAGGACTAGCCAACTCTTAGATAAATTATCAATATTATCTTTGGTGAGTCGATTACCAATTATGGTTTTCCAACTGCCTTTACCACAAGCCATAAACTTGCGGGCTAGCCAACTTTTCACTAATTAAAGATATGGTGAGCTGAACACCATACAATTTTGGGCAAATTGCAAGCCGTCAACGGATTTGAGATATCTTTACCAAGAGCCGTTTGCTCCTGGATTAGCCAATCCTTATGTAGGTTAGACATGGTGGACTGATTACCATTTGTTGAGTAAGTGAAAAACACTTACTCCAAAAAAATTTTGGCCAAAAATGGGGGAATTGGGTGGTATAATTACATGATAAAATTCGTGAGAATTCCCCCCCACACTTAGAAATGAATATTGCCCTCAATATTCAAAGTACCGGCGTGTTGGAATCACTCCTAATCCTTATTCAAGTGTTAGTTACTCATATGTAATAGTTAGCTTATTATGGCCTTTATGTTTGTTATTAGCCTTAGGCTTATGTAGAAGGCCCATAAGCCTAGGCCTAACCCAATAAGGATAGGAAGGGAACTAGGAGTGTTGCCCTAGCTTCCCTCCTATAAATACCCCTTGTAAACCTTCATTTGAAGGTTGGTTGTTCAAGTTTTTCTCTCATTCATACTCTTTGCCTAAACCGTATTATTATTTACGTGTGTGTGTGTGATTTACTTGTTCATCCGCCTTCATCTCTTTCTCTATAACTTGTGTTTGTAAAACTAGTGACCTAACAGTGGTATCAATCGCCAAATAGTTGGGTGTACTCGTTTGTTTTTGAAGTTTTTTGATTTTGGGTCTTACGCGTAAGGTTAACGCATTCTTTAGCTCTTTTAAAAACTTGTTTTTTGCACTTTTTAATCCAAGATTCTTGTACTTTCAACGTTTTAAGGTGTTTAAATACTTGTTTTTGGCAAAAAGTTTCAAACTTTATGCGTGGATCATTGTTTTTGAACTAGTTTCTATTCGTGTGTGTATTTCTACGCATAACTGTTTTGAGTGCTTTGGATCATCAAGTTTCACACTTTTGTGTTATTTTGGTGTTATTGAAGCTATTTCATCACACAAAAACTGGTTTAGAAACAACTTTGGGCAAAATCAAAATTACGAGTAATCCTACGCGTATCAAAACCCTAAAATTACGCGTAAGATTTTTCCTTGGTTTGATCTTCATTTTCCTGGTTTATTCCGTGTTTTCTTACTTGGATAAGTTGAAAATACGTCGACTTTGGATATCTTTTGCACTGTGAAAGTGTAAAAGATCATTTGGGCAAAAACCCTAAAATTACGCATAAGCATAAGCTTACGCGTAGAAATCCTACGCATAAGATTCACTTTACGCGTAAACTTAGGTCTACGCATAAGGTAATCCTACGCCTAACTTTCTACGCCTAACTTTTGTCTACGCATAACTTTAGTGCTTTTATCCTACTTACGCGTAAGCTAAAACCTACGCGTAACTCCTCATTGTTACGCGTAACTTTTGGTGTTTTTACGCATAAGTGCTACTTGGTTCTTGTCTTTTCTACGCCTAAGGACACTTCATCAACAAAGGTTCATTCGACTACAAAGATCCATTTTTACCAACACAAGTTTATCAACATGTCACAACCACCATACTCTAACTATTTCCCTTACACTTATCCTCAACAACTAAGTCCACAACATCAGCAATGGAATCAACAACAAGCAATTTATCAACAACAATTTAATCAACAACATACTCCACAACTTGCTGCAAATCCACAACCTCAAATGGTTCAACCACCACCAAGTCTTCAAGTTCAACCGTACACAAATGAATTCAATCAACATCCATCAAGGAACACTATGAAGGAACCCACTTGGTTTGCAAAGATGTGTGAAGCTTTAAGCAGCCAACAATCAATTCATGAGGCTGGATCACTTGATAGACCTCCAATGCTCACTCCAGGAAACTACGATCAATGGGTGATAAGGTTCTTTAGGTTTTGTGATCTAAAGAAGCCACATGGAAAGTTCTTAAAGAAGGTTATCTTGGAAGGTCCATTTGAGATGCCTACTGTCATTGTACCCGGAGATCCAACTGCTGTTCCACCAAGAGATGAACAAACCAACATTGCTACTGTTGCAGATTTAAATCCCACAGAACTTCTACACTATGAAGCTGATGAACTTGCAATGGAATACATCCTCTTAGGATTACCAAACCCAATTCTTCGTAGTGTTGATGCTCAAAAGACTGCACAAAAAATGTGGGATCATATTCGTCTTCTTATGGAAGGATCTGTACTCAATCAGGAGGATTTGGAATCCAAAATTTACTTGGCTTATGAACACTTCATGATTGAACCTGGAGAGACACTAGAGTCCTATCATCATCGATTTTCAGACATCATCAATGATTTGGATAAACACAACATCATCATGCCAAGAATTGCAGTGAATACTAAGTTCCTGAGTAGTCTTGGTCCTGAATGGGAGAAGTATGTCATTTTTCTCCGTCAAGCGAAGAATATGCATCATTCTACCTATGGATTGTTGTACGATTACTTGAAGCCTCATGAAAAGGAAGTTGATCGGGAAAGGATTCTCCGTGCTCAAATTGCAACACCAACACATCCGGAAAATCAACAACAACTTGCCTTATATGCTCAACAGAACTATCCCTCTCAACCAGCAACTCAACCAACTGCTTCAAACACACCTTCACAGCAACAACCTCAACACAATCAATTGGTTCCATACAGCAACAATGCTCAAGCATATGTCAGTGAAGCGACTGAGGACATCGATCCATTCGAAGCATTACAACAAGGATTTGTGATGATTGCTAATGCTTTTGGCCGTTACACCAACAAATCCAACAATCGTATTCGTTCCTCATCTAACACACGGACTCAAGCTGTTGTGAACAATGGACGTGTTGAAGTTCAGAATCGTGATTATGGTCGTCAGATGGGCGGTGGTCAAGGGTTTAATGTTGTGGGTAGGAATAACAACAGAGCTCAAGTGGTGGAACAGGGAAATGCTCAAAATCGGTTGAATGGTCTTCGATGCTACAACTGCAATGAGAAGGGACACCTGGCTAATGCATGCCCAAAGCCAAGGACTAAGGGCAGTGCTTATTTCAAAGAGGCTCTTCTTTTGGCTCTTAAGGATGAAGCTGGTGGAACTCTCACAGACAAAGAACAGAGCTTTATGGCAAATGCTGACTCAGATGATGATATGGAGGACTTGCAGGCCAATGCAGCTGTTATGTTGATGGCTAATATGCAGGCGTTACACATGAGTGACACAGGCCCAGTGTATGACACTGATGGCTTGTCTCAGGTACCGAACAAACCATATTTATCTCTGATCTCATATCTCCGCCAACATCTGATTCCGGCAAGGCTCAGAATGTTCAAAATGAGTCGTGCACATCTCATTCCGACGATTTTCAACTAGACCCCGTAGTTATATTTGACGATCAAGATGACCAAACGGTTTCCCTTGATAATCAAATTGACTCCGTGGTTATACTTGAGGATCTCAGTAATGATCATGTTGTGACTCACGTTGAACACGCCGAACTTTTGCCTCATCCAGATTTTGCTCGCTTAATACAAGACCAACAAACCATAGTGGAAGAATGTCGTGCAATTAATCAAGACTTGAAAAGTAAAAATGCACTGTTAACAAAGGATTTTGAATGTTTACAAAAGCAACTCAACTTTTTCAAAACTCAAGAAAAACGTGAAAACGGTTTTGAAGCAGCCTTTGCCAAATCTTATCAAAACGAAAAATATTTAGAACGACAGATGCGTGATCTAGCCGCTTCGAAGAATGCTTTGTTGTCTGAAATAGAACAACTGAAACATGAACATAAAAAGCAAATTAACGCTCTCACCTTGGAAAATCAAAAAGCTAAGGCTGAGTTGTTAATTGTCAAAAACAGTTCTCTGCATACAAAAAGCATTCAACGAAACGAATAGATGATCATCTTGAAGAAATCATCGGCTTGCAAAACAAACTTAAAGAGTTTAAAACTGTTGTTTACAAACATGGCGAGTCGGTCACAGCCATTGAAAAGTTTACTTTAAAACCAAATCCAAATGGATATGGACCGAATCTTGCTGATTACAAACCTAAGCTTTCAACAAAAGCATTCAAACCAAATCCTGAAGTTTCCAGTGCAAAATATAAAATTGATAATTCTGTTATGAATGTTGTTGAATATCATCGTCAAGAGGAATTAGATGCAGAAGACGAGAGTCGATCAAAATTAAAAACTGTTGTTTACAACAAACCTTTTAATTATTCAAAACCGGTCACTTTCGTCACACCAACGGATTCTTCTAACACACCAAGGGTTATCATCAAAACACCTGAGTCTTCTATTGTTAATCCCAAAACAGACTTTGCACAAACTTATGGTCCTTTACCTTCCATTAGTGAAGTAAACTCACAACCTGAAAATCGAAAAATTCTTCGATATTTTGACATTTTCATGGCTGACCTCAAAATTTTACAACATGAGATAGAATATCGATCTGAAATCAAAGTTGAACATTTTCAATCGCCTCTGGCGCGAGAACAAAGAGACATTTTTCAGAAAAATCTTTTACCTAATGTTAAAAACTTGAAAAGTTGTGCAATTGCCTGGGAAAAGGATTTTCATAAGGAACTTGGGGTCATGAAAACGTTTTCGAGAAAACAGAAACATCTATTTCTAATACTAAACGTAAAAAGAAACTGTTGAGAAAAGATGTTGATCGACTCTTGGAAGATGTTATCTGTGCTGATGTTCAAAATGTTGTGTTATTGAATTCGTTGTCATATGCATTTGATAATATCTTTGCTGATACTGTTGTTTCTGTGGTAAATGTTGAGAACACTGATAATGTGCTTCAGATCGAGTCCTTAAAGTTGAAAACAAACGATTGTCAAACGAACTTTCAAATGCAATACGTCGTCTTAATTGGTGTCAAAAAGATATTCACGATCAACAACTTGCTTTTCAACACAAAATCAACCAGTTGCGTGCAAAACCTTCTGATTCTAAAATTGAGCAACTGGATGATCAAAACGTGTCTTTTAAGTGTCAAATCTCAAAATATGAACAAGAACTTGTAAAAGTTAAAAAGGAATATGGTGTCATATTTGATTTACTCAAAAGACTCGTGATGAAGCATCAAATGAACTTGATCATTATCTTGCACACACTAAAGAAGTTATGCATTTTGCTGGAAATGTTCGGTCTGAAAATCAAGATCTGATTCACACTATCATCAAGTTAAGAGAAATGTTAGGAAAGTATGAACAACTTCCGCCAACAATCATTAAGAGATTAGCCCCGTAACACTTAGTACTCATGCACCTAGAATCTCTACTGCCAAATCACAAGTAGCTAACGTGCTTCCTTCTACTGAAACAGGAATAGTTGAGCCTTTTCCAAACGTCCGCACTTCACCGCCTAAGAGCACTCAATCGAAGAATAGGAAGTTGCGACCTAAGAAAAGATCAATCAAGAATGCTAAAGTAGAAGAACACCCTAGGACTATGAATAAGACTCACGTTGCCTCCACTATAGATATTGCGTCTGGCAAATGTAATAGAAATAGTGATGTAACGAATGCTAAACCGTTAAGTACTTTTGATATTCAGTCTGATGCACCTTGTGATATTTGTCGTAAAAGTATGAATTCTGATTGCCATGATAAATGTGTTGCTAAAGCTATCATCTCTCGTTTAAGGAATCCTAAGAACCGGAATACCTCTAGGCCCACTAATCTTTCTAAGTCTGTGCTTGGTAGACCGCCATCTTTAGATTCTAAGAAACGCATTGCTGTCCCTGTAGCTCCAGTTTCACCTCCTAGGAATGTAGTACCACCTAGTGAATTCACTAAGACTAAAGCAAAGAGTAGTTATAGATGGCAGAAATGGATATATAACACACTAGGATTTAAATGGATACCTAAAGCTATTGATGTGTGTATATCTACTATAACTGCTATGGAACCCTCTAACATTTCGGGTTCCACATCTACTTCTATTCCATCTGTGTCGTCTGTGTGTAATGCAGGTGATACAGATCATTCTCTGGATTGTTGATAGCGGATGTTCCCGACACATGACAGGCAATCTTAAACTGTTATCAAACTTTATTGCAAAGTTCATTGGCACTGTCAGGTTCGAAAATGATCACTTCGCAGCTATCATGGGCTACGGAGACTATGTCAATGGGAACATCGAAATCAGCAGGGTTTACTATGTGGAAGGCCTCGGTCACAATCTGTTTTCAGGAGGTCAATTTTGTGATGGAGATTTGGAGGTTGCTTTCAGGGAGAAAACTTGTTTCATTCGTGATCTACAAGGAAATGACCTTATGTCTGGCTCGCGTAATTCTAGTCTCTACACTATCTCTATGCAAGACATGGTTGCTTCCTCTCCCATTTGCTTACTTTTTAAGGCAACATCAACAAAATCCTGGCTATGGCACCGTCGTCTCTCACATCTAAACTTTCAAACCATCACCAACCTTGCTCGACACAAACTAGTTGAAGGACTCCCACGATTCCGGTATTCAAAAGATCACCTTTGCTCAGCTTGTGAACAAGGGAAAAGCACTCGTGCTCATTTTCCTTCAAAGGTGGAACACAGCTCTCAGCATGTGCTTCATCTTCTTCACATGGATTTGTGTGGCCCGATGCGTGTGCAAACGATCAATGGCAAACGCTACATCTTAGTAATTGTTGATGACTACTCACGATGGACTTGGGTCTACTTTCTTCGTAGCAAAGACCAAGCTCCACAAATGATCATCACCTTTCTCACAAAAATATCAGAACAGACAAAGGAACTGAATTTGTTAACAAAACCCTTCGTGAATTCTATGAGAAAGTGGGAATTCAGCATCAAACATCTATTGCACGTACACCAAAACAAAACGGAGTTGTTGAAAGACGAAACCGAACGTTAGTGGAAGCTGCAAGAACAATGTTAATCAATGCTAAACTTCCAGATTACTTATGGGCAGAAGCTGTATCTACTGCATGCTATACTCAAAACCGTTCTATGATCACAAAACGCCACAACAAAACACCTTTCGAGCTTGTCCACAACAGAAAACCGAATCTAAAACACTTTCATGTATTTGGATCTCTTTGCTATCCGAATAATGATCGTGATGACTTTGGAAAGCTCAAAGCCAAAGCTGACATTGGAGTCTTTATTGGATACTGTGATAATTCTAAAGGTTTCCGAATCTGGAATCGTCGAACAAAGGAGGTGATGGAAACGATTCATGCTCATTTCGATGAACTTACGGAAATGGCTTCTGAGTATAACAGCTTAGAACCCGGTCACAACCGCTTAAACTTCCCTCAAACCCCATCATCAGCTGAACAAAGCCCCCGGCTTACTCGTCAACAAATGGAAAGGTTATTTGCTCCGCTGTTCAGTGACGATATTGACGAACGTGCTCCAGATGCACCTACACCAGTTGACTACACCACAACAGTTGAACAAACCGCTTCCAACAATGATGAACCGACTGATGATATTCTGAATGTAGTACCCCCACCTGCAGATTTTGATCCAAATGCGTTCTTCAACCCGTTTGCTAATGAGACTGCTGCACCAGATGTCGCGGAATCTTCAACAAACCATTTGAATCCTCAGAATCTGCACAATGTATACCAACATCAACCCTCCACACATAGATGGACGAAAGACCATCCTCTGGAAAACATTATTGGCAACCCGAATCAACCAGTCGTTACGAGACAACGTCTTCACACAGACGGTGAACATTGCATTTATGCACTCACTGTCTGCCAATCTGAACCTAAAAACATCAAAGACGCAATGACAAAAGACAACTGGATTGAATCCATGCAAGAAGAACTCAACCAATTCAAACGTCTTGAAGTATGGGAACTGGTTGAAAGACCAACAGGGGTCTACGTCATTGGTCTCAAATGGATTTGGAATAAGTCACGTCTGGTGGCTAAGGGTTATCGTCAGGAAGAGGGTATTGACTTTGAAGAATCTTTTGCTCCGGTTGCTCGTCTTGAGGCTGTTCGGATATTTCTAGCGTTCGCGGCTCATATGAATATGACGGTCTATCAGATGGATGTCAAAACTGCGTTTCTCAATGGACAACTTAAAGAAACGGTTTATGTCAGCCAACCGGATGGATTCGTTGATCCTGAGTTTCCGAATCACGTCTACAAATTGAACAAAGCTCTGTATGGTCTCAAACAAGCTCCTCGGGCATGGTACGATAAGCTATCATCCTTCCTCATTGCTAATAATTTCACCAAAGGTTCGGTTGACCCAACTCTTTTTATACAATATCACGGGGAACATATCTTAATTGTTCAAATTTACGTGGATGACATCATTTTTGGGTCTACACATAAAAAGTTTTCAATCGCTTTTGCAAAACTAATGAAGAAAAATTTTGAAATGTCCATGATGGGTGAACTTACATTCTTTCTCGGACTGCAAGTTCATCAATCACCCCGTGGTATTTTCTTGAGTCAGTCCAAATATGCCCTTGAATTGTTAAACAAATTTGGAATGAAAACCTGTGACACCTATGCCACACCAATGGCTCATACCAAGAAGCTAGACGCTGATTTACATGGGAAATTGGTGGACCCTACAAAATACCGTAGTATTATTGGGTCTCTCATGTATCTAACAGCTAGCAGACCTGATATTGTCTTTGCCGTATCTCTTTGCTCTCGTTATCAGTCGCGACCAACTGAAACCCACCTCTCTGAGGCTAAAAGAATCCTCCGATACATTAAGGGAACCATTAACTTGGGGATCTGGTATCCGAAGGATTCTGGTTTTGAACTAATCGCTTTTTCAGACGCTGACCACGCAGGATGCTTAGACTCACGGAAAAGCACTTCAGGAGCTTTACAATTTCTTGGTGATAAACTGGTGTCATGGCAATCGAAGAAGCAGGATTGTACATCGCTGTCATCAACCGAAGCAGAATATGTAGCCATGTCCGCATGTTGTGCTCAAGTCATATGGATGAGAACACAACTCAAAGACTATGGTTACGTATTTGACAGAATCCCGATGTATTGCGACAATCGGAGTGCCATTGCAATCTCGTGCAACTCAGTTCAGCACTCGAAATCAAAGCACATCGATCTTCGATATCATTTCATCAAGGATCACGTGGAACAGGTACTGTTGAATTATATTTTGTGGGTACAGAATACCAATTGGCAGATCTTCTCACCAAAGCCTTGCCTCCCGCTAGGTTTAATGAGTTGGTCCACCGGATTGGTATGAGGTGTTTGACTCAAGAGGAATTGGATGATCTCCTAAAACAGTCTTAAAAACCTGTCAAACACCAAATTCTCTTTTGTAAATAATTTTTCAAAAACAAAATACAAAATTATAAAACCTGATAAAAACAACAAAAATATTCTTCTAATCTAATTTTCTTTCAACATGGCAAGTACATTTTCTTCCGTCAACACTTTATTCTTTCAAAATTCAATATTTTTCCGATCAAGTGTTGAGGGGGAGAAAATAAACTTTCACTGTTTCAAAACATCTGTGTACTTGCATGTTATCTTATCTCGGTTGTTTCTTTTAACAAATGGTGGTAAATTTTCTGGTTCAATGACACTCCTCGGACTAAATTTATAACCTTTCATTATTTCTCAAGTCGAGGGGGAGTGTCGTCAATGTTTCTTTCCTAAAAAATCTTTGTTTGGTAACCAAAATGGAAGTTAAATGGCTTTGTTTGAAAAAGGAAAAGGTGGAGGGACCAAAACTGTCAAAATGTTAAAGTTATTTTAATAAAAACACCTCCCACCTACTTTTCTTCTTCACATTTATTACTCATAACCTATATCATCCACGATCCATAATCGTTTAACAAATCCGTGCTTTCGATCATCAATTTGTAAGTGTTAATACCTTCATTGCAACAATCTAAGCATGGGTTTTTAATTTTATTTCAAACTAACGGATAGATTTTCTAGCTAGAAGGGATTATGTGTTCTACGCGTAAGCATGAACACATGATCATACTTGTGTGTTTATGGTGAAAATGATAGTGTCAAAATGTTTTATACATCAATGAATACATGTTCATCGCTTAAACATACCCAGAAACACGAATTGATTGATTAGGGTTTATGCGTTAAATTGGGTGTTTTCAAATGAGAAAGTTTTTGGTAATAAAGATTGTTATATGAGGTTGCTTTCAAGTTGAATTGAGTATATTTAAACCCAGAAATCACCCAGAAACACTAAGGAATCATTAATTGAAAATTAGGGTTCTAGTTCATACGACTTGGGTAATTTTTGATTCATGGCTTATTTGATGTTAAAACTTGGTTAAACATACTCTCAACACTTCTTAGACCTCCAGAAAACGTTTGGTGCAAATCCTATGGCTAAAATTCTTATGCGTAAACTATGAACTATTAGGGTTTTAGCATACGCGTAAGGTTTTCTACGCATAATTGTTTAATATGCCGACATGCCATGATCGATATAAATGAATGTTAGTGTTAATATTGATCTTATGATGATGTTATTTCAGGTTTGCTACTCGTAATTTTCAGAATCAAGGTTATTGCAACTCTACGCATAAGGATTACCCTACGCGTAGTCATGTTATGCGTTATTGGCGCGTTAAGATTATTCCTACACATAACAGTTACGCGTAAGGTTCTACAATGGACTACGCGTATCCTGTGAAGGATATGCGTAAACAGTGACCTCTACGCATAAGGTCTACTCTTACGAGTTAGGATCCTACGCGTAAGCTTTCGTCTACGCATATATAAATACTGTTTACGCTTAACTTTGCCAATACTACGCTTAACCCTGGATTGACCTTCATGATGAATTGTTACGTCTACAAACTTGTAAATAAACTAATCATAACGTCACGAATCCAATAATGTCACTAGTAAACTTAATCGTTTGATATGTTGTGAACAATAAGTGATAACATAAACTTTAAAACTTAAAGTTAACTAACTCACGAACACATTTCACGACGTCATTGGACTAGTGAACAAACAAGTGACTTAGGACTCGTAACAATCATTGACACTGTACATTCAATAACTAGACAATATGACCTTCTATTGACTAACATTATGTCTTTCGATATGTTGGTTCTTTTGGCTAATGTTATTTCAGATCACGACATGGCTGAACAAATGAATGTGGATGCACCAAATGTTCTCTCCATTGCTGATATCTACCCTCATGGCTATCCAATGAAGATAGGGAAGAATAACCTTCGTGTTGACTTTGATACCCTCACTTGCTCTGAATCTTCGTGCTTGATTGCTATTGATATTCTGAAGACTCATCCGTATCAGAACATGCTCACCAACTCTGCTTCTGCGTCCTGAGATCTACATACAACAATTCTGGAATACTATGGAAAGGTCAAAGGAAGCAATGCTGTGATAGTGACTCTGAATGACAAACAAGTCACCATCACACCTGCAGACTTACGGCTGTTCTTCCTCATTCCTGACGTCGATCCAACCAAACTATATGCCACACCTGCTGAAGAGCTCACTCTCCAATTCTTAATCAATATCGGTTATGACGAGGCTACAGGAGTAATCACTAAGCATTCTCTCGTAGAACTTAAGAATATTCCTCAACCGTGGAGAACTCTCTACATCATCATCACCAAGTCTGTCTCTGGTCGTGACAGTGGCAATGAGCATCCCAAGCTCATGGAACTGCAAATCTTTTGGGCATTGATCAACATGAAACACATCGAAATTGAAGCTCTGATATGGGATGACATGATGTCATTTCTCAAAAAGCTTGGCTCAAAGATTCCCTACATCAGATACACTAAACTGTTGATCCAAAGAGCACTTGGACTTCATCCTGATATTCCCAAGAGGCTCAATGACCCCAACAATCATGACATGTTGACGAACCCACTCTATCTGTCAGAATCAAGGATTCCTCAACAAAGAAACAAGGTGCTGTGTTGCCAGATTACCTTCTAACTGAAGATGTCAGAAAGCTCCACACGTACAAAAGGTATCTGGAAGCAGTTAGACAAGGCAAAGTTGGTCATCTCGACGAAAAATCTTCTGGTACACCTGTAAGGAGAACCAGAAAAGGAAGTGCAGGAAGTACGGCAAGTACTGTGAGTCAAAGGAAGTTCCCAAAGAGGAACCCTCCTTCAAAGAGGATTGTTCCATCTAAGGAAGCTGCTCCCATCCCAATTCCCACACCCGAACCGCAAAGAAAGCTTGTGGACGAAAGCTCTGAAGGTACTGAAACAGATGAAGAGATTACCTACTCTGAATCTGCAACCGTAACACCTCCTCCAGCAGCTAAACCTCCAAGTCCAATAGCTGAACATGGCAAAGGAAAGACTCCTGTACTTGAGTCATATGATGAAAGCTCTGAAGAAGAAGAAGAGCAACTGGATCAATCCTACAGGAAGAAGTTTAAATTAGTTAGACAAATTCAAAAGGCTGAAGAATTTGCAAAAGATCAAATGGATGGCCCCGGAGGATCGAGTGGTGCTGTCCACTCTTCACCAGGTCCTGATGCGGTTAATCAACCCGATAAGGGATCTGGTGCCACCACTCTTGTGCAACAACAAACGCTTGTGAAGGAGTCTAGATCTTAACATTGAGGAACCAGAAAAGAATAAGACCGAGAAAGAGAAAACTGATGAAGAAGCTAAGGAACAGACGGAAGAAAAGGCTAAAACTGGACATGATGACGAAGAAGATTATGATGACTTTCTTCTCAACAGTCCAACTCGTTCCAAGGAGGATACTTCTGCACCTCCAATGGACCCCGAATCTCCTCATGTCCCCTCCTCATCAGATTCTTCATCTCATTCCTCACCACCACCATCAAAGAAGTCAACCAAATCATCATCCAAATCCGTGAAGAAACCACCTAAATCTTGGATTTCTCAAGCTCATAAACGGATTCACAAAGCTGTCAAACAAGTCAGGAAGAAAAACGTGCTCTACAAAAAGCTAAATTTCTTTGCTGATCACATACAGCATCTGTATGACGAGCATGAAAAGATGAAAGGAGAAAGGAAATTTGTTCAGAATTCATGAAAATCACCGTCAAGAGGAACTGAACGAAATGATCGAAGGCTACACGAAAAAGTACCTTCTGGAATACGTTCCTAAAGTCACAAAGGAGTTGTTCACCAAACAACTTTATCCAAATCTTATGCAGATCGCCAAGCAAACTATTCGATCGACGCCCTTAACCGTAACAATCAATCCAACCGACCCGGTAGTTTTCTCGATTAATGAATTGGTGGCCAAGCTTGTTACACAAATGTCTGCACAATCTGGGACATTCACTTCTGATGAAGGAAAGCTGTTTCAAGCATTGTTGGACTACCAACTTCAAGAGGCTTGTCGATTCGAAGCTGATAAGTCAAAACGTCCTAGAGACGATGAAGACAAGGATAAGGATAAATATTCTGCACCTAAACGTCAGAAGCAGTCTGGTGAATCTTCTATGATGCAACCTCCTCCACAACGGGCTCCTGTTCAACAAACATCTCCTCCTCGCTCTTCTACTGATAAACCTCAGGACGATTCCGAGTTACCACCCCCGACTCAGATAACCGATGATCACTTTGATTATACGGGTGGTGATGATGAAGAGGTCCTTGAGCCCCTACAACAACCCACCTCTCCCAAACAAGTGAAGAAACCAGAATCATCATCAAGGCCTTCTAAGAAGAAGACGACTCAGTCAGGAGTCGTATCATGGCTAGATGACGATAAAACCGAAGAATTTGAATGGTTCTCCACACTTGTCAATCAAACTCCCTACCCTGATGAAGGTCAAGATCTGGTCGAAGGTTCTACATTGGAGCATGCAAAAATCTTGCAAGAAAAGTTCCATGTGAAGAAAATGACGAAATCTGAATTGAAGCGAATCAAGAATGAAGCGTTTCAACTTCTAAAAGACAGCTCTGAAAGTGCCCTCGAGGTCGAATATCACCTTGACAACATTGCTCGAGCTATGTCTAACAACATGGATTGGCTCAACCCGGAAGCAAACATTGACTTCACAAAAAGGGACAACCCTCCATACTACACCGATTGGACCAAACCTCTACCGACCATTGGCCAACCAGATGAACCACGGATTCCCTTCCGATATTTCTTCAACAGAGACCTGGAATTTCTTCTCCATGGTGGCGATGGTTCAAGGAAATATGCTACATCCTTGACACTTCCATTCCCAGCAGCTATCTACTCAAACTGCATAGCGATTGAGGAACGTGCCAATCACTTGTTCTCTGACAACGTGGTAGCATACGACCGAGATGCATTGTATGGGATTCATCATTGGCCAGAACGCCGACGAATATACTACCGAAGCTGCCAGGTTCAGAAGTCTCAACATGCAGTGTTAAGTACTAAAAATATCGTTGCCATCAAACATGTTGATCTTTCATCTAAGTGGGACTACACATTTCTTAAGAAGATCGTGGTCAAACGACAAGATGAAAGGGATTATGCATTCTCTGAAGCTGACTTTGAGAATTTGTCTCTCAACGACATCGAAGACATGTACCTTGCCAAAGTTCAAGGTCGCATGAGACAATTTTCAACCGAAATACAACGTGAATTCATCAAGTCGTTGCTCATCTTCATCAGACGCATTGTCATAAAAGAACGTGTAGAAGATCTCCAGATGGCAGTTGAATCTTATCAGACGCGTGTCAACTTCACTCCTCCTAAACTTACTCTTCCCGATATCAACCAGCTATCTCAATATACACTCATCAGCAAACCTTTCGGCGTTGTTTACCGTAGTGAACTTCAAAGAAACTGCTTAATGGCGTGTAGCGAACTCCACAAGTTCGGGGATCATACTTTGAAGCTGGTTAGGGATGGATTGGCATACAGGTTGAAGGATATACGCCAGAAAATTGGGTCTCCTAAGCGCTGGAATTCTCAGGAAAGGAGGGATGTGAGACGGATCATCACAATGATTGATGAACGGTTGTTTCGAAGGGATCAGTTCAGACGATTGGAGAGTTATGTCGGTGGTCGACCCAGGAGAAACATAACCGGATTTCAACGCCCTGTGCACACTCCTGGGAACATCACTGCACTTCCTGGTACCCCTTGAATTGTTTCTTCATATCATTTTGGATGTTTGATTAATTATGTCAATGGCTTGTGCACACATTACAGTGTACAACCCGTACTTGTAAATAAAGGACCCTGTGGTACGCTTCAGTGCCACAATCCTTATAAAAGGAGCGAAAGCTTCTTACTTTTGAGTAAAACCTATCAAACCTTTCACTTTTCAAGGTTTTGCTCAAAAGAACAAGTACTTTCCCTTATGATTTTCAAAACCTCAACCGTTTATATCACTCGTTGAGGGGGAGTACTTGAATCAAAACTTTGTTCAAAATTGTTCTCAGTGGTCATTCTTCCCGCAACACTCGAATGGTCATATTTATTCTCAAACGTTTCAAAAATTAACACTTTAATATGCCATTTTTGAGGGGGAGAAAATATGTGATAAGAAATATGTTGTGTAAAATGCAAATGAATCTGTGTGCTCCAGACTTAACCAACGAATTGACGATGCTTAACTGTTAGTAACTCGAAAAGACTTGTCTGGGACGGGTAATAATTTCAAGCTAGTTCGCTAGTGATGTAAACGTGTCTCGCAAAGGACTTGTCTGAGTAGAATGTACCATTCGAGAAACTCTTGATAAACATGAACTCTGACGGGTTTGACGACCTTTCGAGGATTGTCTACACCTTCAAGGTAGTTATTAGAGCTAGTTGTCACCTAAAAGCTGACAATGCAACTCTTTAACTATGCCACGTAACCGTGTCGCGCGGGGGAATGTCTATCTTGAGTTGATCAATTCAAAATGTGCGCGCTCTTTCCTCACTGTGCTTTAACCGTAAAAATATTAAGCACATGTGGAGGGGGAGTATTTATGCTAAATCTTATCTCTACAGTGGTACTAAAATGTTTTCATTCATAACCTTTGAGAGATTTTTCATATAAGTGGTTTTATGGCAACATAGGTTAGTCATGGAGTTATAAGGTGACTAAGGTTAGGAATAACCGTCCTATGATCCGCCAGAGCCGGATGGATCTACCCAAGGACACCACAAATAGTTAGTATTTAGAAGTCCTTAGGTATGATTGTAAAAAGGAGAAAATGAGAATCGGAGAAAGAAGGAGTTGAAGAATTAAAAAGAAATGCAAAAAAAAGGGTGAAAAGAAATAGCCCTCCAGATTATTCAACTTAGGGCAGACACCGGGTTCAATTCATATGCTACTGGTTGTCACTTAGTGACGCCGGTATTGAAGATTAAAAGTCGTCATGGACCCAGTGACGCATGCACTAAACCTTCTTATCCACTCAAGTTTCTCTCAACAGAAGCTTGTTTCATTCTCACAGGGAACCCTACGTAAACTATCGGCTTTCTCCTAGAGATTGCTGGTATTGAAGAAGGAGACCCTCTCCCTAGTCTCCGCTCAGGAAAACCAAAACGCACTATTGAGTCTAGAGCCACGAGATTCATCAAAAGATCTCTTAGGTACACTTGACATTTAATCACTTGATGATCAACAATAAGGTTATCAGTGGTTCATATCGAGTCCTTCACAGATCTTAGCAATCTGTCGAGAACATTTATGAGAGGTTCACATTTGTGATCCTCAGTGATTGAATGGAAACTCCTGCCAGGGTCAACATCAAACAGCCTGACAGCAGGTCACTTCGGCAACTCCCCGTGGATTGCGCTTAGTGGTCTCAAACGGTCTACAGTCGTGAGGTGATGCTTCGGTGTACCTCAGCGACTCATCTGAATCGTAGGTGTACTTCGGTACATCGTGTTATCTCACTTGTGGGACTCCAATTCAGGAACGGCCTTTGTAAGAATTAGAGTTGTGTTTTCACACTATGCTGTTAACACTCTCGAAGTTCAAACTTGTAAGTGCCGGAATCCGCTTATTACTAACCGTTTTAAATGTTTTCTTCTTATGGAAGCTCTGGAGCGGAATGATCGTGCAGATTCTTCTCATGCTCACGCCAACATCATCACTAATGGAAGTTCTATCCTAAAGCAACACAACAGTCAGAATGATT
This sequence comes from Chrysanthemum makinoi, assembly GCA_910596185.1. Classification (NCBI taxonomy): domain Eukaryota; kingdom Viridiplantae; phylum Streptophyta; class Magnoliopsida; order Asterales; family Asteraceae; genus Chrysanthemum; species Chrysanthemum makinoi. Next base: position 113,043,124 of record OU343224.1, on the reverse strand, counting down.
CTTCGTCAATACAGAGAATCTACAAAGTTAAAGACTTAAAGAACTCCATCAGTACTGAATTCCAACGTCAAAGAGCGTGTGAGCATGTTGAAGAACGACGTGGAGACACTGTAGCAGCGAAGCAGACCTGAGGCAGACTTGATGCTGACAACAACAACATACTATCACTTTCACCACAAAGAACAATGATCAAAGAACAAAGTTAAAGATGACGTCAAAGCATAACCGTTCAAAGTAACCTATCTCTCTACACTGGGGAGATTGTTCGAATCAAGGCAATTCTTCTCACAAGAAAGAAGAATGTCAGAAGACGTCAAAGCTACTATTACATCAACGCCTTCACCGTTTTCATCACCAACGCTGAGTGTTGGTACTCATATGTAATAACACCTGAGGGGAGATTGTTGGAATCACTCCTAAACCTTATTCAAGTGTTAGTTACTCATATGTAATAGTTAGCTTATTATGGCCTTTATGTTTGTTATTAGCCTTAGCCTTATGTAGAAGGCCCATAAGCCTAGGCCTAGCCCAATAAGGATAGGAAGGGAACTAGGAGTGTTGCCCTAGCTTCCCTCCTATAAATACCCCTTGTAAACCTTCATTTGAAGGTTGGTTGTTCAAGTTTTTCTTTCACTCATACCTCTCGCCTAAACCGTATTATTATTTACGTATGTGTGTGTGATTTACTTGTTCATCCGCCTTCATCTCTTTTCTCTATAAACTGTGTGTTGTAAAACTAGTGACCTAAC
>OU343224.1:112818020-113042275 GCA_910596185.1 Chrysanthemum makinoi | reverse complement strand
ACAATTTGTCGAGTAAGTGAAAAACATACTCAAAAATTTTGGCCAAAATGAATTGGGTGGGTATAATTACATGATAAAATTCGTGAGAATTCCCCCAGCAAATGAATATTGTCCTCGATATTCAAAGTACCAATCGGTGAAAACCCATATGGTGTGCTACTTTTTTTGATTCGAGTCACTAGCTTGACTCGATCCGCGATTCATTGGTTCATGGGGAAAGTTTGTAGATCGGGACAATCCGCGGGTGGAATGCCCTCCAAAATAGTGTGTTTCTCGATGACCATTCACTTTAAAATTTGGTCCATCGGGTTGAGATAACTCAATAGTACCATAAGGATAAACCTTAGTGATGGTGAATGGACCAGACCAACGGACGAGCTTTCGAGAATATCTTCAATCTTGAATTGAAAAAAGAAGGACTTCGATCACCAGGCGAAAGCGGTTCTTGATTTAGGTCATGAATCTTCTTTGTCTTTTGTTTGTAGATCAAAGAGTTCTCGTTGCTTGATCGGAGTTCATTTAGTTCATTCATTTGAACTTTCTGTGATCACATTTGTCTGAATATCGAAGTGGCATGTTTTAAGGCCGGTATGCTTTGTGCTCAAGCTGTCCGGAGATGACATGCCTTTCGTACACTAGCTTGTATGGAGTACACCTATGGGTGTTTTATAAGGCTGTCGGAAGGCCGAGTCGTCATCCGATTTATCCGACCGGATGCACGGTTTTTGCCTACTTGTCCTTTCAAGAATTCTTTTAATCCACGGTTGGAAACTTCCACTTACTTGTTTGGGGGTGATGCAGGATAGAGAGCGGTGGGTTTACACCATACTTTTGCATGACTCTATCAAATTGGTCATTGCGAAATGTTGTACCACGATCACGATTATAGCTCGGAGTTCCAAACCTAGCAAAATTTTTAAAATTTCACAACTACTTGGGCATCATTGGTAGGTAAAGCTTTTTCAACAACCCATTTTGACAAATAGTCAGCGACCGCAAGTATGTATTTGTTTCCTCGAGATGATGGAAATGGCCCCGTAAAGTCAATGCCCGGATGTCAAATATCTCCACACTTGAATGGCGTTTTGCGGCATTTCATTTCTGTGAGATATTTCCATGACGTTCAAAAGCGTCGCGAGGTTTTGTGAAATTAGGTGGGCATCCTTGTAAATGTGGGCCAATAAAATCCGAATCAAACACCTTTTGGCGGTGTAATTTGGACTATGATGTCCCCGGTGGGTCCCAGCATGGCAAGCTTTGAGAATGTCCATAGCTTTACTCATAAACACACCGTCGGATGACTTGATCCGCACATATTTTGAATAAGTAGGGAATCGTCCCGAGTAATGTTTAACATCCTTGAAGAATTTGTTCTTGTTGGGTTCGACATCCCTTTCACTATGAAGTTACCATGGTAATTTGAAGTCAGCAACCATGGGGTAGTAGAATTCCACGAAGAAACGCATGAGGTGTCTCGAGAGGAAATGTTTCATTTATTTCCTTTTTCTCGAAAACATCTTGGTGAGGGTTTTCTAGGCGTGTGAGATGATCGGCTGACAGGTTCTCGGCTCCTTTTTATCCGCATTATAATGATATCAAATTCTTGTAGAAGAGGAGAACCCAGCGGGCAATCTGACTTTGCATCGTTGCATTAAATTTGAAAATACTTGCTTCCTACGTTGCCCTAGGGCTGCCACTTAGATAGCAAAATCACTTGCATAGCACATGAGCTCAAAGGCAAATCGGTCGGGGCCGAGAATGGGTGCTTCCGTAGCAGCTTTTCTTTAATGTTTCAAAAGCTTTGATGCACTTTCGGTGAAAGATAAAGGAGCATCTTTTTCAAGAAGATGGGTCATAGGTCGGGCGATCTTAGAAAAATCTTGTATGAATCTGCGATAAAAACCGGCATGACCTAAAAACTCCTAATACCTTTGACGGTAGTAGGATGAGGTAATTTAGCAATAACATCGACTTTTGCTCTATCTACCTCAATCCCGTTTTTGAAATCTTATGGCCAAGGACTATGCCTTCTTTGACCATAAAGTGGCTCTTCTCCCAATTTAGACAAAGATTGGTGTCTTCAAACCGTTTTAGCATTTATCTAAATGGAGAGACATGTTTGAAACGAGTCCCCAATGACCGAGAAGTCATCCATAAACACCTCCATTGATTCCCTGATCATGTCGTGGAAAATGGCCATCATACATCGTTGGAGCGTGCGGGGAGCATTACATAAGCCAAAAGGCATACATCGTAGGCAAAAGTTCCGTATGGGCAGGTGAATGTGGTCTTCTCTTGATCCTGTGGATCAATAGGGATCTGAAAATAACCCAAGAAACCATCAAGGAAACAATAGTACTCGTTCCCTGCTAATCTCTCAGCATTTGGTCCATGAAGGGTAGAGGAAAATGGTCTTTACGGGTGGCGTCATTCAACTTACGATAGTCATTGCAAACACGCCATCCGTTACCAGCAGTTGGAATTAACTTCGTTATCTTCATTTGTGACAACAGTTATGCCACCTTTTTAGGAACACAATGAATTGGGCTAACCCAAGGACTATCTGAGATCGGGTAAATTAATCCTGCATCAAGAAGTTTGATAACCTCTTGTTTGATAACATCATGGATTTTTGGATTTATTCTTCTCTGATGTTGAGCTTCTAGTTTGAAGTCATCCTCCATCAAGATTTTGTGAGTACAAAATTCGGGGTTGATACCCTTAATGTCGGAGAGTTTCCAAGCAATTGCTTGCTTGTGTGACTTCAAGACCTTTATGAGAGCAGCTTTTCATCTTTACTCAAATCTCGAGCAATAATGGCGGGTAATTTATCATCACCCTCAAGAAATGCATACTCGAGATGAGGTGGTAAGGCCTTAAGTTCGACTTAGGGGAAATTCTTGATTTTCTTGAATTGACTTCCTCTGTTATGAAGCTCGGCGGAGGGAGTGGAGATGGATCATCATTAAGCAATTTCTCAATAGAAGTATGTCCCTAGAGTAATCGATGGGGCGTGATCAATTTCCCATGGAGCCGAATCACTAGACAAGTATGCTTCAATCTCTTCCAAGATGAAGTCACTTTCCTCAAATGGAGTGAGAGGAGGAGTAGAATTGGCGATGATGGTTGAGATGAATGAGGTGAGATTATCACTTTCGAAGAATTATGTCATAACCAAACTTCTTGAGAGTACTCTTGAAGCAACATCAATGATATCTATTCGGTTAACCTAGAATCATAGTTTGCGGAGTATACCGAAGTTTGATCAAGGTTAAAGGTGCGACTTCATTACCACACGTAATGTGATTTCTTGCTCAAATACATCAATGAGAGCCGCGGCCCGTTCTCGGGAATCCTCGTCCAACAATGAGAGGAACGTGGATCGGCATCGAAATCAACAACAAAGAAGTCAGTTGGAAAATGGAACTTTCCTACTTTCACAAATACGTCCTCGGCAATGCCAAGTGGGCCGGGATATTGTGCGATCTGCAAGCTCGAGAGTCATGCATGTAGGAATAAGGTCAGGAAGAAAGTTTCTTCCATCTTGAATGAGGCATCAGTTGATGCTTGCACCAAGATCTGCTAAGGCAAAGCATTCAACCATTCCTGGAAATACACAAGGTAAGAGAAATTTTCCTGGATCTCCAAGCTTTCTCGGAAGCTTCTTCAAGATAACTGCGGCGGTTCTCATTCGAAGGAGTTTTAGCCATTTCAAACAACTTTTCCTTGTTGCTTAACATGTGTTTGAGAGTTGATGCAAACTTGGGCATCGGCATGATAGCATCCGCAAAGCTTATGTCAAAATGTAGTTCTTGGAAAATTTGAAGAAATTTGTCCATTTGATGGCTAGCTTTTTCGAGCTTTGCTCATTCAAACGTGATGGGTAAGGAATAGAAGATTTGGATTTGGGGTTTTCAGCGGGAGCTACTGGAGGTTCAAAAACAACTCCTGGATTGGATTTGGGTTTCTGGACAACTTGAGGATGGATATCGTTGGTACCTCCGTTATTAGTAGGAAGTTCCTTGTCCTTTGTAGCCTCAGGTTCACTTTCCACTACCTTCGGGAGAGAAGAAGAGGTAGTAGGAATAGCGGGTCCATTGTATGAAACACCACTTTCGGTTGTGATCGCCTTTGCATCGCCCCTCGGGTTAGCGATCGTGTTGCTCGGAAGTTTTCACGAGGCCGAGGGTTGATCATTTAAAGACTTCTTAAGATCGACAATCGACTAACCAACAACACATTCATTTCATCTTGGGATTTCATGAATTGTTTCAATAACTCATCGGATGATGGTCGGTTGGAACAATGGCGAGTTTGATTAGGAAAATTCGGCCTCTATTGTTGGATTAGGGCCTTGAGTTTGAAAATTTCCTTGATTAGGATTCATATTCCCATGAAATTGATTCCCTCGATTGAAATTGTTTTGATTAAGATTTCCTTGATGTTGGAAACCTTGATTTGGTTCGGGATAGAAATTACCTTGGTTTTGATAACCTTGGTTCATTCTAGGTTGGTTCGATTCGGTTTTGTATGTTAGGATTCGGCTAAAAGCGGGTGGTCCCTGATAAGTGTTAGCGGTAGTTTGGTTCATTTTGAGGGCGGTATTGATTACCTCCTTGATGTGAAGTACCGGCTATAGCATTGGCTTCAAACAGACTACCATCGGTGGCGATACGGTTGTAGTATGCATGAGGGCCACCACAAGTAACACAAGACTTGACTTTCTTCACTTCACCATGTGATGGTGTTTGTGTGAAAGTGACTTTCTTTTGGTTAGCAAGAACCAAAGCATGAACAATATCCGTGAGTTTGTCAATCTTAGCATCGGTGCTAGATGTACTCACGAGAGATGAAGTAGAAGGTCCTGCATTAGAATGAGACGATATGTCTTTGTTCGGAAAGACGGACACAGGACTTTTTTCAATGATTTGCAAGGCTTCTTTTGTGGTCTTGCTCAGGAAATTACCTCCAGCGGAGGCATTTAAAGAGTCTTGGTTAGTCTGGTTCAAACCATTGTAGAAAGTATCCATTTGCATGAACTCGGTAAAACCATGATCGGACACTGGAGCAATTCTTTTATAACGATCCATGCCTCCCGAATGATTCATCAAATCTTTGAGAAAATTTCATTATCTCATTCTTAAGACTTGTAGTTAGGGATGGAGGATAGAATTCGTTAACAAACTTGGTGACTAGATCTTCCCATGTCTCAATGGAACGAGGGGTTGTTTCTCAAGCCAATTCCGGGCTTGTCCCTCTAGAGAATGGAACGAGAAGAAGCTTAATTGCTTCATGTGGGACATTCTTGTATTTGATGGTAGATGCAATCTTGTTAAACCATCGAATATGTGCATGAGGATCATCCTGCTCAAAACCATAAAATTGGCTTTGGGTCACAAGATTAAGCAACCGGTTTTGAGCTCAAAGGTATCGACGCGATGGCTGGGACAATAATGGCATCTCCGTAACCCTCGATGGGTGCTTGGAGAAGCTCGTTCATCGGCTTGTCTTACGCCATTACGGCGAGGGTGGAGGTACTAGGCGTTCCTCGATCCGGTGAAGGAAGCGAGCGTCCTCTAGCCTACGAGGAATATTTGCAAGCTCGAGAAAGTGGACTTGTAGAGCTGGAAGAAACGGTCGCATGCACTAAGTTTAAAAATCAATTTTCAAAACAAATGCGAGGCAAAGCGACAAGTGAACTTAACCAATAATCACAAATGAAATGGCTTCTTTGAAAAAGGTACACCAAATCACAAGGACACACATGCAAGTTTTGATCTTTGTTAGGGGAACTTATAATTAACACCTCCGAGTTGGTAGGTGTCTTTGCCTGATTCGCGGTGGTTGATTTTTATGTATTTATTAAGTACCACTGAAAAGACGTAGGTATGGATATGTGCTGATGGTTTAAAACTTTTGGACAATATTTTTGGTATCGTCTCGTTTATCCAAATCGTATCTCTTTGAATCACCCAAAAGAAAACTAAGCTAGAAAGCGTTCGATTGTTTTGTTGTTTTATATATATATATATATATATTATATATATTTATATATATATATATATATTTTTTTGTTGTTAACACTTTAGGAAAAGTGTTAATGAACTTTTTGATTTTTTGATAACTTTACAAAAAGCTGTTTACAAGCGGTGGTATATGTGTGCAAGTCGGTCTGAAAAGGTTTAAAACACGCTAAAGCCTCCCGGCAGCGGCGCCAAAATTTAGTTTGGGTCGAGCCGTCAAGTTGGCCAAGTAATAAAACTGGGCAGGTACCATAAACCGTCTGATTAAGATCACGAGGAGGTATAGTGTTTCCACAGTGGTTAAGTCCCACGGAGGATTAATGGTGTTTAACTTTTACTTCGGATGTCGAATAATCACTAAGGATAGTGATCGGTAGTTTTTGAATGATAATTACACCTAAAGAAAAGTTTGTAAATTACAGGGGCTTAAATGCAAATTAAAGAAAATTAAAAAGTTAAATTATATTAAATAAACGCTATCACTATATTTAAAATGATGTTTGTGTGATTTATAAAATAAAAATAACAAATAAACTATTTTAATTGAGCGTAAACCTAAATTATCTAAAAGCGTGTCTAGAATGAAAAGCGTCGTTATATAAAAAATTTGCAGTCTTGGTAAGCGTAAAATTTGTAAAATAAAAGTCCTACGAGTGTAAAACAATTTTCTTACTTACTATATGACAAAAGAAAATTTTAGAAAAAAGATTTATATTTTTTTGACTTTTATATTTTTATTATGAATTAAATACTATTTTAAACTAATTAAATGATTAAAAATATTAAAACTATTAAGAAAATTCTGAAACTTTTTTATAAAATACTTTATACTAATGCAAAGCTAGAAAAATACAAAACATGTAAGCTTGTTTAATAAGCTATAAATAAGCTAAAACATTCATTATAAGCTAAATGAGAAAACAAAGGGTATATATTAGGCAAAGATGCGAACTTCCGGGTCAACCCAGTGATTGGTAGTGTGTGTGTGTGGTGGTGGGTGGCCAGGGTTGAATCAGCCAATGACTTTTTGCAAAATATTATTTTTGGACTTTTCTTTTGAAACTGATTAAGCTAATGATAATAAGCAATTTATAAAACTAAAACTTTTTATGAAAATCCTAATAAGCTCGAGAATAAGCTTATGAGCTCAACAGTACACTATATGAACTTTTTAAGACTAGGATTCTTCAAATTAAGCTAAAAGTTGGAAAATAAGCCAGAGCTTATGGAAAAAGCTAAAATGAAATTTTAATTAAGCTAAAGGAACTAGAAAAAGCTAAAGCTGATAAGGCTGTAAATTGAAAATAAGCAAATAAGCAAATCCACTCCTAACATTTGCTGGCAGTGCGCAGGATTTTTGAGCGTTAAATTAAGCTAGGGGCAAAGGCTAATAAATGAAAATGGACAACTTTAGGCTAGCAGGTATACGGTTAAGCTTTCCAAAAGCTAAAATTCTCACTTATTTTTGTTCACTGAGCTTATGATAAGCTTATGAAAAATCTAGTAAACCTGAATACTTGATTACTTGAATGAATGGGACAAACAAAAAGCAATAAGCAGGCTAATCAAATAAGCTAGAAATGGAGAAATAAGCTTTGGACCTTCAAGATGGCAGATTGGCTTTCAAAAAGCCAAGTTTCACAAGCTATGGTTTCTATTAAGCTTTTATGAGCTTGTGAAAAAGGTATGCTCACTGTGCCTGAGGACACATTTTTTGAAAAAGGTACTCAAATAAGCTAGGAAATAAACTATTAAATAAGCTATCTAGAAATTATAAAAATTACTAGGATAAAATGAGCAACTATATTTTACTATCCCAAAAGCTCAAATCTTAAAACTCAAAATTAAGTCCTATATAAAAGTTTCTAGTTTATTCAAAAAGCGTAAGCTTGAAATTTTGACTTTTAAGATTAACTAAAGGTTGACTAATATGAACTTTAAATTATTACTACTCACTGATTATGTTATGTTAAGCTATAATAAGATAAAATTAAGGTAGGTTAACAAGTTTTAAACTACTATGATGAGTTTTACCTTTTAAATCTTAACAGTTATGAAATTAGAGTGAGATTAGGTGATTTTGACTATTTAACAAATAGACTTGGATTTTATGCTTATGGAGTTCTTAGACACTAATGTAACATGAGACAAACCTGAAACAACCACCAAACAAGCTATACCACGTTAACATGGCAAATCCAAACAACCCTTAATAGAAGTGATTTGGTGATTTTCAAAGGATTTCAAAGATTAAAACCACACTTGATTCAGACCTTATATTATCATTAAATAAGACTAAAGAAACATTAAATAACAATAAAAACCAAGAAATTACACTTATGCTAATTTAACTGCTCAAAATACGATTTTTATTAACTACAAATTAAAAGAAAGAACAAGTGGTATTTTTAATGCTTAAATATACTTAACTATAACTAATGAACATAAAAGACACGAGATTTAAGCTTATGAACACTTAAGCATTGAAATGCCAAATTAGAGCAAAAGCTTACAAATTGGTTTCCAAGCAAGGCTTGAGGCACACAAACACACCATAGCTTCCCGAAGCACTAAACCAAAGGAAATCCAATATTACCCTGCTCCACTTTGATCTTCATTTCCATGGATTTTTATTTTTCACTAATTTATTTGTATTTTTGGTATTTTCTTGAGTTTTGCTTCTAAGCTGATTTTAAGGTTCTAAAAGCTTAGATAAAGCTTTTAGGAGCTTATGTTGGCTTATAGATCCATAATAACAACTAACAACAACATAAACATAACATGAGATTTTTGACGAAAGATTGCACTGTGAAATGATAATTAAAACTTGAAATTGATGTTCAGAAAAGCTTTATTATATACTAAAAACTTGAATACAGACTTGAAAGCTTAAAGATACACGGAATTTGAAATTTAATTAAGCGACAAATAAGTAAACTAAAATTACACTAGTTATCTCACTCCTCTGCTTCTCCTCTTTCTTTATAGCATTGGATACTCCCCTGTCTGAGATCTTTCCACTTCAAATCTTGGCCATTGATGCGGTCAACAATCTTAGCCTTCAAATCCACTTTTGGCCCAAAGTGGTTTATGTAACTACTTGGTAAAAATATTTCAATCAATGCACAAGGCGTGTATGTTGAGGAAGTGGAAGGAAAAGGTATTTAGCCTAAGTTGGTACATTTGTGAAGAAAAATAGGGAGTATGGTTTAGGGGTTAAAGTGGTGGAGATGCATTAGCTTCTTGATTGTGGGCTAGTATACTCAGAGGTGGAAGAGTGGGTGATGAGGTGGAGAGGTGGTGAGTGGTGGTGAAACCACTGGTTTTGGTTTCTGAGGCATGGGTGAAGGGAGATGTCTGATATTTCGGTTTTGGGCGGCGTTTTGACTAGTTTGACCGTTTTTAACCAATAACGAGGGGGGTTCAAATGGGGTACTGGCCCGGGTTCAAAAGGGTGGGGCTCATGGTTCAGTCAGGGTCATGGGTCAAGTGTGGGTTGGGCTGTGGCTGGGCTTGGATTTGGTTTGTGTTTGTTTTGGGTTTAGTAATAACACATGAAGTCCGTTTTGTTTAGCTAATATCCAAGGACCATCATGTAATTTGTGTTTTATGAGGGACCAAAGCGTAATTTCTCTAAAGTTATCAAACGGACCAAACTTGACAAACTTTAATAGTACAAGGATAATATTTGATAATTTTCACTTTTTAAAATATCCAAGGACTATTTATGACATTTTTCAAACTTGAAGGACCTTTTACGCCATTTGATCAAAGATTCATTCAAGGACCATTTTGTGCTTAGATATTTCGGGGATCTTGAATGATAAAACTCCACATTTTGGATTCAGGGGACGTTGACAACTTTTGAAACTTGGGGACTAAAAGCGCAATTATGCAAACTTGATCACGTTTTCATACGATTTTGGTATTTTGCATTTGAAACACATAAAACTTATTTGTGATATTTTATCATTTTGATGCATTCGATTGTTTTAGGATGTTTTTGCGATTTTAAATGGTACAAAAATGATGAGTATTTAAACACTCATCAATCCCCCACATTAAGATATTGCTAGTCTGCTTGATGTTTTGAAACTTTAATGGATTTCATCTCTTTACCAAAAGCAAAATTCTTTAGGGTAGCCAATTGTTTAAGTTCAGTAAGAACTTTGGTACAATGATAACCAAATGATTTTGAGCAAATCACCAGACTTTCAAGCGGTTGATTTGTCTTTACGGCCGATTTATACGGACTAATAACCCCTAACTTAGATAAATTATCAATATTATCTTTGGTGAGTCGATTACCAATTATGGTTTTCAAACTGCCTTTACCACAAGCCATAAACTTGAGGGCTAGCTTGACTTTTCACTAATTAAAGATATGGTGGTGAACACCATACAATTTTGGAGCAAATTGCAAGCCGTCAACGTTTGAAGATATCTTTACCAAGGCCGTTTGCTCTGGATTAGCCATCCTTATGTAGGTTAGACATGGTGAATGATTACCATTTGTTGAGTAAGTGAAAAACACTTACTCCAAAAATTTTGGCCAAAATGGGGGATTGGGTGTATAATTACATGATAAAATTCGTGAGAATTCAGCACTTAGAAATGAATATTTTCAATATTCAAAGAAATACTTAAGCGTGTTGGAATCACTCCTAAACCTTATTCAAGTGTTAGTTACTCATATGTAATAGTTAGCTTATTATGGCCTTTATGTTTGTTATTAGCCTTAAGCTTATGTAGAAGGCCCATAAGCCTAGGCCTAACCCAATAAGGATAGGAAGGGAACTAGGAGTGTTGCCCTAGCTTCCTCCTATAAATACCTCTTGTAAACCTTCATTTGAAGGCTGGTTGTTCAAGTTATTCTCTCATTCATACTCTTTGCCTAACCGTATTATTACTTACGTGTGTGTGTGTGTGATTTACTTGTTCATCCGCCTTCATCTCTTTCTCTATAACTTGTGTTTGTAAAACTAGTGACCTAACAGTGGTATCAAAGCCAAATAGTTGGGTGTACTCGTTTGTTTTTGAAGTTTTTGATTTTGGGTCTTACAGCGTAAGGTTACGCATTCTTTGGCTCTTTTAAAACTTGTTTTTCACTTTTTAATCCAAGATTCTTGTACTTTCAACGTTTTAAGGTGTTAAAATACTTGTTTTGGCAAAAAGTTTCAAACTTTATGCGTGGATCATTGTTTTTGAACTAGTTTTTATTAGGTGTTGTGTATCGTTCACGCATAAGCTGTTTTGAGTGCTTTGGATCATCAAGTTTCACACTTTTGTGTTATTTTGGTGTTATTGAAGCTATTTCATCACACAAAAACTGGTTTAGAAACAACTTTGGGCAAAATCACAATTACGAGTAATCCTCTGGCGTATCAAAACCCTAAAATTACGGGTAAGATTTTTCCTTGGTTTGATCTTCATTTTCCTGGTTTTATTCCGTGTTTTCTTACTTGGATAAGTCTGAAAATACGTCGACTTTGGATATCTTTTGCCTTTGTGAAGTGTAAAGATCATTTGAGCAAAACTAAAATTACGCATAAGCATAAACTACGGCGTAGAAATTCTACGCATAAGATTCACTTTACGCGCGTAAACTTAGGTCTCGCATAAGGTAATCCTCGCCTAACTTTCTCGCCTAACTTTTGTCTACATAACTTTAGTGCTTTTATCCTACTTACTGCGTAGCTAAAACCTCAGCGTAACTCCTCATTGTTACGCGTAACTTTTGGTGTTTTTAAGCATAAGTGCTACTTGGTTCTTGTCTTTTCTACGCCTAAGGATACTTCATCAACAAAGGTTCATTGGACTACAAAGATCCATTTTTACCAACACAAGTTTATAAACATGTCACAACCACCATACTCTAACTATTTCCCTTACACTTATCCTCATCCTCAATGTCAACAACAACTAACTCCACAACATCAACAATGGAATCAACAACAAGCAATTTATCAACAACAATTTAACCAACAACATACTCCACAACTTGTTGCAAATCCACAACCTCAAATGGTTCAACCACCACCAAGTCTTCAAGTTCAACCATACACAAATGAATTCAATCAACATCCATCAAGGAACACTATGAAGGAACCCACTTGGTTTGCAAAGATGTGTGAAGCTTTAAGCGGACAACAATCAATTCATGAGGTTTGGATCACTTGATAGACCTCCAATGCTCACTCCGGGAAACTACGATCAATGGGTGATAAGGTTCTTTAGGTTTTGTGATCTAAAGAAGCCACATGGAAAGTTCTTAAAGAAGGTTATCTTGGAAGGTCCATTTGAGATGCCTACTATCATTGTACCGGAGATCCAAATGCCATTCCACCAAGAGATGAACAAACCAACATTGCTCATTTGAGACTTGAATCCTCAAGAACTTCTACACTATGAAGCCGATGAACTTGCAATGGAATACATCCTCTTAGGATTACCAAACCCAATTCTTCGTAGTGTTGATGCTCAAAAGCGCACTGAAAATGTGGGATCATATTCGTCTTCTTATGGAAGGATCTGTACTCAATCGGGAGGATTTGGAATCCAAAATTTACTTGGCTTATGAACACTTCATGATTGAACATGGAGAGACACTAGAGTCCTATCATCACCGATTTTCGGACATCATCAATGATTTGGATAAACACAACATCATCATGCCAAGAATTGCGGTGAATACTAAGTTCCTGAGTAGTCTTGGTTCTGAATGGGAGAAGTATGTCATTTTTCTCCGTCAAGCGAAGAACATGCATCATTTCACCTATGGATTGTTGTCACGATTACTTGAAGCCTCATGAAAAGGAAGTTGATAGGGAAAGGATTCTCCGTGCTCAAATTGCTCCACCAACACATCCGGAAAATCAACAACTTGCCTTATATGCTCAACAAAATTATTCTCCTCAACCGGCAACTCAACCAATGCTTCAAACACACCTTCACGGCAACAACCTCAACAAAATCAATTGGTTCCATACAACAACAATGCTCAAGCATATGTCGGTGAAGCGGGAGGAATCGATCCGTTGAAGCATTGCAACAAGGATTTGCTATGATTGCTAATGCCTTTAGCCGTTATACCAACAAATCCAACAATCGTATCTGTTCCTCATCTAACACAAATCAATCAAGCATTTGTGAACAATGGGCGAGTTGAAGTTGAGAATCGTGATTATGGTGCGTCGGATGGCGGTGGTCAAGGGTTTAATCTTGTGGGTAGGAATAACAATGAGAGCTCAAGTGGTGGAACAGGGAAATGCTCAAAATGGGTTGAATGGTCTTCGATGCTACAACCGCAATGAGAAGGGACACCTGGCTAATGCATGCCCAAAGCCAAGGACTAAGAGCAGTGCTTATTTCAAAGAGGCTCTTCTTTTGGCTCTTAAGGATGAAGCTGGTGGAACTCTCACGAGACAAAAACGAGCTTTATGGCAAATCTTGACTTCGGATGATGATATGGAGGACTTGCGGCCAATGCACATTATGTTGATGGCTAATATGCATGGGCGTTACACATGGTGACCACGGGCCCGTGTATGACAGCGATGGCTTGTCTCAGTACCGAACAAACCATATTTATCTCGATCTCATATCTCCAACATCGAATCCGGCAAGGCTCAGAATGGTCAAAATGAGTCATCCACATCTCATTCCGGCGATTTTCAACTAGACCCCGTAGTTATATTTGACGATCAAGATGACCAACGGTTTCCCTTGATAATCAAATTGACTCCGTGGTTATACTTGAGGATCTCAGTAATGATCATGTTGTGACTCACGTTGAACACGCCGAACTTTTGCCTCATCCCGATTTTGCTCGTTTAATACAAGACCAACAAACCATAGTGGAAGAATGTCATGCATTAATCGAGGACTTGAAAAGTAAAAATGCACTGCATTAACCAAAGGATTTTGAATGTTTACAAAAGCAACTCAACTTTTCAAAACTCGAAAAAGCGTGAAAGCGGTTTTGAAGCGACCTTTGCCAAATCTTATCAAAGCGAAAAATATTTAGAAAGGCAGTCGTGATCTAGCGCGAAGAATGCTTTGTTATGCGAAATAGAACAAGCGAAACATGAACATAAAAAGCAAATTAGCGCTCTCACCTTGGAAAATCAAAAAGCTAAGGCTGAGTTGTTAACTTGTCAAAAGCAGTTCTCTGCATACAAAAAGCATTCAACGAAGCGAATAGATGATCATCTTGAAGAAATCATCGGCTTGCAAAACAAACTTAAAGAGTTTAAAGCTGTTGTTTACAAACATGGCGAGTCGGTCACAACCATTGAAAAGTTTACTTTAAAACCCAATACAAATGGATATGGACGAATCTTGCGATTACAAACCTAAGCTTTCAACCAAAGCATTCAAACCAAATCACGAAGTTTCCGGTGCACAATATAAAATTGATAATTACATTTATGAATGTTGTTGAATATCATCGTCAAGAGGAATTAGATCGAGAAGGCGAGAGTCGATCAAAATTAGAAAAAGTTGTTTACAACAAACCTTTTAACTATTCAAAAGCGGATACTTTCGTCACACCAGCAGTTCTTCAAACACACCAAGGGTTATCATCAAAACACACGAGTCTTCTATTGTTAATCCCAAAACGGACTTTGCACAAACTTATGGTCCTTTACCTTCCATTAGTGAAGTAAACTCACAACATGAAAATCGAAAAATTCTTAGATATTTTGACATTTTCATGGCTGACCTCAAAATTTTACAACATGAGATAGAATATCGATCAGAAATCAAAGTTGAACATTTTCAATAAGCCTCTGGCGAGAACAAAGACATTTTGAGAAAAATCTTTTACCTAATGTTAAAACTTGAAAAAGTTGTGCATTGCACGGGAAAAGGATTTTCATAAGGAACTTGGGTCATGAAGGCGTTTTAGCGAAACATCTATTTCTAATACTAAACGTAAAAGAAACTGTTGAGAAAAGATGTTGATCGACTCTTGGAAGATGTTATCTGTGCTGATGTTCAAAATGTTGTGTTATTGAATTCTTTGTCATATGGATTTGATAATATCTCTGCGATCTCTACGTGGTAAATGTTGAGAACGATAATGTGCTTGGTCGAGTCCTTAAAAGTTGAAAACAAACGATTGTCAAACGAACTTTCAAATGCAATACGGCGTCTTAATTGGTGTCAAAAAGATATTCACGATCAACAACTTGCTTTTCAACACAAAATCAACCATTTGCGTGCAAAACCTTACGATTCTAAAATTGAGCAAGCTGGATGATCAAAGCGTGTCTTTTAAGTGTCAAATCTCAAAATATGAACAAGAACTTGTAAAAGTTAAAAGGAATATGGTGTCATATTTGATTTACTCAAAAGACTCGTGATGAAGCATCAAATGAACTTGATCATTATCTTGCACACACTAAGGAAGTTATGCATTTTCTTTGGAAATGTTAGGTGCGAAAATCAAGATCGATTCACACTATCATCAAGTTAAGAGGAATGTTAGGAAAGTATGAACAACTTCGCCAACAATCATTAAGAGATTAGCCCCCGTAACACTTAGTACTCATGCACCTAGAATCTCTACTGCCAAATCACAAGTAGCTAGCGTGCTTCCTTCTCTTGAAAGCGAGAATAGTTGAGCCTTTTCCAAACGTCCGCACTTCACAGCCTAAGAGCACTCAATTGAAGAATAGGAAGTTGCGACCTAAGAAAAGATCAATCAAGAATGCTAAAGTAGAAGAACACCCTAGGACTATGAATAAGACTCACGTTGCCTCCACTATAGATATTGCGTCCGGCAAATGTAATAGAAATAGTGATGTAGCGAATGCTAAACCGTTAAGTACTTTTGATATTGATCGAATGCACCTTGTGATATTTGTGGTAAAAGTATGAATTCTGATTGCCATGATAAATGTGTTGCTAAAGCTATCATCTCGTTTAAGGAATCCTAAGAACCGGAATACCTCTAGGCCCACTAATCTTTCTAAGTGCATTGCTTGGTAGACGCCATCTTTAGATTCTAAGAAGCGCATTCTTTGTCCACATAGCTCGGTTTCACCTCCTAGGAATGTAGTACCACCTAGTGAATTCACTAAGACTAAAGCAAAGAGTAGTTATAGATGGGAGAAATGGATATATAACACACTAGGATTTAAGTGGATACCTAAAGCTATTGATGTTTGTATATCTACTATAAGCGCTATGGAACCCTCTAACATTTGGGTTCCACATCTACTTCTATTCCATCTGTATGTAGATGCATTGTATTGTAATGCGGTGATCTGAGATCATTCTGGATTGTTGATAGCGGATGTTCCCGACACATGACAGGCAATCTTAAGCTGTTATCAAACTTTGTTGCAAAGTTCATTGGCCTTTGTCGGGTTAGGGAATGATCACTTAGCTATCATGGACTCTGGAGACTATGTCAATGGGAACATCGAAATTAGCGGGGTTTACTATGTGGAAGGCCTCGGTCATAATCTGTTTTGATAGGTCAATTTTGTGATGGAGATTTGGAGGTTGCTTTCGGGGAGAAAACTTGTTTCATTAAGTGATCTACAAGGAAATGACCTTATATGCGTCGCGTAATTCTAGTCTCTACACTATCTCTATGCAAGACATGGTTGCTTCTTCTCCCATTTGCTTACTTTCAAAGGCAACATCAACAAAATCATGGCTATGGCACGTCGTCTCTCACATCTAAACTTTCAAACCATCACCAACCTTGTTCGACACAAACTAGTTGAAGGACTCCCACGGTTTCGGTATTCTAAAGATCACCTTTGCTCGGCTTGTGAACAAGGGAAAAGCACTCGTGCTCATTTTCCTTCAAAGGTGGAACACAGCTCTCGGCATGTGCTTCATCTTCTTCACAAGGATTTGTGTGGCCCGATCGTGTCGTGCAAGCGATCAATGGCAAACGCTACATCTTAGTAATTGTTGATGACTATTCACGATGGACTTGGGTCTACTTTCTTTGAAGCAAAGACCAAGCTCCACAAATGATCATCACCTTTCTCACGAAAATACAAGTTCGACTCTGCAACACCGTCGAATCATCGAGCAGAGATAAAGGCCTGAATTTGTTAACAAAACTCTTCGTGAATTCTATGAGAAAGTGGGAATTGACATCAAACATCTATTGCCGTACACGAACAAAGCGGGTTGTTGAAGAGCGAAACCGAGCGTTAGTGGAAGCTGCAGAACAATGTTAATCAATGCTAAACTTCAGATTACTTATGGGGAAGTTGTATCTCTTGCATGCTATACTCAAAACCGTTCTATGATTACAAAACGCCACAACAAAACACCTTTCGAGCTTGTCCATAACTGAAAACCGAATCTAAAACACTTTCATGTATTTGGATCTCTTTGCTATAATGATCGTGATGACTTTGGAAAGCTCAAAGCCAAAGTGACATTGGGTCTTTATGGATCTTGTGATAATTCTAAAGGTTTCGAATCGGAATCGTCGAACTAAGGAGGTGATGGAAGCGATTCATGCTCATTTCGATGAACTTCACGGAAATGGCTTACGAGTATAACGACTTAGAACCGGTCACAACCGCTTAAACTTCCTCAACCCCATCATCGGTGAACAAAGCCCCGACTTACTTTCGTCAACAAATGGAAAGGTTATTTGCTCCATTGTTCGGTGGCGATATTGATGAATGCTCGGTGTATCCATTTGTTTCCATTGCTCAACGATAATACTCTTTATACGATACACACTGCTACAACAACTCATTTTGAAGATGCACCTACACCGGTTGACTCCACCACAGCAGTTGAACAAACGCTTCCAACAATGATGAAGGCTGTGATGATATTCGAATGAAGTACCCCCACTGATTTTGATCCAAATCGTTCTTCAACCCGTTTGCTAATGAGATTGCTAGCGCACGGATGTCGCGAATCTTCAACAAACCATTTGAATCCTCAGAATCGCACAATGTATACCAACATCAACCCTCCACACATAGATGGACGAAAGACCATCCTCTGGAAAACATTATTGACAACCCGAATCAACCCGATGCGTTACGAGACAGCGTCTTCACCGCAGGCGGTGAACATTGCATTTATGCACTCAGCTGTCTGCCAATCGAACCTAAAACATCAAAGGCGCAATGACAAAAGACAACTGGATTGAATCCATGCAAGAAGAACTCAACCAATTCATACGTCTTGAAGTATGGGAGGCGGTTGAAAGACCAACAGGGTCTCGTCATTGGTCTCAAATGGATTTGGAAAAACAAATTGGATCTTTGAAGGAAATGTTATCGAAAATAAGTCGCGTCGGTGGCTAAGGGTTATCGTCAGGAAGAGGGTATTGACTTTGAAGAATCTTTTGCTCCTGTTGCTCGTCTTGAGGAACACGTTGGGATATTTCTAGCGTTAGCGGCTCATATGAATATGGCGGTCTATCGGATGGATGTCAAAGCTGCGTTTCTCAATGGACAACAAAAAGCGGTTTATGTCGAGCCAACCGGATGGATTCGTTGATCCGAGTTTCGAATCCGTCTACAAATTGAACAAAGCTCTGTATGGTCTCAAACAAGCTCCTCGGGCATGGTGCGATAAGCTATCATCCTTCCTCATTGCTAATAATTTCACCAAAGGTTCGGTTGACCCAACTCTTTTTATACAATATCACGGGGAACATATCTTAATTGTTCAAATTTACGTGGATGACATCATTTTTGGGTCTACACATAAAAGTTTTCAATCGCTTTTGCAAAACTAATGAAGAAAAATTTTGAAATGTCCATGATGGGTGAACTTACATTCTTTCTCGGACTGCAAGTTCATCAATCACCCTGTGGTATTTTCTTGAGTCGATCCAAATATGCCCTTGAATTGTTAAACAAATTTGGAATGAAACACATGACACCTATGCCACACCAATGGCTCATACCAAGAAGCTAGACGCTGATTTACATGGGAAATTGGTGGACCCTACAAAATACCGTAGTATTATTGGATCTCTCATGTATCTAACGACTAGCGGACACTGATATTGTCTTTGCCGTTTATCTATGCTCCGTTATCGGTCGCGACCAGCTGAAACCCACCTCTCCGAGGCTAAAAGAATCCTCCGATACATCAAGGAAACCATTAACTTGGGGATCGGTATCCAGAAGGATTACGGTTTTGAACTAATAAACTTTTGGGCCGACCCGCGGGATGCTTAGACTCACGGAAAAGCACTTCGGGAGCTTTACAATTTCTTGGTGATAAACTGGTGTCATGGCAATCGAAGAAGCGGGATTGTACATCGCTGTCATCAACCGAAGCAGAATATGTAGCCATGTTCGCATGTTGTGCTCAAGTCATATGGATGAGAACACAACTCAAAGACTATGGTTACGTATTTGACAGAATCCTGATGTATTGCGACAATCGAAGTGCCATTGCAATCTCGTGCAACTTCGGTTCACTTTCGAAATCAAAGCACATCGATCTTGATATCATTTCATCAAGGATCACGTGGAGCAGTGCTTGTTGAATTATATTTTGTGGGTACAGAATACCAATTGGCAGATCTTCTCACCAAAGCCTTGCCTCCGCTAGGTTTAATGAGTTGGTCCACCGGATTGGTATGAGGTGTTTGACTCAAGAGGATTTGGATGACCTCCTAAAAGCAGTCTTAAAACTGTCAAACACCAAATTCTATTTTGTAAATAATTTTTCAAAAACAAAATACAAAATTATAAAACCCGATAAAACAACAAAAATATTCTTCTAATCTAATTTTCTTTCAACATGGCAAGTACATTTTCTTCCGTCAACACTTTAATCTTTCAAAATTCAGTATTTTTCCGATCAAGTGTTGAGGGAGAGAAAATAAACTTTCCTGCTTCTTTTTCAAAACATCTGTGTACTTGCATGTTATCTTATCTCGGTTGTTTCTTTTAACAAATGGTGGTAAATTTTATGGTACAATGACACTCCTCGGACTAAATTTATAACCTTTCATTATTTCTCAAGTCGAGGGGAGTGTCGTCAAAGTTTCTTTCCTAAAAATCTTTGTTTGGTAACCAAAATGGAAGTTAAATGGCTTTGTTTGAAAAAGGAAAAGGTGGAGGGACTAAAGCTGTCAAAATGTTAAAGTTATTTTTAATAAAAACACCTCCCACCTACTTTTCTTCTTCACATTTATTACTCATAACCTATATCATCCACGATCCATAATCGTTTAACAAATCCGTGCTTTTGATCATCAATTTGTAAGTGTTAATACCTTCATTGCAACAATCTAAGCATGGGTTTTAATTTTATTTCAAACTAACGGATAGATTTTGCTAGAAGGGATTATGTGTTCTCGCGTAAAGCATGAACACATGATCATACTATGTGTTTATGGTTAAATGATAGTGTCAAAATGTTTTTTATTACATCAATGAATACATTTTCATCAGCTTAAACATACCCGAAACTGAATTGATTGATTAGGGTTTATGCGTTAAATTGGGTGTTTTCAAATGAGAACGTTTTTGGTAATAAAGATTGTTATATGAGGTTTCTTTCAAGTTGAATTGAGCATATTTAAACCTATAAATCACCCGAAACACTAAGGAATCATTAATTGAAAATTAGGGTTTAGTTCATAAGAATTGGGTAATTTTTGATTCATGGAAATTTGATGTTAAAACTTGGTTAAACATACTCAATACTTCTTAGACCTCCGAAAACTTTGGTGCAAATCCTATGGCAAAAATTCTTATGCGTAAACTATGAACTATTAGGGTTTTAGCTACTAGCGTATGGTTTTCTCATAATTGTTTAATATGCCGACATGCCATGATGATTATAGAATGAATGTTAGTGTTAATATTGATCTTATGATGATGTTATTTGGGTTTGCTACTCGTAATTCTCAGAATCAAGGTTATTACAACTCTACGCATAAGGATTACCCTACGCGTAGTCATGTTATGCGTAAGATTATTCCTACGCATAGCATTCGCGTAAGGTTCTACAATGGACTCTGGCGTATCCGTGAAGGATATGTAATGGCATTACGCTATCGCCTGGCGTGCATAAGGTCCCTTCCTCACGCATAACTACTTCACGTAAGTTAGGATCCTACTGGCGTAAGCTTTAGCTACGCATATATAAATCATTTTACGCTTAACTTTGCCAATACTACGCAACCTGGATTGACCTTCATGATGAATTGTTACGTGTACAAACTTGTAAATAAACTAATCATAACGTCACGAATCCAATAATGTCACTAATAAACTTAATCGTTTGATATGTTGTGAACAATAAGTGATAACATAAACTTTAAAACTTAAAGTTAACTAACTCACGAAACATTTCGCGACGTCATTGGACTATTGAACAAACAAGTGACTTAGGACTCGTAACAATCATTCCTTTGTACATTCAATAACTAGACAATAAGACCTTCTATTGACTAACATTATGTCTTTCGATATGTTGGTTCTTTTGGCTAATGTTATTTTGGATCACGACATGGTGAACAAATGAATGTGGATGCACAAATGTTCTCTCCATTCTTTGATATCTACCCTTATGGCTATCCAATGAAGATAGGGAAGAATAACCTTCGTGTGGACTTTGATACTCTTACACGCTCTCGAATCTTCGTGCTTGATTGCTATTGATATTCGAAGACTCATCCGTATCGAACATGCTCACCAACTCACTTGCATTGCACGAGATCTACATACAACAATTCGGAATACTATGGAAAAGGTCAAAGGAAGCAATCTTGTGTGATAGTGACTCTGAATCACAAACAAGTCACCATCACACACTGCAGATTTACGGTACATTCTTCTCATTCCTCACGTCGAGCCAACCAAACTCTATGCCACACTGTGAAGAGCTCGTTCTCCAATTCTTAATCAATATCGGTTATGACGAGGCTACGGGAGTAATCACTAAGCATTCTCACGTAGAGCTTAAAAATATTCCTCAACCTTGGAGAACTCTCTATATCATCATCACCAAGTCGTTTTACGGTGCGTGATGGCTATGAGCATCCCAAGCTCATGGCTGCAAATTTTGGGCATTGATCAACATGAAGCACATCGAAATCGAAGCTCGATATGGGATGACATGATGTCATTTCTCAAAACTTGGCTCAAAGATTCCTTACATCGGATACACTAAACTGTTGATCAAAAGCACTTGGACTTAATCGGATATTCCCAAGGACTCAATGACCCCAACAATCATGACATGTTGGCGAACCCACTCTATCTGTAAGAATCAAGGATTCCTCAACAAAGAAACAAGGTGGTGTTGCGATTACCTTCTAGCGAAGATGTCGAAAAGCTCCCGCATACAAAAGGTATCAGGAAGGCGGTTAGAAAAGGCAAAGTTGGTCATCTCGGCGAAAAATCTTCGGTACACACTGTAAGGAGAACCAGAAGAGAGGAAGTCGGAAGTACGGCAAGTCTTGTGAGTCAAAGAAGTTCCCAAGAGGAACCCTCCTTCAAAGAGGATTGTTCCATCTAAGGAAGCTGCTCCCATCCCAATTCCTGAACCGCAAAGAAAGCTTGTGGGCGAAAGCTCGAAGATCTTGAAACAGGATGAAGAGATTACCTACTCGAATGCGCAACGTAACACCTCCTCCGGCAGCTAAACCTCCAAGTCCAATAGCTGAACATGGCAAAGGAAAGACTCGTACTTGAGTCATATGATGAAAGCTTCGAAGAAGAAGAAGAGCTCTGGATCAATCCTGGGAAGAAGTTTAAATTAGTTAGACAAATTCAAAAGCGAAGAATTTGCAAAAGATCAAATGGGTGGCCACGGAGGATCAGTGGTCTTTGTCCACTCTTCACCAGTCCGATGCGGTTAATCAACCCGATAAGGGATCTGGTGCCACCACTCTTGTGCAACAACCAACGCTTGTGAAGGAGTCTACTGATCTTAACATTGAGGAACGAGAAAAGAATAAGGCGAGAAAGAAAGCTGATGAAGAAGCTAAGGAACAGGCGGAAGAAAAGGCTAAAACTGGACATGATGACGAAGAAGATTATGATGACTTTCTTCTCAACAGTCCAACTCGTTCCAAGGAGGATACTTCTGCACCTCCAAAGGACCCCGAATCTCCTCATGTCCCTCCTCATCAGATTCTTCATCTCACTCCTCACCACCACCATCAAAGAAGTCAACCAAATCATCATCCAAATCCGTGAAGAAACCATCTAAATCTTGGATTTCTCAAGCTCATGAACGGATTACCAAAGCTGTCAAACAAGTCAGAAAGAAAACGTGCTCAACAAAAAGCTAAATTTCTTTCTTTGATCACATACGACATATGTATGACGAGCATGAAAAGATAAAAGGAGAAAGGAAGTTTGTTAAGGAATTCATGAAAAATCACCGTCAAAAGGAACTGAACGAAATGATCGAAGGCTACACGAAAAAGTACCTTCCGGAATACGTTCCTAAAGTCACAAAGGAGTTGTTCACCAAACAACTTTATCCAAATCTTATGCGGATCGCCAAGCAAACTATTCGATCGCGCCCTTAACGTAACAATCAATCCAACCGATCCGGTAGTTTTCTCGATTAATGAATTGGTGGCCAACCTTGTTACACAAATGTCCGCACACGGGACATTTACCTCGATGAAGGAAAATTGTTTCAAGCATTCTTTGGACTACCAACTTCAAGAGGCTTGTAGATTGAGCGAAAAGTCGAAAGCGTCCTAGAGGCGATGAAGACAAGGATAAGGATAAAGATTACGCACCTAAGCGTCGAAGCGATCGGTGAATCTTCTATGATGCAACCTCCTCCACAGCGGGCTCTGTTCAACAAACATCTCCTCCTCGCTCTTCTCTGATAAACCTCGGGGCGATTCCGAGTTACCACCCCACTCGATAACCGATGATCACTTTGATTATACGGGTGGTGACGATGAAGAGGTCCTTGAGTCCCTACAACAACCCACCTCTCCCAAACAAGTGAAGAAACCAGAATCATCTTCAAGGCCTTCTAAAAGAAGAAGAAACGACTCGATCGAGTCGTATCATGGCTAGATGACGATAAAACCGAAGACTTTGCATGGTTCTCTACACTTGTTAATCAAACTCCCTACCACGATGAAGGTCAAGATTGGTGAAGGTTCTACATTGGAGCATGCAATAATCTTGCAAGAAAAGTTCCATGTGAAGAAAATGGCGAAATCTCGAATTGAGACGAATCAAGAATGAAGCGTTTCAACTTCTAAAGACAGCTCGAAAGTGCCATCGAGGTTGAATATCACCTTGAGAACATTGCTAGAGCTATGTCTAACGACATGGATTGGCTCAATCCGGAAGCAAACATTGACTTCAAACAACGGGACAACCCTCCATATTACACCGATTGGACCAAACCCTACCACCATTGGCCAACCGGATGAACCACGGATTCCCTTCGGATATTTCTTCAACAAAGACACGGAATTTCTTCTCCATGGTGGCGATGGTTCAAGGAAATATGCTACATCCTTGACACTTCCATTCCATGCAGCTATCTACTCCAACGCATTGCCATTGAGGAACGTGCCAATCACTTGTTCTCCAACACAGTGGAAGCATATGACCGAGATGCATTGTATGGGATTCATCATTGGCCGAAGAATCTACTACGAAGCTGTCGGTTGAAGTCTCAACATGCGGTGTTTAGTTCTAAAGACATCGTTGCCATCCAACATGTTGATCTTTCATCTAAATGGGACTACACATTTCTTAAGAAGATTGTGGTCAAGCGACAAGATGAAAGGGACTATGCTTTCTGAAGTGACTTTGAGAATTTGTCTCTCAACGATATTGAAGACATGTACCTTGCCAAAGTACAGGGTCGCATGAGACAATTCTCAACCGAAATTCAACGAGAATTCATCAAGTCACTTCTCATCTTCATAAGACGATAGTCATAAAAGAGCGTGTTGAAGATCTCCAGATTGCGTTGAATCTTATCGACGGCGTGTCAACTTCACTCCTTCAACGCTTACTCTTCCCGATCTCAACCAGCTATCTCAATATACACTCATCAGCAAACCTTTTGGCGTTGTTTACCGTAGTGAACTTCAAAGAAACTGCTTAATGGCGTGTAGCGAACTCCACAAGTTCGGGATCATACTTTGAAGCTGGTTAGGGATGGATTGGCATACTGGTTGAAGGATATACGCCAGAAAATTGGGTCTCCTAAGCGCTGGAATTCTCGGGAAAGGAGGGATGTGAGACGGATCATCACAATGATTGATGAGCGGTTGTTTGAAGGGATCGGTTCAGACGATTGGAGAGTTATGTGGTGGTCGACCCAGAGAAACATAACCGGATTTCAAGCATACGCCCACATGCACACTCACGGGAACATCACGCACTTCACGGTACCCCTTGAATTGTTTTCTTCATATCATTTTGGATGTTTGATTAATTATGTCAATGGCTTGTGCACACATTACATTGTACAACCCGTACTTGTAAATAAAGGACCCTGTGGTACGCTTCAGTGCCACAATCCTTATAAAAGGAGCGAAAGCTTCTTATTTTTGAGTAAAACCTATCAAACCTTTCACTTTTCAAGGTTTTGCTCAAAAGAACAAGTACTTACCCTTATGATTTTCAAAACCTCAACCGTTTATATCACTCGTTGAGGGGAGTACTTGAATCAAAACTTTGTTCAAAATTGTTCTCAGTGGTCATTCTTCCCGCAACATTCGAAATGGTCATATTTATTCTCAAACGTTTCAAAAATAACACTTTAATATGCCATTTTTGAGGGGAGAAAATGTGTGATAAGAAATATGTTGTGTAAAATGCAAATGAATCTGTGTGCTTTAGACTTAACCAACGAATTGTGATGCTTAGCTGTTAGTAACTTCGAAAAGACTTGTCTTGGGCGGGTAATAATTTCAAGCTAGTTAAGCTAGTGATGTAAGCGTGTCTCGCAAAGGACTTTGCGAGTAGAATGTACCATTCGAGAAACTCTTGATAAACATGAACTCTGGCGGGTTTGACGACCTTTCGAGGATTGTCTACACCTTCAAGGTAGTTACTAGAGCTAGTTGTCACCTAAAAGCCGACAATGCAACTCTTTAACTATGCCACGTAACCGTGTCTCGCGGGGGATTGTCTATCTTGAGTTAATCAATTCAAAAGTGCGAGCTCTTTCCTCACTGTGCATTTTAACCGTTAAAACTATTAAGCACATGTGGAGAGGGAGTATTTATGCAAAATCTTATCTCAACAGTGATACTAAAATGTTTTTCATTCATAAACACTGTGAGAGATTTTTCATATCAATGGTTTTATGGCAACATAGGTTAGTCATGGAGTTATAAGGTGACTAAGGTTAGGAAAAACCGTCCTATGATCCTTGAGCGGATGGATCTACCCAAGGACACCACAAATAGTTAGTATTTAGAAGTCCTTAGGTATGATTGTAAAAAGGAGAAAATGAGAATCGGAGAAAGAAGGAGTTGAAGAATTAAAAGAAATGCAAAGAAAAAGGTGAAAAGAAATAGCCCTCAGTTATTCAACTTAGGGCGGAACGGGTTCAATTCATATGCTACTGGTTGTCACTTAGTGACGCCGGTATTGAAGATTAAAAGTCGTCATGGACCCAGTGACGCATGCACTAAACCTTCTTATCCACTCAAGTTTCTCTCAACAGAAGCTTGTTTCATTCTCACAGGGAACCCTACGTAAACTATCGGCTTTCTCCTAGAGATTCTGGTATTGAAGAAGGAGACCCTCTCCCTAGTCTCCGCTCAGGAAAACCAAAAAGCACTATTGAGTCTAGAGCCACGAGATTCATCAAAAGATCTCTTAGGAACACTTGACATTTAATCACTTGATGATCAACAATAAGGTTATCCGTGGTTCATATCGAGTCCTTCACAGATCTTAGCAATCTGTCGAGAACATTTATGAGAGGTTCACATTTGTGATCCTCAGTATTGAATGGAAACTCTGCCGGTCAACATCAAACGGCCACGACGGGTCGCTTCGGCAACTCCCCGTGGATTGCGCTTAGTGGTCTCAAGCGGTCTACATTGTGAGGTGATGCTTCGGTGTACCTCGGCGACTCATCTGAATCGTAGGTGTACTTTGGTACATCGTGTTATCTCACTTGTGGGACTCCGATTCAGGAGCGGCCTTTGTAAGAATTAGAGTTGTGTTTTCACACTATGCTGTTAACACTCTCGAAGTTCAAACTTGTAAGTGCGGAATCCGCTTATTACTAACCGTTTAAATGTTTTCTTCTTATGGAAGCTTGGAGCGGAATGATCGTGCGATTCTTCTCATACTCACGCCAATATCATCACTAATGGAAGTTCTATCCTAATGCAACACAACAGTCAGAATGATTCTTCGTCAATACGGAGAATCTACAAAGTTAAAGACTTAAAGAACTCCATCGATCTTGAATTCCAAGCGTCAAAGAGCGTGTGAGCATGTTGAAGAACGACGTGGAGACACTGTAGCAGCAGCGGACCGAGGCGAGACTTGATGCGACAACAACAACATACTATCACTTTCACCACAAAGAACAATGATCTAAGAACAAAGTTATTGATGACGTCAAAGCATAACCGTTCAAAGTAAACTATCTCTACACGGGAGATTGTTCAAATCAAGGCAATTCTTCTCACAAGAAAGAAGAATGTCAAAAGACGTCAAAGCTACTATTACATCAACGCCTTCACCGTTTTCATCACCAACGCTTGAGTGTTGGTTACTCATATGTAATAACACTTGAGGGAGATTGTTGGAATCACTCCTAAACCTTATTCAAGTGTTAGTTACTCATATGTAATAGTTAGCTTATTATAGCCTTTATGTTTGTTATTAGCCTTAGGCTTATGTAGAAGGCCCATAAGCCTAGGCCTAGCCCAATAAGGATAGGAAGGGAACTAGGAGTGTTGCCCTAGCTTCCCTCCTATAAATACCCCTTGTAAACCTTCATTTGAAGGTTGGTTGTTCAAGTTTTTCTCTCATTCATACTCTTTGCCTAAACCGTATTATTATTTACGTGTGTGTGTGTGATTTACTTGTTCATCCGCCTTCATCTCTTTCTCTATAACTTGTGTTTGTAAAACTAGTGACCTAACAGTGGTATCAGAGCCAAATAGTTGGGTGTACTTGTTTGTTTTTGAAGTTTTTGATTTTGGGTCTTACGCGTAAGGTTAACGCATTCTTTAGCTCTTTTAAAAACTTGTTTTTTGCACTTTTAATCCAAGATTCTTGTACTTTCAACGTTTTAAGGTGTTAAAATACTTGTTTTGGCAAAAAGTTTCAAACTTTATGCGTGGATCATTGTTTTTGAACTAGTTTCTATTCGTTTGTGTATTTCTACGCATTTTTGAGTGCTTTGGATCATCAAGTTTCACACTTTTGTGTTATTTTGGTGTTATTGAAGCTATTTCATCACACAAAAACTGGTTTAGAAACAACTTTGGGCAAAATCAAAATTACGAGTAATCCTACGCGTATCAAAACCCTAAAATTACGCGTAAGATTTTTCCTTGGTTTGATCTTCATTTTCCTGGTTTATTCCGTGTTTTCTTACTTGGATAAGTCTGAAAATACGTCGACTTTGGATATCCTAACACGGCGGTTATGCCGAAACATAGAACGTAAAAGGGAAATACTACGGCCATTATTTTATTTTTGATATATACACATTTTGTTTTTTATATAGAAGATTTTATATACAACAGCGGGGGGCAACTCCCCCACACTAGGGTGGTAGAAAGTAGAAAGAAGTCAGAAATATGGGTGAAAACCCATATGGTGTGCTACTGTTTTTGATTCCCGAGTCACTAGCTTGACTCGATCCCCGCATTCATTGGTTCATGGGGAAAGTTTGTAGATCCGGGACAATCACGGGTGGAATGTCCTCTCCAAAATAGTGTTTCAATCTATGACCATTCACTTTAAAATTTGGTCCATCGGGTTGAGATAACTCAATAGTACCATAAGGATAAACCTTAGTGATGGTGAATGGACCAGACCAACGGGACTTGAGCTTTCCTGAGAATATCTTCAATCTTGAATTGAAAAGAAGGACTCGATCACCGGCGTTGAAAACGCGGTTCTTGATTTTGGAGTCATGAATCTTCTTTGTCTTTTGTTTGTAGATCAAAGAGTTCTCGTATGCTTGATCACGGAGTTCATTTAGTTCATTCATTTGAACTTTCCTGTGATCACCAGCTGTCTGAATATCGAAATTTGCATGTTTTAAGGCCCAGTATGCTTTGTGCTCAAGCTCTATCGGAAGATGACATGCCTTTCCGTACACTAGCTTGTATGGAGTACACCCTATGGGTGTTTTATAAGCTGTACGGAAAGCCCAGAGTGCGTCATCCAGTTTATCCGACCGGGATGCACGGTTTTGCCTCTTGTCCTTTCAAGAATTCTTTTAATTCCTCGGTTGGAAACTTCCACTTGCCCACTTGTTTGGGGGTGGTACGCAGTAGAGAGACGGTGGGTTACACCATACTTTTGCATGACTCTATCAAATTGGTCATTGCAGAAATGTGTACCACGATCACTGATTATAGCTCGTGGAGTTCCAAACCTAGCAAAAAGATATTTTAAAAATTTCACAACTACTCGGGCATCGTTGGTAGGTAAAGCTTTCGCTTCAACCCATTTTGACAAATAGTCAACACAAGTATGTATTTGTTTCCTCGAGAAGATGGAAATGGTCCCATAAAGTCAATGCCCCGGATGTCAAATATCTCACACACTTGAATGGCGTTTTGCGGCATTTCATTTCTTTGTGAGATATTTCCATGACGTTGACAAGCGTCACAGGTTTTAACAAATTCGTGGGCATCCTTGTAAATCGTGGGCCAATAAAACCCGGAATCAAACACCTTTTGGCGGTGTAATTTGGACTATGATGTCCCCCGGTGGGTCCAGCATGGCAAGCTTTGAGAAGGTCAATAGCTTCCCGTCCATAAACACACCGTCGGATGACTTGATCCGCACAGATTTTGAATAAGTAGGGGTCGTCCCAAGAGTAATGTTTAACATCCTTGAAGAATTTGTTCTTCTGTTGGGTCGACATCCCTTTCACTATGAAGTTACCCGCATGGTAATTTGTGAAGTCAGCAAACCATGGGGTAGTAGAATTTCCACGAAAAGAAACCGCATTGAGTGTCTCGAGAGGAAATGTTTCATTTATTTCCTTTTTCTCAAAACATCTTGGTGAGGGTTTTCTAGGACGTGATGATGATCAGCAGGTTCTCGGCTCCTTTTTATCACGTATAATGATATCAAATTCTTGTAGAAGGAGAACCCAACGGAGCAATCTCGGCTTTGCATCTTGTTTTGCAAAGAGATATTTGAGAGCCGAGTGATCCGTATACACCACACATTTGGTCAAGATTAGGTATGGCCGAAACTTCTCAAATGCATACACCACGGCTAGTAGCTCTTTTTATGTGGTGGTGTAATGGGTTTGAGCTTCAGTCATAGTCTTACTCGCGTAGTGGATAGGCTGAAAATGCTTGCTTCTACGTTGCCCTAGGACTGCACCGATAGCAAAATCACTTGCATCGCACATGAGCTCAAAAGGCAAATCCCGGTCGGGAGCGAGAATGGGTGCTTCAGTAAGCTTTTTCTTTAATGTTTCAAAAGCTTTGATGCACTCGTGTGAGAAGATAAAAGGAGCATCTTTTTTCAAGAAGATGAGTCATAGGCCGGGCGATCTTAGAAAAATCTTGTATGAATCTGCGATAAAAACCGGCATGACCTAAAAAACTCCTAATACCTTTGACGGTAGTAGGATGAGGTAATTTAGCAATAACATCGACTTTTGCTCTATCTACCTCAATCCCGTTTTTTGAAATCTTATGGCCAAGGACTATGCCTTCTTTGACCATAAAGTGGCTCTTCTCCCAATTTAGACAAAGATTGGTGTCTTCACACCGTTTTAGCATTTTATCTAGATGGGAGAGACATGTTTGAAACGAGTCCCCAATGACCGAGAAATCATCCATAAACACCTCCATTGTTTCCCCGATCATGTCGTGGAAAATGGCCATCATACATCGTTGGAACGTGCCAGGAGCGTTACATAGGCCAAAAGGCATACATCTGTAGGCAAAAGTTCCGTATGGGCAGGTGAATGTGGTCTTCTCTTGATCCTGTGGATCAATGGGGATCTGAAAATAACCCGAGAAACCATCTAGGAAACAATAGTATTCGTTCCCTGCTAATCTCTCAAGCATTTGGTCCATGAAGGGTAGAGGAAAATGGTCTTTTCGGGTGGCGTCATTCAACTTACGATAGTCAATGCAAACACGCCATCCCGTTACCAACCGAGTTGGAATTAACTCGTTTTCTTCATTTGTGACAACAGTTATGCCACCCTTTTAGGAACACAGTGAATTGGGCTAACCCAAGGACTATCAGAGATCGGGTAAATTAATCCTGCATCAAGAAGTTTGATAACCTCCTGTTTGATAACATCATGGATTTTTGGATTTACTCGTCTCTGATGTTGAACTGCTGGTTTGAAGTCATCCTCCATCAAGATTTTGTGAGTACAAAACTTAGGGTTGATACCCTTAATGTCGGAGAGTTTCCAAGCAATTGCTTGCTTGTGTGACTTCAAGACCTTTATGAGAGCAGCTTTTTCATCTTTACTCAAATCTCAAGCAATAATGACAGGTAATTTATCATCACCCTCAAGAAATGCATACTCGAGATGAGGTGGTAAGAACTTAAGTTCGACTTCTCGGAAATTCTTGATTTTCTCAACTGAATTGACTTCCTTGTTATGAAGCTCGACGGGAGGGAGTGGAGATGGATCATCATTAAGAAATTCTCAATGAGAAGTATGTCCCCTCGATGTGATGGGAGCGTGATCAATTTCCCATGAAACCGAATCACTAGACAAGTATGCTTCAATCTCCTCCAAGATGAAGTCACTTTCCCCAAATGGGGTAAGAGAAGGAGTAGAATTGGCGATGATGGGTTGAGATGAATGAGTGAGATTATCACTCGAAGAATTATGATCATAACCAAGAACTTCTTGAGAGTACTCTTCAGAAGCAACATTAATGATATCTATTCGTTAACCGACTCGTAATCATAGTTTGCGGAGTATCTCGAAGTTTGATCAAGGTTAAAGGTGACAGCTTCATTACCCACACGTAATGTGATTTCTTGCTCAAATACATCAATGAGAGCACGGCCCGTTCTCGGGAATCCTCGTCCAACAATGAGAGGAACCCGTGGATCGACATCGAAATCAACAACTACAAAGTCAGCTGGAAAATGGAACTTTCCTACTTTTACAAATACGTCCTCGGCAATGCCAAGTGGACGGGATATTGTACGATCTGCAAGCTCGAGAGTCATGCATGTAGGAATAAGGTCCAGAAGAGAAAGTTTCTTCCATACTGAATGAGGCATCAGATTGATGCTTGCACCAAGATCGGCTAAGGCAAAGCATTCAACCATTCCTGGAAATACACAAGGTAAGAGAAATTTTCCAGGATCTCCAAGCTTCTCTGGAAGCTTCTTCAAGATAACTGCTGAGCAGTTCTCATTCAGAGGAGTTTTAGCCATTTCAAACAACAACTAACATTGAGATACAACATAAGTAAACTAAAATTACACTAGTTATCTCACTCCTCTGCTTATTCAGTCCATAATAACAACTAACAACAACATAAACATAACATGAGATTTTTGACTTGAAAAATTGCACAAACTGAAATGATAATTAAAACTTGAAATTGATGCTCAGAAAAGCTTTATTATATACTAAAAACTTGAATTACAGAACTTGAAAGCTTAAAGATACACTGGAATTTGAAATTTAATTAAAACGACATAAGTAAACTAAAATTACACTAGTTATCTCACTCCTCTGCTTCTCCTCTTTCTTTATAGCATTGAGATACTCCCCACATGTCTCTGAATCTTTCCCACTTCAAATCTTGGCCATTGATGCAGTCAAAACAATCTTAGCCTTCAAATCCACTTTTGGCGCCAAAAGTGGTTTATGTAACTTGTAAAACGAAATATTTCAATCAATGCACTTTGGAAGCTTGTACATGTTGAGGAGACACAAAGGAAAAGGTATTTAGCCTAGTTGGTACATTTGTGAAGAAAACAGGGAAGGTATGGTTTAGGGGTTAAAGTGGTGGAGATGCATTAACTGCGGTTGTGGGCTAGTATACAGGTGGAAGGGGAGTGGGTGATGAGGTGGAGAGGTGGTGGTGAAACCACCGGTTTTGGTTTACGGCATGGGTGAAGGAGATGTACAGATTTCGGTTTGGGCGCTGCTTTGACTAGTTTGACCCGCTTTTAATAATAACGGGGGTTCAAATGGGGTATATGACTAGGTTCAAAAAGGGATTGTGAACTGGCTCATGGTTCAAGGTCCAAGGGTCATGGGTCAAGTGTGGGTTGGGCTTGACTGCGGGCTTGGATTTGGTTTGTGTTTGTTTTGGGTTTAGTAATAACACAAGGGTCCGTTTGTTTTAGCTTAATAATCACAAGGACCAATCATGTAATTTCTGTTTTATGAGGGACCAAAACTGTAATTTCTCTAAAGTTATCAAACGGACCAAACTTGACAAACTTTAATAGTACAAGGATAATATTTGATAATTTTCACTTTTTAAAATATCCAAGGACTATTTATGACATTTTTCAAACTTGAAGGACCTTTTCTGCCATTTGATCAAAGATTCATTCAAGGACCATTTTTGACAACTTAGAGTATTTCAGGGACCTTGAATGATAAAACTCCACATTTTTGATTCCAGGGACCGATTTGACAACTTTTGAAACTTGGGGACTAAACTCGCCAATTATGCAAACTTGATACGCTTTTCATCTGATTTTGGTATTTTTGCATTTGAAACACATAAAACACTTATTTGTGATATTTTTATCATTTTGATGCATTTCTGAGTGTTTTCAGATGTTTTTGCAGTTTAAATGGTACAAAAATGATGAGTATTTAGACACTCATCACATGCCGAAGAGTTAATCATTATAAGTATATATCATTTGTCTATGGACCAAATTCCCAGATCTAATTAAATTAATATTTGGACATGTTTGCAATTCGTTTGATCCAAAGAATGTTGTTGTCGGTGGCTCATGTTTAATAATAGACTACAACACACAATGAATGTCGGCTTCCAGATTTATCCACACTTTGTTAACATCGACGTATGTCCGCCTTATCTGTTTCTTTTTCACCGCCTCACATTGACGAGCAAAAAATGTAGATTAGCAGGCCATATTCGGCGTGTGATGGTGGTGGACTGAGATCGGTATTCGAAGATTGGGGATTCTTGATTTCAGGTCTATTATTTGTGTGTGTAGCGATGGGATATCAAAAGAAAAACGATGGGGAAATGTTACCGTTTCTCATCGGATGGAGGTACGAGGTAGTCGGCTGACACAAACGTTGCAAGACAAAACTACAAAGGGTATATTCATTTTTTAGCTTATTTCTTTCAATATCTACTTTTATTGCTTCTGGATTTAGCTTTGCACAATTTGTTTTTATATAGGGGAACTTGGTGTCATAGTTCACGGCTCTTGCTTGAGCTGACCAAACCCTGAGCATTAAATAGTTTATTGCTAATAATTAGAGAAGCCGTGATGATGAAATGTAAATGTAGGCAAACCCGAGATTTGGAAAGCTGATATGCGTATTGGCTGGGCAATTCAGATGGTAACTGCTATTCAAAAGGGTAGCATTTGCAACTGTGATTGCAGCCATGGCTTATTGGCCCACTCGGTTACAACATACCTGAGCCTCATTTCAAAATAAAAGTGCGACTTTTGTGCATAGTTATGCAATGCTTTCTTTGAGTTCCATGTTTGCTGTGTGGATTTGACGTTTGAAATAGTGATGATATATCAGGGAACTTGGTTAGATACCGTAAGCTTATGCTACGATGAGTGTGCCGCTTTGTTTAAGCCAGCACAGGTCGTGTTGGACACAAAGCTACCACCAGGGGTAAATATATTGTAGCCTTTCACAAATGATTCCCCGTAATGAAATATCTCATAAAAGGTTAACATAGTCGATGTAGTTAGTGTTGCAAAACATCAGTCGACAGGTTCCTTTTACGTATGTCGTGTCTGGAAAAAAAACCCTTTTGTAGGTAGGTAAGATTGTGTATTGGGTGGTTTTAATGTTTTCATACAAATGTGAGTTTGGGCTCCGAAAGGGGGGTTTAAATCGCTGTGTCTGGGTTCCAAAATGGGGTATGGAATGCATGTGTTTAGGGGTTGAAAAAGGCGGGTTTGGAAGCTGAAACAGGTTAGTTTAGAGCCTCAAATGGATGTGCGTTCGGGGTGTCTGGATGCTAAAACAAGGGCCGGAACATAAAGGTCGGACGGGAATCATGGTCTTCGACTGTTACTCATGCCACATGTCCATGACTGGAATTATAGATTGCGAAGGAGCATTTACAGTTTCTATAAGCAACAAATTGAATGCTGGGGCTCCTGACGGGAATTCTGCTTTCGCTCACGTAATGAAGGTACATAAAAAAAGAAATTACATTGTCTTTGTATTCAATCAACTTGCAGTATTTCTTATATTTGTTGTATCTATTTTCCTTTCCATTAAAAATGTGGTGCCAAGCAGATGGACTTAGGAATTGTCTTTACTTTAGAGTTGTACTGGGATACCGTGATAGGTCACGTTTCTGATTTCATAACCGCGATTGAAAATTCCCACTTGGCTAAATTATATGATGTCACTCATGTAAATGGTCTCTTGAAATTGCAAGGGTTATAAAACCAAACGAAGCTGCTGATATTGACTCTCATGTGTACAGGTACGCAAAATTCATGGGTCCAACACCACCTTTGATGCTTCCATTACGGGAACCGCAGAATCCAGAAACTCAGAGCTCCCAAGGTCACATACCGTTAAAAGAATGAATGGAAATCAATACGGAAACTCATAAGGTAAGGCCCATAATTATGCACGTTGTTAATACAAATAAGCCATAAAAACGTTTATTTATATTTTACGATCTTCTAATGTTTTGTCGATAACAAACGTAAAATCATTTTAACGAAACAAATAAAATACGTAAATGGTTTGAACTAATAGTTTCTAACATATTCACATTTTCACATAAAACACTAAAACAAGTATAAGTGATTTTATGATTTAATATTACATATGTACAACAACTAGTGTTTACATATTTGGGTAAAATATACACATAACTAGTATGTAGTATATTGGGTAATATAAATGGGTAGAAACTTAAGTATCATAACACATTGGGCAAATACATTGAATGTAGTTGGGTACAACCCAAAGCCCATGATCCATTGAGCTTGACCCATAACCCATTACATGACATCATGCTTATATCATATATGGATAATATCCATAACCCATGGTATTGACCCATACCCAATGTCTAGATACATTGAACCCTTGGTGAGCACTCAAGAGAATGTCTAGATACATTGAACCCTTGGTGAGCACTCAAGAGATACATTGTATCTAGCCAAAGATCCATGGATCAACCCATGACCCATGACCCATAACCAAAATACCCATGGGTAAAGGGGAGCGTCCCACGGATCCCTAGCTTTACGCTAGCCGGATCCCTTGTGGAAGGGATCTGTGGGATCCGGGGAACAGTAGAGAATTTTCTCTATAAATAGAGAGCCATTTCTTCCTTTCTACTCATCACTTTACACACATACTTCCCCAAGTATTCTAACCCTCTAACCTCAGATCTAAGTGATCTATGTGTTTGTCTTTTGTTTTTGTGTGATCTTCTAGGTTCCTCTTAAAGGAGAGATCACCACTTCTTAAAGACGTGCAAGCTCAAGTCCATGAGTTGCCATGCTTCGTCATCATCAAGACAACTAAGGTTCTCTTGTTGATAGTTCTTCCTTTCTCCATAGATGTTGGGTTGAAGGCATTAGTGAAGAATGCCGAAAGTGTCAAGATGAAAGCATTAGTGAAAGGTGCTCATCATTCATGTCAAAGCATTAGTGAAGAATGCTAGAGGTGTCAAGACGAAGGCATTAGTGAAGGGTGCCAAGCGTTGTGTCAAAGGCATTAGTGAAGGATGCCGAAGAATCAAATCAAGTCGCATTTGGGAAGAATGCCTAGGTCGTATAATCAATGAGGTGCATCGTTATACATATAAGTATTTGTTTATTTCCAAGGATGGTGATATCCTTGATGGTGTTGTAACAAGGAGTGGATCTCCTTGATATTAGGTGTTGTGTTGTGAAGGGTAGTAGTTCCTCCATAGTAATGGAACTAGGTGCTTAGCCTAGTACCTAATAAAGGGTAGACGACGTTGTGATAGGATTAGTTCTCCTTGGTGTGAATGAACTCGGTGGTTAGCCTAGCACCGTATAAAGGGTAGGCAACGTTGTGTTAGGTGTGGTTCGCCTTGGTGTGAAGGAACTCGGTATTTAGCTTTGTACCGGAAAAAGGTTAAGCGATGTTGTGAAGGCTTCTCCGCCATAAGGAGTTGGTGTAGTGCTTACGAACTCTCGAGTAGGTGACTCGGGGAGTGGAGTAGGGCAAGGAAGGTGTCCTTGTAGCCGAACCACTATAAATACTTGTGTCGTGGTGATGTGCTTCTTACTCTTTATCTTTCATTACACGTTTATATATCTATCTATCAACGTCCAACATAAACAACCAAATAGATTGACATAAGTCGATCTAAATATTTAAAAGGGAGTCTTAAATTGGTAAAACTATTCAACCCCCCCTTCTAGTTTTCCACAATTGGTATCAAAGCTTCGTTACCAAGTTTTTTTTTGTATATTGTACTTTGAAAACTTGATACGATCCGTGTATGTTTGAAAACTACAAAGAAGGGAATTTCTTAAAACAAAAAGTCATGTTTTTAGAAATCATCATATGTTGGATAGTGATAGATCATTCTAACATTTTCCTTTGAGAAGTCTTCATACTAGGATTTGGGTATCTTAGAAGATCATGAAGTATTTATGGTTTCTAAAACCATAAAAAGGGGATATAGCAAAGGTATGTTTTCTTAGTTACATTTTTTTTTCAAAAACGTGCTAAATTGCTTGTGGACAAAATGGTGATATATGTTTCTATCTTATAATAAGCATAATATGAAAAGTGTTTTAGTGATTTTTTTTCTTTGAAGTTTCGTTGTTAGATATCTTGTTAATCAAGTTTGAATAAAGGTAAAAATGGGTAATATAACTTCACTAAAAAGTCTACAAAGACTAAACCTTTTCGTCGGGTCAAAATGTATATTTTTGTAATTCTTTCAGATCCGCGGATCCCTCAGTTACACTGGACGGATCCTCAAGCAAGGGATCCGTGGGATCCGTGGTACGAAGACTTTTGTCTGAATTTCAAAAATTCATAACTTTTTAACCGTAAGTCGTTAGAAGTCGTGCCACCTATCGTTTTAAAGGTATTTGAGTCTACTTTCATTTAAAAATGATTTCATAAACTGATTCAAAGCAATAATTTAGAGAATCATTAATTTATAATAGAAAGTCATTTTTCGGTCATAACTTTTGCACAAACTTTTGATCTAATTGGAGACGGATGCTTTCGCTTTTGAATAACAATGTGTCCTCTATTGAAATTAAGGTTTTGATCATATTTATAAATATAAAAGAAACTAATCAAGCTTGGTATACATGTTTATATTTAACACAAAGCGATGAAAAGAACTTTCGTATGCTATGCTAAATGATAAATTGTCTTCGTTGCATTACTTGATTATTTTCTTATCTCAAATAGCTTTTGTGCTTGTTTGATTGAATAGCATATGTGGTTTCCTTACCTTGCTATTCATTCTCTTGTTTGTCGATTTAGCAATATTCTACTAATCAATGTGCTATTTGAAGGAGTGTTTGGGATAACATCTAGTTGTGTCGAAAATGTTAGTTTAGATATTTAGATAAGTCATATAGGTTGAAAAATGTTTAAAACATATAACACACTAAATGGATTTTTGATTGAGTTTGTCATATGTGCTTATATGATTTCCTTTGTTCTTGTATCATTTTCTAAAAACAACAAGAATGTACATTGGATCATAACCTACACTTGTGTTGATGATGTACTCTCCCATTTTCCTTTTCATGATCGCTCTCCAAGCTTCATAGTAGGATTGACAACTTGATTATTTCATCCAATATACTCAAGTAAATTATTTTGCAACGCAAATATAATTGTTCATATCCGAAAGTCCAAACTCAAAGCTTTCCAACAACATATGTTGAACTAGCTCATCCAACCATTTTTTGTTGTTTACCATATGGACAACTTTTAAACTTATTTTTAACATGACGCCTTCGTCACCTTATTTGTCTCAAGTATAATATTAAACGAAGCAAAGTATCATCATTGTTACTCTTCGATAGGCCATTGTAGGAATATACATTTTCCTAACTTGAGAATGAATACCGGAGAACTTATTGCACTAGAAACTCAATTTGACCTAATGGTTGAATTGCTTCCTTGATAGAAGTTGGGTATGTGGAATCACCCGTAAAAATGGTCGTGTTTAGCCGTAATTGAGCACCGCTAGTAACAGTCTCATATTCATTCTCTCACTTGGGAAATTTATACTCCTATGTTTTCCTAAAGTAAGTTTACATTGGAAATACTTTGCATTGTCTTAGGATTAC
This sequence comes from Chrysanthemum makinoi, assembly GCA_910596185.1. Taxonomy (NCBI): domain Eukaryota; kingdom Viridiplantae; phylum Streptophyta; class Magnoliopsida; order Asterales; family Asteraceae; genus Chrysanthemum; species Chrysanthemum makinoi. The sequence goes on along the minus strand of OU343224.1, from coordinate 113,002,611 downwards.
TAATCAAACAAGTTGTAAAATAAAATTTTATTTTAGTTAATCATAACCACTTGCCTCATCAAGCGATTATCTTGCTTTGATCGAGAAGAGCTACATGACTTCATGGACGAAGTTCATTGTATGCTAATCATCATCCGTAATGACTATACATAGTTCATTGCTTCCATTGGCCAAAACAACCCTATTGTCTTGAACACCATCATCTACTCTGCACGCCATTGTTAACACAAATGATTTACTAATCTAGATTGTAAATAGGTTTTTGAGTTTCTTGAATAGTGCTTGTTAAGTTTGATAAACCTCTTTGTTATTTGTGAGCTCGATCTCATTTGATATATTAGTGTTAGAACCTCTTAAACTTGAAATATGATGCATTGTCAAAGTCATTGCATACCTTTTTTAAAGGTTCTGCTTAGCGATAGACGGATCCCAAAATTTGTGCTTGACGGATCCCTACTCTTAGGGAACCGTGGGATCCGGAAAACAGAAAATGCAATTGCAATCATTGTATTTCAATCATGTCCTTAGAACACCTCACACTAAGCTAAACATAGTGTCTTAAGGCAAATTAAGTCCTTATCAAGTTAAGTAGATCCTTTCCTACTCAACTCACCTAGATCACACTCTAAGACGCTTATAGATCTATCATTTTCACTTTAATCAATTACTCTTCCGCTCTCTATGATCACTCATCATTCTCACATGATCCCTCACATCTAGCTTTAGAAATCTTTCGATTATGGCAAAATTGATCATAAATCATCCTTACTTCAAAATTGATCAAAGTTGATCAAATTCTAGTTTTCCCATCTCAAAGCCTCTAGGATATTTTCCAAAACACTATCCTAAGACACAACCTGATCTCTAGGATCATTTAGCTTCAATTGACACTCTAAATCTTTAGTGTCATCCTTGCTCATCCATTGGTACTCTTGAAAGTTCCAAATCCTTCCATAAATAACAATCATTAGCTACATCACTCATTACCTTCAAGTACTCAAGCACCCCTTCATTTAAAACACTTAGGAGGACTGAAACACTCAAGATGATATAGGTCTTAGATCTTAGAAACATCATTTCCACTCTTTCATAACTGCTTAAAGCCGGATCCCTAGGATTAGCCTAGACGGATCCCTCTGAGGAAGGAACCGTGGGATTCGGATGACAGTTTATGTCTAACATTGCTGAAACAATCATTTCAACTCATCTTCCTAACTCAAACACTCCATCTCATCTTAAATGAGTTCCTAGATTAGTGAAACTCTGAACTTCAACCTTGTGCATGCTAATCATCACATTCCAAAGGATATTAAAGACTTAAGTCTTGAATGCACTTGCTAAATCCTTCCCTTTATAAGTCATCTTCCTAGAATCCCTTAGTCATCAAACACAACATAATTCTCAGCATTTAGAAACCTTTTCCTTAGTCATTTCATCATGAGGAAAGCTCCTAGTGCTAACTCATCCAATTAAGAACCACCCAAGAAACTTGCTAGTGTTGTACACGAAATTTCCTCAACAGAATCATCTCCGGTTAAACCCACAAATGGTAGGACTTCCCATCCACCGAATCATCATCCGTAAGAGATAATAGTGCTAGAATCTCACCTCAACAAACCCAATCAACAATTGCCAAGAGAACCGCAATAATTAGCATTAAACTTCTTAGGTTAGAAAGGGGATCATCGAGCTCTAAACCAAATGTACCTAGTTCTAGCAAAACGTCTAAACCTTCATTCCTAGAGCATGGACTACACTCTTTTACCGAGCCTCTCTCTATTCATTAGAGCATTCACCACCGAGAACTTCTCATTCACCAACCTTCTCGTTAAAATAGGAACCACCTACATCACCAACTAGTCCATCGTTGGAAACAAGGAACCACCAAGGACTTGATCATATAAAGGAATTTCCATTACCACCACTCTCATTCCTAGTAGAACCTCATCCTAAATTACTCAATGTACCTCCACCATCATTTGTAGAACCTCCTCAAAACATCCTGTTCCTAATCAAGACAATAATTGCTCTAATCGTCTAATCACCCAAGGACTTGTTCAAGAAGTACGAAATGAGTTGCATTTCATGTTTAATTATCTTCTTGAAAGATTGGACCAAATCAACAAGTTTACTCATCCCTAGACTCAAGCACTTTGTTGCTTCTTAAGCTTTGGCACTTATTAGTATTAGTAGAATATGGCTAAATCATTCTGTTAGTTTTTAGAGATTTGTTGATCATCTATTATGTTTTATTGAATGATGGTTTACTTGCCATATTGCATTGAGTATATGTTTGTTGGTTGAATACATATCTCATTTTGATGTTAACATTACTTGTTACATCACCATTGCTGAATTTAATCATCAGCTATACGGATCCCTCAAAATTGCCTAGACGGATCCCTACTAGGAGGGAACCGTGGGATCCGTGAGACATAAAACTATTTTTCTACTAACTTGGATCACATATGCAGGAAATTGTGCATTATACTTGTTTTCTAACCTTTGTTTTGTAGTTATTCAATCTACACTTAAAGCCTTTTGACACCCTAAAGCTAGGGGGAGCTTTGTGTCAAAACAATACATTGGAAATTACTTGCAATATTAGGATTACATCCCTTTGCAAAATTGCAATCATCAAGGGGGAGCACATTCGTCACTTAGACGAAATCTTTTGCAAGCTTAGTTGCAAACAAACTAGATTAGTATTACTTTCTTGACGCCCTTACCTAGGGATGGACTCGTCAAGGGGGAGTAAAGACGAGATCCTTTCCCGTTACTTGCTCTCTACCTCTTTTTATTTCTTTCACATGTTTTTCTTAAAAACAATGTGTTGCTTTCTTTCAAGGCTCTTTTTGTTTCGACAAAAAGGGGGAGAAGAAAGTAAAAACTACAAATTCAAACTTTTACGAATTTTAGCTTTTCCTTAAAATAATTTTATGTTTTGTCATCAACAAAAAGGTGGAGATTGTTAATACAAATAGTCCGTAAAAACGTTTATTTATATTTTACGATCTTCTAATGTTTTGTCGATAACAAACGTAAAATCATTTTAACGAAACAAATAAAATACGTAAATGGTTTGAACTAATAGTTTCTAACATATTCACATTTTCACATAAAACACTAAAACAAGTATAAGTGATTTTATGATTTAATTTTACATATGTACAACAACTAGTGTTTACATATTTGGGTAAAATATACACATAACTAGTATGTAGTATATTGGGTAATATAAATGGATAGAAACTTAAGTATCATAACCCATTGGGCAAATACATTGAATGTAGTAGGGTACAACCCAAAGCCCATGATCCATTGAGCTTGACCCATAACCCATTACATGACATCATGCTTATATCATATATGGATAATATCCATAACCCATGGTATTGACCCATACCCAATGTCTAGATACATTGAACCCTTGGTGAGCACTCAAGAGAATGTCTAGATACATTGAACCCTTGGTGAGCACTCAAGAGATACATTGTATCTAGCCAAAGATCCATGGATCAACCCATGACCCATGACCCATAACCAAAATACCCATGGGTAAAGGGGAGCGCCCCACGGATCCCTAGCTTTACGCTAGACGGATCCCTTGTGGAAGGGATCCGTGGGATCCGGGAACAGTAGAGAATTTTCTCTATAAATAGAGAGCCATTTCTTCCTTTCTACTCATCACTTTACACACATACTTCTCCCAAGTATTCTAACCTCTAACCTCGTGATCTAAGTGATCTATGTAGTTTGTCTTTTGTTTTGTGTGATCTTCTAGGTTCCTCTTAAAGGAGAGATCACCACTTCTTAAAGACGTGCAAGCTCAAGTCCATGAGTTGCCATGCTTCGTCATCATCAAGACAACTAAGGTTCTCTTGTTGATAGTTCTTCCTTTCTCTATAGATGTTGGGTTGAAGGCATTAGTGAAGAATGCCGAAAGTGTCAAGATGAAAGCATTAGTGAAAGGTGCTCATCATTCATGTCAAAGCATTAGTGAAGAATGCTAGAGGTGTCAAGACGAAGGCATTAGTGAAGGGTGCCAAGCGTTGTGTCAAAGGCATTAGTGAAGGATGCCGAAGAATCAAATCAAGTCGCATTTGGGAAGAATGCCTAGGTCGTATAATCGATGAGGTGCATCGTTATACATATAAGTATTTGTTTATTTCCAAGGATGGTGATATCCTTGATGGTGTTGTAACAAGGAGTGGATCTCCTTGATATTAGGTGTTGTGTTGTGAAGGGTAGTAGTTCCTCCATAGTAATGGAACTAGGTGCTTAGCCTAGTACCTAATAAAGGGTAGACGACGTTGTGATAGGATTAGTTCTCCTTGGTGTGAATGAACTCGGTGGTTAGCCTAGCACCGTATAAAGGGTAGGCAACGTTGTGTTAGGTGTGGTTCGCCTTGGTGTGAAGGAACTCGGTATTTAGCTTTGTACCGGAAAAAGGTTAAGCGACGTTGTGAAGGCTTCTCCGCCATAAGGAGTTGGTGTAGTGCTTACGAACTCTCGAGTAGGTGACTCGGGGAGTGGAGTAGGGCAAGGAAGGTGTCCTTGTAGCCGAACCACTATAAATACTTATGTCGTGGTGATGTGCTTCTTACTCTTTATCTTTCATTACACGTTTATATATCTATCTATCAACGTCCAACATAAACAACCAAATAGATTGACATAAGTCGATCTAAATATTTAAAAGGGAGTCTTAAATTGGTAAAACTGTTCAACCCCCCCTTCTAGTTTTCCACACACGTAAATATCCACACCTATGTGTGCTAACTGCCTGCATATTCCTGTATCAGCAAAAACAGTTTACCGCAGAATTCGTCATCAGAAAAATTGATGAGTCCAAGCGTTGGTATCTAACATATGTCGTACCTATCACACAAAGATAAGCCACGAATTCCCACACTGCCATTGCCAATAAGTTTATGTGCGAGCTACACCGAACTACAGGTACAACTACTAATTTCGCATTTGTTGATACCAATATTGCTAGGATTATAGGAATTTGATTTTTACGGATGAGTCATTTAATATGTGTATAAACCAAGTATGTATATTATGTATTACAACTGAAGGTTAAGAATGTCGTATTAAAGTTTTGATTTTTATGAATCCTTTGTTTGATAGGTTTATAGGCTTTTATGCTAAGTAAATATGCATAGTCAACTGTTTCTCACAATGCGTTTGGAATTTGTTTTTAGAAGTAATGTGCAAAATCGGATATTGATTGCATATTTGGATTAGAAGATACTTGCTTAAAAACTGACTTGAAGTAATGAATTAATCCAGGATAGCAGATTGCTAACAACTTTTGGAATTTTTTAACTAACTTGACTATGTTGTGGCCTAAGAGGTTATTAGGATGTATTTAGCATTATCTGTTAAAACTACTTATCAGTTTCAGATACCCATAACTGCTTACAGTAATAAAAACAAATGGCAAAGGCCCAGTCGCAATGCGGCGGGTTCCTACCTCTTGTATATATCATTTGTCTATGGACCAGATTCCCAGATCTAATTAAAATAATCTTTGGGCCTGTTTGCAATTCGTTTGATCCAAAGAATGTCATCTGCTTTTGTCGGTGGCCCATTTTCAATAATAAATTACAACACACAATGAGTGTTGGCTTCCATATTTATCCACACATTGTTAACATCAACATATGTCTGCCTTATCTATTTCTTCTTCACCGCCTCACATTGACGAGTAAAAGATGTAGATAAGCCGACCATATTCGGTGTGTGATGATGGTGGACTAAGATCGGTATTCGAAGATTGGGGATTCTTGATTTCAGGTCTATTATTTATGTGTGTCACGATGGGATATCAAAATAGAAACGACAGGGAAATGTTTCCGTTTCTCATCGGATGGAGGTACGAGGTAGTCGGCTGACACAAACATTGCAAGAGAATACTACAAAGGGTATATTAATTTTTTAGCTTATTTCTTTCAATATCTATATTTTTTTCTTATGGATTTAGCTTTGCACAATGTAGGATCTTAATATTTATGTTGTTTAATGATTCGGGTGGTCTAGGACAATGATTAAATAAGAAAGCCATTAGAGATAGATGAAGAGAGTTGAGAGGAGGTTCCTTGAAGAGAGTTGCTTTACAAATGAAAGGTTAGATTCAAAGAAGCCACACCCCTTCCAAGGATGGAAGGGGTATTTATACTTACAAACAATACGTCCTCCTATCGGACTGTGGATCAGGCATACAGTGGGTAAAGACCCGTCCTTCCTCCACGGTGTTACACTAAACTATACTACGCTACAAACTAACTAATTAACTACTAAATAACTTAAATAACGACACGTCTACGAGCTAACATACGCTAGACCATAATTGGGGTGACCGACACTTTAACATGGAATTTTCTAATTCCTAACAATCTCCCCCTAAGGGAGGTCACCCCATGTTTTACATTTCAAATCCTAGCATTCTATTTTGTCTTCGGTTCTGAGCTCGTAGACTTCAATTCTTCAATGTCCGCATTCTTTGTGCTTTTGTAGTGACTCTTCATAGTCTGATTATTTTGTACTTTCAGTGGAGGTCTTTGAACTGATCCACATCTTTGATGATCTTCGAGCTTTATGGACATCATCAGCCACAGTAAATCTCTGGATCACCCTTTATTGTGTTGCCATCATGTGATGTTGTGACTTTCAGACCGACATGCTCACACCTTTTGGATCATGACATCTTTTCATCAGAGTAGCGAAAGCTTTACTGCTTCATGATATTTGCAGTAGCGTAGCAGAAGCATAGTATAAAAATATCGAACCGTGTTATGTAGATATGCACCAGTCATGATTTCTTCAAATTAAGTGTGGATTCTGTGAGCATGTGGCTTTGGATTGACTCCTCAATTCGATCACCGCAACCATCCAAATGTACCGCAAACAACATTTAGCAATAAAACACACGAAAGTGTCTTTGATCACTTTCGTTGAATTGAGGTACACGGCCCACGGTTCCGCGTTGATCGCATAAGCACGCCTGGATCGTATAATTTCAAGAATCTCCATTGTGGTTTCGCAGCTGTTCTAGCTGTTCTCAAACCAGAACGTCTCAAAGGAGACAACACATAGTGAGTGAACCAGCGAATTGAGATTCATTGATTGATGAAAAATTGATTTGAAGAACAATCGCGTATTGCTTTATAAGAAAGAGTTTTGCAATACGGCGAAAGTTTTATGAGAAAGATCAATTTTCAATCAAAAATACTTTTTGTATTTAAAAGAGTACACATTCGATGTGCTAGATAAAAGAAGAGATTCGCACATCGAACCGTTTTTCCAAAAGTATTTTTTCAATCAGAGATACTTTTTGAATTTGAAAATGAATACACATTCGATGAGCTAGAGAAAAGAAGGTTTGCACATCGAATGGTTTTTCCAAAAGTATTCGTCAATTCATTTCCTGGACCAAGGTAGATTCAAGAATGAATCTCCCCATTGTTTCTATCCAGTTGTCACAAGCTTGATCTTTTGCAAGATTTCACATGTCACCCACCAAGAGCTTGTTTGATGTTGGCTCTAGAAGGATTTCCATTTTCATTGTGAATATTTTTACATATCACTCAGATGTTCTGGCAATACCACAAGGATAGTGCGTAGGACTCTCAATATATACTTACTTTCCACATTGTGTGAAACAGAAAGTCTTCATTAATTTTGTGTCCTAATGAGATATTGTGGATGATCTCTTGGCTCTAGACTCAATAGTGCACATTTGGTTCCTATGCCGGAGACTAGGGAGAGGGTCTCCTTCTTCAATATCAAAAATCTCTAAGAGAAAGTCGATAGATTATGTCGGTTCCCCATGAGAATGAAACAAGCCCTTTTAAGAGGAACTTGAGTAGCTTGGAAAGTTTAGTCCAAGCATCACTGGGTCCATGATGTCTTGTCTTCAATACCAGTGTTACCTTAGTAACCACCAGTAGCATATGAATTGAACCCGGTTTCTGCCCTAAGGTTGAATTATTGGAGGGCTATTTCTTTTCACCCTTTTCACATTTAATTCTTTTTCATTCTTCAACCCCTTCAGTGCTTACCGAGACTTCATTACTAGAACCTTGTTGGGTTTATTCCAGTTCTAGCTCTGTCTCAGTCCGCACTCTTCCCATTTCTCATTTTTCTCCTTTTTTCATCATACCTAAGGACTCTACACTATCTAGTGGATTGTCCCTGGGTAGATCCATCCGGCTCTGGCGGAATCGTGGGAACTAATACCTAACCTAACTATCCTTATAACACCATGCATAAAGTAAAATGGTCGGTCTTTGGGTACAGTTCATTCTTACTTGAAACCAATTGAAAAATCATTTGGAACAACAATCAAGGTACTTGTGATACGAGATCAAAGCATTTTTGTACCTTAATAGTTTTGATCATTTAGAAAACCTCCCCCGCAACATGTGCATATGATTTTGAAATTGTTTAGCACATGGCGGCAAGAGTTCTTTTGAAATATTTCTTTGAAATAATTTCTTGATCACAATTTCCTTAGAAAAAGCCATTTGATTTTCTTTGGTAAATTCTCCCCCTCAATATGTGCATAGGATATTTGAAATTATTTTATCACATAGAGGCAAGACTTCATTTGAAGCACATTTACGATCACACAAGCCATTAAGAAACCATTCGCTCCCCCTCAATATGTGCATCAATATATGAAAGAGTTTAGCACATAGTAGAGAGAGCCAGCACATTGAATCAAATGATCACCTTTTATCAAATTTCATATTAAATCACAAATTCTCCCCCGATAAAAAATATCAAACCCTTTGAGATTTTGGATCCCAAGTGATTTAATAAGGTTTATAAAACATGGGAGAAAATGTGGCCAGATTTAAATACTCATCTTGTTTTTAGATAAATGCTCCTCCTCAACATGTGCATTATATATTTGTAAATCATTTGGCACATGGAGGCAGGAGTGCCTTTAAAGGACTAAAACCAATTCCATTAAAACAGATTTGAGATTTAAATCATGATCTCTCCCCCGATCAAAAATTTCAAACCTTTTGAGATTTGTGATCCCAATTGATTTAAATCATTTAAAAGATTTTGGGAAAAGACGTGACAACATTTAATTTTGAAAAATGATAGATAAGGACCATTTTAAGACATTAAAGATTGTTAGTGTCAGGTATGATTGTTTTAAGAGATCTTTAATTAAAATAAAACAATTTCACAATCAAACAAGAACAGAAAAAATTTCATTTTGAAAGACCTTGATTCAAAAAAAATATCATACCATGACATAACATTAAATCTTTAGATCACCACTTATTATTGTACAACCCGGAACTTTTATGAAGAACTATTGTTTGAAAATAATTTATTTTAAATCACTCCCCCCCTCAATTGATGACCGTAGTCGTTGATTGAGTGACTTAAGTTTTGATAAAATGAAGTCCGGTGATTTTCAAAATTTAGTCCAATTTATTTTCAAAACAATATTTTTCTATTTTCAAAACAATTTAATCAAATATTTTCAAAATTGTTTAAAAATGGTATTCTGCACAAAGATACGTTAGGTGGTTAAGCTGCTTTTGTTGTTGTTGCTGAAGGTTGGAAGAAAACCGTTTGCTGATGCAGTGAGACTTCTTACGTTGCATTTTAATGCCAACTGAGGTCAAGTTAAGCTTCGTTTCTTCATTTGCTGATGAAGAAAACCATCTGCTGATGCAGTGAGACCTCTTACATTGCATTTTTCCATGCCAACTCTCCATAGAAGTCCAATTAAGCTCTGTTTCTTCATTTGTCAACCCAAGATATAGTTACCCTTTCCTTTCGGCATCCAATCATCTTAAATTGTGGGATCCGGATCGGGAACATTCTTATATACCAATATACCTGCATACATTAGTTAACACACATACAGATATATGGTGGTCGACATCAGCCATAACATCAATCGACTAATTAAAGTCAATTCAACATATCAATCAGATCATATAAGGCATGGGGTTTATGTGTTAAATCAAACTCTAATCATCTAATCCTAGCAATCATATCCTAGGCACCTAGTCCTTCAACATAGGTTAACATCATTTTTAATTAAGCATATTAGGATAATTAGAAAAGCCCATTAGATGATGTAAATTTGAAAACATTCCCCCCTCAATCAATGACTTGTTTTACTGAAAAATTTAAAAGCGCTGAAGTCATTGATTGAGTTTTCAATTTAATAAAAACTCTGAAACTGATTGTTATTAAAGCAACTCATTTTCCACCATTTTGAACAACAAATATTTTTCTGAAGAATTTTAGACGGAAAAACATTTGTGTAGGAACAGCAGTCCTTCGACATACTTTCCTCATTTTAGTTTTAGGATAAGTGCACGAAATATTTGAAAATTGGTTTAGCGCAACACTTTCCTTTATTTAAAAGAGCGGGTTGCTATCAGAAATAATAGCAGACCATATTTAAGCACGGGTTACAGTCTGAAATAACTGCAAGCCATTATTTGATGCCCGGGTTACAGTCTGAAATAACTGTAAGCCATATTTTACACCTCCTGCTTGAACTTCATCGAAAGTCCCGTGCCATTATTGAATGATATTTCTAAGACCGTAGATGTTATCGATACCGGAAGACATGTCTTGAGAAAACATATTTTTAGAATTTTTCAATTTTCTGATTTTTATGGGCTTTTGTTGATTTTATATTTTTATATTTTCTTTTGATGGTTTTCTATTTTTGTATTTTGGTTTTTGATAAATATATACACAGATAGAGTAGATGATATAGTTTAAGAAGATGATGATACGAGTACCGAAATAAGGATATCGAGCAGCCCCGTTGTAGAAGATAGAAGTCATCATCCCTAAAACTTTCACCACCAAAGCTTCCGAGGCTCTTGCATTGAAGAAAGAAATTGAACCATCTGAAAGTGAGACTTTGGCAGCTTCCCCCAAATCCGAAAATCCTTTAGCTGAGCAGATTCGAAGCTTTATTTCAAGCTTGCCTTAGCCAGGTGCACGATGAAGCACACCATTATCATAAATCCCGCTGCTCCATTTAAGAACGATAATCGAGGTTCTCCGTTCGGGGTTATATCATCCACTAGAAGAACAGCAACGTTTCATCCCACACTTAAATAATCTTCTCAAATTCCTTTTCCACTGAAGTCTGAAGCAATCCATTCCAAAAAGTGTCAAGAGAACAGTTCCCCCAAGTAGTTGAATTGATGCAGTCATTCTCTTTGTATAATGCTCAAGAACTCTCCCGAATACACATCATGAGGGGAATGAAAACACCTTCCCATGTTCACATTTTTCTTCCCGGATGATCGTGTATGAAGCTCAAGAACCCGAAGTACACCAATACCCAAGAGCTCTCCCGAATACACATCATGAGGAGAATGAAAACACCTCCCCATGTTCACATTTTTCTTCCCTGATGATCGTGTATGAAGCTCAAGTATCCGAAGTATACCAATACACAGGGAAGGAATAACTGATAACATTGAAGAAGCAGGCCAAGTCACTGATTATCTATGCGGATGACAATCTCTGCGGATGTCAACTCCGGAATAAGTGATTATATCTCTGAATCACTGATTAAGCCTTCAAGTGAAACAGCTGAGTGCCCCCAATGTACACAATTCTCTCTCCCCTGATGATTGTGATAACATCGAGATCATCACGCACTTGTGTACCTCTTTTATCTTCAGAAACTTTCTTTTACATCACTTCCTCCACATAGTTGGAATAAGAACACTAAAGGCCATGAGTAAAACCTTGAGTTTCTCTGAGGTCAAGATAATAGTCTTCCCGGGATATCTTCAATCACTTAGAAGTATTAAGTTCATCAAGTTTACTCGCGTTTAGATATGTGTCTCCTTCCCCCTTGCTGGTTTTGATACTTCAGAATCAGCAACACACTGTAAGCCCATATACTAGAAATCTGATGAGAAGAACACTTGAGCTCTTGTGAGAATCAACTTGTTGCGAAAGAATGTGAGCAAGTCTAATTGGGGATTAAATTTGGCTTTTCAATCTCCCTCAATTAGTGCTCTCCCCTAAACTGACGAAGATTTTCAAGTGATCTTCTCAGCTCGGATTAAGAAGAAGTCTTTAGATCATCAAATGCAATTCGTCTTTAGCCTTCTAACATGTAGCAGAAAATGTAGAACAGACTGTAGACTCGACCTTCTTCAAGATTGTCCGAATGGGGAAATAGACAGTTAACATCTTCTTCACACCAAGAAAGCATCCCGATTAACTTACATCTTGCAATTCCCCTTAACTAATATCCCTCCCAATCAAACAAGAACAGAAAGATGTTCATCAAGAAAATTAGCAATCAGCCCGCAACGAACACACGAAATGGTAATACCAAGCAAACAAGAACAGAAGGTTGTTCGGAATCATCATGTTGATGTGCACGTGAAGCATTAACCGGAAGCACTTGTCTTTAAACTCATCAGCCCGTGTGAAGATGTCAACCAACGGCTCTTAGAAGAAACTCCATGTAACGATGACCCGATAAGAAGAAGCTCGGTTCTTACATGCAAAAAAAAATTCACACTTCTTCTCCCCCTCAAGAATTGCATACGGAGATGCCATTCTTGATTAAACAAGTGATTATCATCCAAATGTATTCTATTCACACTTCTCCCCCGCAAAATTAGCACATGATGTCGCCATCTTCATTATATTGAGCAAGTGGAATAAGAGTAATTATCAGTAGTCCAGTTCACTTGATGACTGAAGCGCATGGAAAAAGCATGAAGCATGTTGATGAGAATGGTCACAATTGAGAAGATTTCTCTTCTTCAGAAGATAAAGCGCACTGAAACGTACACTTTTCTTTTCTTTAGAGTACGAGGCATGAACTGTTGTGTTCATACGTCATTATCTCTCTCTTTTCATCCTCTTTTGGCAAACTTATAACCAACCCCATTATCATTCAGTAGGCTCTTTGTAGTGACAGCTGATGGAGAAAACCTAATATGATGAATTTGACCCTGAAGTAAACTAACCCGAACTCGTGACTTAAACTTGCACATATGTAACAAAGAGCGGTGCCGAGACTTCATGCCCATTTGAATCTCTAAGTACTATATACTCTTCAACTAACCAACCATCGAGTATTAGACGTATATCACCTCTTGAAAATCCACAATTGAATGTGACACTTAGCACTATAACGTAACTCCTTTAAGTGATAGTTATTTTGTGGTGATAAGAGCCCAATTCCCCCAAGTGGTAAAAGAAAAGGTAAAAGTCACCCAACAATAACTAGATTTCCAAGTCTTCGTTTTTGATAATAAGCTTGAACAAGGATCTTGAAGAATCTTCATCCAACCATCCCCGATACCTTCAGATACTAAGTACACTTGCCCGTGATATATCACTTCAACCTCAAATAAATAATAGTGAATTAACCCTATTGTCACATCTTCTGGTTAAAAGCTCAAATCTAGCCTCCTTTTACGTTTTAAGTAAACTCTGATAATGGTTTCATCCCGATCATGGTTAAAAGCACATAACCCCGTAAAACCATGTAATAACCAAACTACCATGACGAATATCCAAACACACATCCAATTCATGAAGTACACCCTTTTATCTCATCTTTGAAGAGGAAACCGTAGCACCAAAGATCACAAAAGATCCCGAAATACACTTTCCTATCTCCAGGATGGTTCCATCATCACGGGATTTTACAATTCTATGGTCTAAACCGAGAAATAGTTTCTTTCGCGGGATTTTACAAAACCAAGAATAAACCGCAAGATAGATTCGGAAATGCACATTACTTTTACCAGGATGTTTCCATTGTCACGGGATTTTACAAGTCTATGATTTAAACCGAGAAATAGATTCTTTCGCGGGATTTTACAAAATCAAGACAAAACCGTAAGCAATGTCAGGTTGAATGTGTTATGACAGCATTGGTTTCGGTGAATATCTGTTTTAGGGGAACATGCAGCGGTTCATCAACGGTTCATAATCCAACATCAACAACATCAACAACCATCCAATAAACACTTCGGTAAACACGTCATTCATGCATTCTGTCGGCTAGTTTTGTGACCTCCTGGAGAAGTAAACCCAATATACCAAACTTGATCATGAAGTAAAATTCTCCAGATTTGTTACTTAAACTTGTATTAATTCTTGTGAAGAAGAAACGGTGTACCCAATGTACAAAAACTCTTGACATTCTCAACTGAGTGAGACACCAAAGTGATAGCTACGTTGTGGGTTAAGCTTGAAAGAATCACAAACATAACTAAATAGCCAAGTCTTTATCACCCTCTATAAATGCCCAAACAAGTCATCTTCGCAGAAGGGTAGAAAGAAAGAAGACGAAATAAGTAACTGCGCCCGAAAAACCTCACGACAAATTCAAATAAGATATACCAAATACAATCAACCCCTTCGTCAACTTTGTTCACCCATTAACTCAAGCCGTGACATGATATTATTTGTGAAAATATATATACCAAAGTATCAATCCGCATAATCTCACAAATCTCATCATCATACCAAATCTCATCATCATACATTCCTCATATCATCAAATCTTATATTAGTACCATTCAATTTTGAGAAGCCCATCAGATCATCAACCAAGTCCAAGTCATTACATATACTAACACATTCAGTTTACATTCAAGCCCACATCTGTTCCAAAATTCAAATCCCAAGTAATTAATGAACCAAAACCCGGTCACACTATTCGGCCCATAATCTCTTCGGTCCATGAAATTAGATTCACTTTCAAATCTGTCAAGCCCAAATGCAATAATGTCCAATTCCAGGCCCAGTTGTATCCCGATAAACCACATGATACACTACTACCCCACGATTACACTTTCAGGATGATTTAATCATTTGTTTCATGATACCAAGATCGATCACGTGACATGCTAATATTCCTCCCGACTAAACTTATCATGTGACATGCTAATCAAATGGAGTAAACCACGATGTGTGTAATATCTTCAAATGAAATGTAATAACTTTGATTATCATGTCACTTGAAGCCATTCTTTTATACCATGCAGATATTCAAACATGCAATGTCACGTGAAGCACTTCCAATCTTCAAACATGCAAGATATTGAAGTGAAACATGTTAACCGGAACATATTAGAAGCCTAGTTGTTTCATTGAGGCCCAACGCCATTCAAGCCCATACAATCCAAATGCCTACCCTAAATTCACGGGTATAAGAACACACCATTCTCACACTTACCCTAAACTTCCTCCACATATCACACGCAGTCCAACCTCAGAAGTACGCTTTACAAACCCTAAATACCTAAAAAATACGCCTCCTTAATTTCAGCTTATGATCCGAACAACACATATAAAACCATGGATATCAAAAGATTTGAAACCCTAATCTTATAACAAAATCAGTCCGCCCATCTTAATAGAAAAACCCTCCTGACTCCAAACTCCATAATCAACTGATCTCCCAAACGAACATCATGATACATGGCCCATCTCGCTCGCCACAGGGATGGCTCGAGCCTTGCTAAGAACGAATAGGTCATCAAAATCTTTGACACGTCAAGGTAAGTATAATAAGCCATTTGTGATTTGATAATATAAATGACCTTAAGAGAACGATTTAACATCTATTGTTAACATCATTTCTTAGATCGTATATTCAATTGAGGAATAAACTTCGAACATAGATTAATCTTTGGATTTCGTTTATCCTTTTGAGAACAGAGATGAATCAAAAGGAATGAGAGGATAATGAAAGTTTTTATCACTCTAATCCTTTGGTTCGAATAAATAAAAAAATGAGTAATACTTCTCATAGATCGATGAAGAGTCATTCTTCTCGTGTCTTTGGCCATTGGTCTTGATATTTATTAGTATCACACGACACGAAGAACGGACTGAGATATTTTCCAAAACGTTTTCATTTTTGAGTTGACTGAATATATATTTAACTTTTCGAAAAAGATCTGTGATGGACAATTCTATTCGTGATATAGACCCTCGAGGTCTTGATGTTGCTTTAAAATGCCACGAAACAGAGAGCTGAGATCTAATAATGTTTAATCTTTTCCTTAAAATACTTTGAGTCTTGAACGAGATAGTGGTTGAAGGAGGATAGGATTAGGATAATATGGAGTTGGTTTGAGTATTGATGAGTTTTGTCTAGTATAGGTTTTGCTTTTGTTTTTGCAGTTGAGATCTGATATTTTGGGTTAGTAGAGTCTTGATTGAGTCTTTGAGGTTTGATTCTTGAATTTGGTTTGAGTCTTGATTGAGATGGTTTTGATCAATAAATAACTGCTTTTGATGTCAACTCGATTTAGTCCTTGTTATCAACTCGCTTTTGTCTTTTGAGTCTCAAAACACTTTTGTTATCAACTCGCTCCGAATACACTGAATCTGGACATTAGTTTCAAGCAACTCGCATACCAGTAGATTATGACCAACTCGCTTTGGTTTTGGTTAGCAACACGCTTAGTCCAACTCGCTTGTACACAAAGACATTAAAGCAACTCGCATTCAATAATGCAAGTTAGCAACTCGCATTCAAAAATGAGAGTTAAAGACTGACACAACTCACTTTAGATTTTGTATGCACAACTCGCTTACCAGACATAGAATATGGACAGATTTTGCAACTCGCATCATTCATGTAACTAGGAAAACTCGCATGCTCTTTAATCCGCATCTTTTTGCAACATGACAACTAGCATCTTGATTTCTACTTTGACAACACGGTTTTGACTCAAAAGTCAAACCACACAGATTACTCAACTCGCATATTGTACCAACTCGCATGTTTAACACTGAATTTGGACAGAATATCAACTCGCTTATATGAATGACCAAAAAAAACTGCTTAGATGAACACCAATTTTTCTGACCAGAACTGCAGTAAAGAACAACTTATCTGACCAAAACTGTTAATACAACTTGAAAGACCAAGACTGATACAAACAATTTGACCACATCACGAAACCAGAAGATGACAACCAAAATATTTACCAATATAAGTCAAGTTACAAAAGGTAGCATAATATAAACGAATCAGTTTTGACCAAAAGACATAACACAACCAAGCATTTAGAAAGTCATTTAAAAACAGATTCAAACAACTTGTAAAATCAGTTTTGACTAGAATCATACTCGACCATCATAAACAACTCATAAAAACATCATCAACCCACATCAAACATAACCAACTCGCATTAAAAATCGAACAAACCACATTAAGAACTATACGAATCAACAAAACAACACAACCATGGCTCTGGTACCAATTGTAGGATCTTAATATTTATGTTGTTTAATGATTCGGGTGGTCTAGGACAATGATTAAATAAGAAAGCCATTAGAGATAGATGAAGAGAGTTGAGAGGATGTTCCTTGAAGAGAGTTGCTTTACAAATAAAAGGTTAGATTCAAAGAAGCCACACCCCTTCCAAGGATGGAAGGGGTATTTATACTTATAAACAATACGTCCTCCTATCGGACTGTGGATCAGGCATACAGTGGGTAAAGACCCGTCCTTCCTCCACGGTGTTACACTAAACTATACTACGCTACAAACTAACTAATTAACTACTAAATAATGTAAATAACGACACGTCTACGAGCTAACATATGCTAGACCATAATTGGGGTGACCGAAACTTTAACATGGAATTTTCTAATTCCTAACACACAATTTGTTGTTATATAGGGGAACTTGGTGATGTGTCTACCATGTGCAAGTTTTAAAATTTATAAACACGATTTACCCGGGTAATTACTTTAATACATACGGGCAAGTATACTCGTTCGTAATAGCAAAGGTGGGTAAGTCGAGGTCGTCCCAAGAGATTTGCGTTTTAATTTGTTTAAGTGTTTTAGACAAGAAAGCTTGTCAAGGCTTCCTTCAAAGTGTTGGTTTTTTAAAAATCCAAATTTAAGAAACATATACTTGTGTGAAGTCCATAGTCAATTATAAAGAGTGTTCATGAGAGCTTGGTGTAAACTTGATGCAATGCACAAATCATAAGCAAATGATTTCCAATCCATGGTTTATGTTTTGTAAAATCATTTTAAGAATAAAAACATATAGGTAATCCTTTCGGTCCTTATCATAATGATTATTTTTTAGAAAATCCATTTGTTTGTAAAAGGTTCTTATTCAACTTGTTCCTACGAATCTTTCGACCTTTTCATGATGAAATCGGTTCTAGTCTTGTTTTAACAAGTAAACATGATGAGTGTCAATCACCATATCGCTATACTAGTTTTTCACTTAACGTTTTGGAATAAAACATAAGAGAAATCCTTTCGATCCTTTATCTTGAAAATGTTTTACCAACAAATCAAACAAGACTAGTAGTTTTTCCAACAAACTTATTAAACAAGATCATTTACATGCATCACATATAAGAACACTCCTACAATTGTCTACATCCTTACACACAAGTATATTCAAGAATTACTCCATGAAAATCATAACATAACACAAGTAGTAACAAGGTAATTCATATAATTCAATAGAATAGAGATTCATGACAAAGTTCAATAGAATACCTAAACTTTAGATTACAAGAACTAGAAAATTGTGGAATATAGTAACCACACGCCTCCAATCGTCTTAGCCTAACCGTACAACTCCAAATGATTACACAATGGTTGAGAATTGGTCTCACCACTCTCCTGGACGTTTTACAGCAGAGAAATGACTTTTGGGATGAATAATATGGGTTAGTAATAGCTTTGGTGTAAACTATTACTCTTTTGGATGTGTCAAACTAAACTACTAAGTCTAGGTGCATTATATAGCTAGGAACCCTTTACTATCAAGCCAAAAAACGTCCTCAATAAGTTATTAACTGGAAATGATCGGAATCTCGTGATTAATAGAAGTTAAGGCATCAATAAATGAGTAAAAGTGTAACTGCAGGTTCTCCAGCCGGATCGGTTGCGACGCAGCCGATCCGGTTGCGTGTTTGTCCATTCCCCAGCCGATCCGGTTGCGGGCTCCGACCGATCGGCTGGGAGCCTTCCGTACAGCAGATATTGACTTTCTTTGACTTTTCTCGATTCGTGCCTTTTTCTTTTCTTTCGATGTTGATTTCCAAGATGAAACTTGATATTTATTCGATGTAGACACTTAGAAATCCTTGTGCTTCCAATCATTGAGTCCTTAAGCTTCCTCACTTATCTTTCTTCCTCGAGAATTATCCAAATGTGCATGAAATCTTCATTTCTTCACCTTTTACGATACCTGGCTACATTCACATACAAATACGCTTCTTTTGCACTTTTGCAACAATTATGTGTAAATATAACCGATTATCATACACAAAACTAACAATAACGCTACTAAAAAGATGCTCATTTTGAGCGTTATCAAATTCCCCCATACTTAAGTTCTACTTGCCCTCGAGTAGGTCTAGCATTTATGAAAATCGATTTCAATGGTCTCAACATTGTGGTTCCAAAAATCTAACAATCGTCTCAAGAGAAATAATTGTTAATTTGCTTTTAATATGTGAAAATTCTAAAAATGAACCAAATGACTTTAGATAACATAACTAAACACCTCACGAATGATTTTAAGAATTCACTCAACGCTCATATATTTGTGGGTATGTGTAAATCACTCAATGCCTAGTCATGATTAATGCTTTTTTACCATAAGCTTGTACAAGTATTAAGAAAAATAAAATAAATTCATCAAAGAGGGGTTTTATTCGGGTTATAATGTTAAGGCTTTGGGTTTATAAAATGGTATGGATAAGGCATGAGATAGTTTATGAAATTGGTTTAAAAATAAAAATAAAGTCAAGTCTAAACCTCCATGTTGCTAGCCATCAAACAAACCACACTCCCGAAAATGATTATAATCTCCTCTTCTTCACATATCGATCTCCAAACATATATAACTCATTTTAGGTCATTGGCTAATCAATATACTCAATATAGCACATTGGCTATAATCATTATCTCATAATCTTTTTTTTTATCTCCTTTTTTTTAAACATCTCCCCCACACTTAGTATGAGCATACACCACGAAAAATACAAATGAGAAAGACGTCTCCTTTATCTTTGTTGGAAAATGGTACACACAAATGACAAAGTGTAGCGTCTTCATAATCATAAAAAACAATCCAACACTCCAAACAACTAGCAACAAACCAATAGGCATTGACATAGGTTGGCTAAGGTTTAAGGTGTAACATATTTTTTGTATTTTTCTGGATTTAACCAAAACGAAAAGATTGGCTCGAAGGGTGTAACTAAGGGTATCTAGTGCTAAAAGTGAGCACTAACAAATGGGTCCATATAAAGTGGTTAACTAACAGGTGTGGTTAGCAAAAAACATTAGATGTAAAATGGAAGGCCATTTGGGTTAAATCCTATGACTGCCTCTTATCATTTGAACATATTTTTATCACTCGAGAGTGATTTTAACCGTAATGCATAACAAGTACAAGTTCTAGAATTGACATAATCACCGGCACACTCATAGAAAAATATAAAACATAAAGATGTGTTTTATACAAAAAGAATCCTCACAATTTTGTGGAAAAAGGCTACAATGCGCACTAGTAAATGTTATTGTTAGGTCACCATAAGTTAACACAAGAATCAATATGTAAGAAATATAGGTAGAGATGATCGGTTGAACACACAAACATACACACGTATGAATGAACAATATCTAGGCGTAGGAAATGTATTAGAGTGACAACCAACCTTCAAGTGAAGGTTTACAAGTGTATTTATAGGGGAAGGGAGTTAGGGCAACACATCTAGTCCCTTCCTTCCTTATTGGGCTTTGGCATAGGCTCATGGGCTTTCTACATGAGCCTAGCCTTAAACACTAACATAAAAGCCTAGTTTAAGTTACCTATTACATATAAATGACTAACACTTGAAATACAAGTTACCAGTGATTCCAACAATCTCCCCCTAAGTGTTAGTGATGACTCCAGCAATCTTTGATAAGTTGTTGGTGTTGATGTAATAGCTGTTGCTTTGACGTCTTCTGGCATTCCTCTTTCTTGTGAGAAGAAGTGCCTTGATTCCAACAATCTCCCCATAACAAAGATCTTGTTTCTTTTGAAGTTTTCAGCTTTGACGTCTTTGATTACTTTGTTCTATGTTCTTTGTTCTGGTGTGGATGTGGTGATAGTATGTTGTTGTTGTCTGCATCAGGTCCGCTTCGTTGCTCAGGTGTCTCCACGTCTTTCTCCAACATGCTCATACGCTCTTTGAAGTTGGATTTCAGATTTTATGTAGTTCTCTAGTCTTAAACTTTGTAGATTCTTTGGTTGATGAAGAATCCTTTTGACTTTTGAGTTGCCTTTCGAGAGAACTTGAATTGAGTTGTTGTTGGTATAAGCATGAGGAGAATCAACACGATCATTCCTCCCAATAGCATCCATAAGAAGAAAACATAAGTATTGGATAGTGATAAACACCAATCGATCATTGTGATCGTTTCTTAGAGAATTGACCACTACGATTTCTCTTCTGATGAATGTCTTGATTCCGTTCACCTTGTTCGGGCGGATCAGCCATCCGAATCCCATAAGGGACAGTTGGCATTACATTGAACAAGTTCAAGTAATGACCCACATCTTCAGGACTTGACTCTTGAAAGGAATCTCCTTAGCGGGATTTACAGCACTTACAAGTTCGAACTTCGAGGGTGTTAACAACATAGTGTGAAAACACGTATCTAATTCTAGCAAAGGCTGTTCCTGAACTGGAGTCCATCAAGTAGGATAACACGATGTACCGAAGCACATCTACAGTTCAGGTGAGTCGCTGAGATACACCGAAGCGTCACCTCACGACTGTAGACCATTTGAGACAACACTAAGCGTAACCCACAAGGGGCTATCGAAGCGACCTGCTGTCAGGGCTGTTTGATGTTGACCCTGACAGGAGTTTCCATTCAATCACTGAGGATCACAAGTTTGAATCCCCTCATAAATGTTCTCGACAGATTGCTAAGATCTGTGAAGGACTCTATAATTGTATCACTTGCGTCCTTAATGTTGAACGACAAGTGATGAAATGTCAAGTGTTCCTAAGAGATCTTTTGATGAATATCGTGGCTCTAGACTCAATAGTGTGCTTTGGTTTTCCTGAGCGGAGACTAGGGAGAGGGTCTCCTTCTTCAATACCAACAATATCTAAGAGAAAGTCGATAGTTTACGTAGGGTTCCCTGTGAGAATGAAACAAGGTTTAGTGCATTGCGTCACTGGGTCCATGATGACTTTAATCTTCAATACCGGTGTCATCTAGTGACAGCCAATAGCATATGTATTGAACCCGGTGTCTGCCCTAAGTTGAATAATTTGGAGGGCTATTTCTTTTCACCCTTTTCTTTACTTTTCTTTTTAATTCTTCAACTTCTTCTTTCTCCGATTCTCATTTTCTCCTTTTTCATAATCATACCTAAGGACTTCTAAGTACTAACTATTGGTGGTGTCCTTGGGTAGATCCCTCCGGCTCTGGCGGATCATAGGACAATTATTCCTAACCTTAGCCACCTTGTAACTCCATGACTATCCTATGTTGCCATAAAACCATTTTCACGAAAATCTCTCAAAGTGTTTATGAATAAAAAACTTTTTGTAACACTTCAAGAGTTTTGCATTTTTAGAAATACTCCCCCTTCACTTTTGCTTAAGTGTTTAGACTGAAATCTGCACAGTGAGGGTAGAGCTCGCACTTTTGAATTGATCGACTCAAGATAGACAATTCCCCGTGAGACACGGTTACGTTGCATAGTTAACTACCTTGAAGGTGTGGACAAACCTTGAAAAGGTTGTCAAACCCGTCAAAGTTCATGTCTATCAAGAGTTTCTCGAATAGGTATGATCTACTCGAATAAGTCTTGGAAGACAAATCTTTTCGATGTATGACAGTTCAGATCTCGTCAATTCATGGGTTAAGTCTTAGCACACGATGATTCAATCACATTATCAACATATTTGTATCACATAATTTTTCTCCCCCTAAAAAATGGCATATAGGTGTTATTTTTGATGAAATTTTTTATACCGAATATGACCATTTCGAGTTTTGTGGGAAGATTTCCACGAAGATCATTTTGTGAACAAAGATTTTTGCAAATACTCCCCCTCAACAAGTAATATTAAATTTTGAGGTTTTGAAAACACAAGGGGAAGTACTTGTTCTTTTGAGCAAAACTTTGAAAAAGATTAAAGTTTTGATAAGTTTTACTCAAAAGTAAGAAGCTTTCGCTCCTTTAATAAGGATTGTGGCACTGATGCGTACCACAAGTATGGGTTGTACACTGTTATGTGTGCACAAGCCATAATGAATATACAAATCAATCAATCCAAATATCAATGAAAATAGTTTTAAGGAGTACTAGACAATCATTCAAGTAGACCAAGAGTTCTCTCTTGACGTTGATATGTTGTAATTGAGAAACTCTGTCTTCCACCCACAAAGCTCTCAAACCTCCGCATCTGATCTTGATGAAACAACCTTTCATCCAGCCTCTTGATTATCTTCTTAGCATCCCTCTTTTCCTTAGAATTCCACCTCTTCTTTGACCCAATACCTTGCTGAATGTCCTGTAACCGATACGCTAACCCATCACGAACCATCTTCAATGTGTGATCGCAGAACTTATGAACCTCGTTGTACGCCATGAAGCAGTTATGGTGAAGTTCACTGCGGTAAACAACTCCAAACTTTGGTTTCTTCAAAATGGTGTACTGAGATAGTTGGTTTATGTCGGGAAAGTGTAGCAATGGTTTTGTAAGGTTGACTTGCTTCTGATAAGATACGACTGCAAGCTGGAGATCTGCAACACGTTTCTGGATCACTTTGCTTCGAATGAATATCAGTAAGGCTGTGATGTACTGAAGCTGAATGTTGGTGGAGAATTGTCTCATCCGTCCTTGTACCTTAGCAAGATACATGTCTTCGATGTCGTTGAGCGACAATCTCGGAAAATCAGCCTCAGTGAAATCATATTCTTGTTCATCTTGGCGTTTGACCTTGATTTCCTTCAAGAATGAATAATCCCATTTTGTAGCCAACGTGACAATCATTATAGCAACGATCTTCTTATTACTATAGACCTCCTTGTTAGACCGTAGAACTTGGCAACTTCTGTAATACAGACTTCTCCTTGGTGGCCAATGGTGAATGTCATACTTAGCATCAATATCATAGTTCACCACTTTGTCAACGAACATTCTGATGGCCTCTTCCTCGATGGCAACATTGGTGGAGAAGACTTCTGCTGGTATGTTGAAGGTAAGTGATGTAGCGTACTTCTTGCTGATGTCGCTACCGTGCTGAAGAAACTATAGGTCATTGTTGAAGAAGTAGCGGTAAGGAATCTTTGGTTGCTTTGGTCGGCCAATGGTTGGTAGCGATTTGTTCTAGTCAGTGTAATATGGAGTGTTATCCTTTCTTGAGAAGTCGATGTTCGATTCGGGGTTGAGCCAGTCAATGTTTTTAGACATGGCTCATGCGATGTTGTCGAGATAGTATTCAACTTCAACAGCACTGCCGGATCTGTCTTTTAGCAATTGGAAAGCATCGTTCTTGATCCGGCGCAATTCCCTCTTCGTCATCTTCTTGACTTTGAATTCATCCTCGATAATTTTCACGTGTTCCATAGTTTGACCATCTACCGGTTCTTGGCCTTCCGGTAATCTAGGTGTGACGTCAACTAACTTGCTAAACCAGTCATACTCGGCAGTGTCATCTTTATCCAACCAGGAGACGTCTGAGCTTGATTTCTTCTTCTTCTTAGATTTGGAGGATGATCCCGGTTGTTGCTTAGTTGATGGTGGGGATGATGGCCGTTGCTGGGGCTCAGGAGTTTCTTCTTCTTCACCACCGGTGTATTGAAAGTGATCACCAGTTTTCTCCAATGGTGGTGGAGACTCAGAATCCTGGGGTTTGTCAGTTGCAGGAGGTCGCTGAGTAGCTTGAGTTGTATATGTGGTGGTGGTCTTTGGCGGTGGCATAGATGATGAAGACTCACCTGTTTTCTTCTGACGTTTTGCAAGTGGATCTTTGTCCTTATCATCATCATCTATGAAACGCTTCTCAATACCAGCATCTTCCTTGCATGTAGTCTTCAATTGATGAGCAAGGAGAACTGATAAGGATTTAAAAGGTGCACTTTTTAGGGGTCATTTAAGCCCTTAATCGACCACTTTTATATCCGTTATTGCTTAATTTCGTTCCTTTTCGCTTTTTAGGTCTCTTGAAAGCAAAATTCTGGAATGACGCTTATTTGGACGAAAAGGCGTGAATATGTGAAGAAAATGGCTAAAGTTAAGATCAAGACAAACAAAGGGCGACGCCATCCCTCTATTTGTGACGGCTCAGAAGTGAAATTGCTATTTTGCACCTGACGGCGTCACGCTTTGAAGAGTAGGGCGTCACAACTCAGACGGCCTAGATCCAGATTCAGACGGCGTCAGAAGATGAAGCTGACGGCATCACAACCACAACGTGACGCCGTCACAAAGTTGACTTGGCCAAGATGAAACCCTAATGGCGGCGATCCGACGGCGTAACAATTAGAGAGTGATGCCGTCGCAGTTGTAACTCTATATATAGAATTCGAATTTTCAGACTTTTAGAGAGGTAGAATTGTGGAGTAAAAACCTAAAACGATTTGGAGCTGTCTTGGGTAGTATCTTATCATACCCTATTTAACAACAAGATAAGTAATTTACTTCATTGATTTCATTATGTCTTCGATTGTATGTGTGTATGCTTGCATGTTTACCATGTCCGGCTAATTTACTTGTGTGTTTGCTTAGATCTATGAAACCTAGTTATTAATTATTGATTGGTTGTCTCTTATCTTAATTGTAATTGGCTTAGGATTGCAATAGGCCATCGTTGTGTTTTTAATGCTTGAGTAATCTTTGTGAACATTAGTTTATAATCGCCTAGAGTTATTGTAGGCTAAAAATCCAAAGATAACCTTAGAGTTAGTTTATGAATCCTAGAGATTTTGTAGGCAATAACCTTAATGTATTCTCAAAGAGTTAGGGAGAAAAGCATACCCTTCCACCTTAGAAGACACAACGCGTTAAGAATAAGGACGTGACAATTCAACCATCAATAAAAGATAACTAGGGAGTAATAGTATCTAGGTAGACACATTTTTAATCATCATACGAGCACACATAATTTAGACATAGACTACCCCTTAGTTTAGTTAATTAGACTAGATACTAGTAGAGTAATCGGTAGAAGTACCACCCCCAAATCCAATACCCCGAGATCGTACCTTTCAATTTTCCAAAAAAAAAGATAAAAAAAATAATCTTCCTCAACCCCAACCTTAGCGTAGTAAATTTCTCACTAGCATTCTTATTCCCCTAGAGAACGATATCAATCCCGAGGCTTACCCTATACTACACTACAACGATTAGGTTCACTGCCTAGGTGGTTGAAAAACTTGCTCGAAGAAAAGGAAGTTTCCTTTGACCCTGAACGCGCGTTGTACGCGTATCAAGAACCTCAAGAAACTTTAATTCGTCAGATGTGAGTGTCGAAGATCGAGCAGTCATCTGAGTTATCAACTGTGAAAGTAGATCAGTTTCTGTGACATGAGGTGGCTGGACTGGTCGAGTCTGCATTGTCACCGGTGTTGTGACAATTGTATGTCTGATCAGTGTTCTCAGAGTAGGGTAAAGTTGTTTTGAGAACATGTCTTTAGTTATTCCCGGAACATATTGGAGTAGGAACTGATGAGTAAATTCTTTGATCTTCTCATCCATTTCTCCTTGAATGTCTCTGATTAGGAATAGCTTGATCAAATCTCTATCCTGAATGAATGTGTTCATCTCATCGCTAAGTAAATTGACCCTGTCAGCCAGCAAGTTCAGCTTTCTATCAACCATGCTACGTTTTCTTGCTTGTTTCACAGCTTTAAGGATCTTGGTCTTTGCTCGAGATGCCCATGTATCTGTAGTTTTCTTGACTGATTTGGACGATGATCGTGTGGTTGTATCTTTAGATGGTGGTGGTGAAGAGTGAGATGATGATTCAGTTGTGGAAGGGTCATGGGGTGGCTCCGAAGATTGTTCAGGATTATGTTCAGGATTATGTTAAGGTATTCTCAAAGAGTTGGGGAGAAAAGCATACCCTACGACCTTAGAAGACACAACACGTTAAGAATAAGGATGTGACAATTCAACCATCAATAAAAGATAACTAGGGAGTAATAGTATCTAGGTAGACAAATTTTTAATCATCATACGAGCACACATCAATTAGACATAGACTACCCCTTAGTTTAGTTAATTAGACTAGATAATAGTAGAGTAATCGGTAGAAGTACCACCGCCCCAAATCCAATACCCCGAGATCGTACCTTTCAATTTTCCAAAAAACAAAAAAAAAGATAAAAAAATAATCTTCCTCAACCCCAACCTTAGCATAGTAAATTTCTCACTAGCATTTCTATTCCCATAGAGAACGATATCAATCCTGAGGCTTACCCTAATACTACACTACAATGATTATGTTCACTGCCTAGGTGGTTGAAAAACTTGCTCGAAGAAAAGGAAGTTTCCTTTGACTCCGAACGCGCTATGTACGCGTATCAAGTTTTTGGCGCCGCTGCCGGGGAATAGAATAGCTAGTTTGGAGTCTATCTCGTTTAGGTTCCCTTGCTTGATTCCTATCAAGTAAGCTTTTTTCTCAATCTTAGCTTCCTCGTAGTCTATCCCCCTTCTTCGTGAATTTGTTCGTAATTACATCACTTTTCATCATGGAAGGTGATAATCAACCACCACTCATCAACCCACCACCAAATGACCCGCCAAGAGGCCACACTCTTGGTGAATACTCTAGACCAAGAACCTAGGCTATAGGAACACCATTGACCTCCCCGATCAAGCTCAAATTACGGCCCTGCGATCTGACACCATCCGGTTGGTGCAAAACGGATGTGCATTCTATGGACTTCGTTCCGAAGATCCTAATCAGCATCTTAAGGATTTCCTTAAAATCGTCGATTCCATCGACCTCGGTGTTACTACTCGGGAGACCACGCGCTTGGGTCTTTTTCAATTCTCTCTACAGGACGAAGCTAGTAATTGGCTTAAGCGACTTACCGCCGACTCCATCTCAAGTTGGGATGATCTCACCACTCGTTTCCTTGGCCAATTTTTCCCACCGGGGAGAACTACTAAGCTTAGAAGGGACATCTTGACGTTCCAACAACTTCAAGGCGAGTCCCTCTACGAGGCATGGAACCGATTCAAGGACTTGCTCCATAGAGTCCCTCATCATGGCATTGATCTTTGGCTTCAAGTACAAATCTTCTATGACCATACCAACTTCATCACAAGGCGAACCATTGATCGAGCCGCCTGTGGAAGGCTTAGCAACTTCAACGCAGAAGAATCATGGGATATTATAGAAGAGCTTGCCGATCAAAACTACGGAAATTAGAGTGAATCCCATGAAACCCACGTTAAAGTGGTTAATGCCATATCAATTCCTCATGAGTCTTCCAACATCACTGAAGAGCAAATGAGTGCTCTTGAGAGAAGGATCAATTATCTAATTGAGAGGCAAAAGAGAGCTCCTGAACCAATCCCTCGAGCAACGGTTAATTCCACTAACTCCGCCAACTACCCAACACCTTTCTCTGAATCACCAAGCCGTGAGCAAAATCTCAATTCCGAACGGCGCTTCCGTTCTACTTCTCCAATACCACTCTCACCGAGCTTTAAGGAACAAATGAGAGAGTACATGGCAGCCCATACAGAAAGATTAGCAAAATTTGAAGAAGAGGTTTATAGGCAGAGGGAGGAAATGCAGGCAAAAATGACGGAGATGATGAATTTGGTGAAAAAGTATACTAAGACAAAGGTTCCTGAGAAGGTGCTAGTGAGAAGCGATGATCACCCTCCCCCCACTTCATTTTTAACGCCATTTCCATTTTATCCGATGAAGATGGAGTAGTTGAGAAGAAGGAGACTAAGAAAAGCAAGGATAGTAAGAAAAAGGAGGAGGCTGAAACCAATGATGAACCCGAGACCATTGAATACTACCTTAAGCACGAGATTAATAAGAAAACAATTGTTAACCAAGTGAACAACTTTAGGTACAATGAGGTTCTTAGGAAAGCCCTCAAAGGAGAAATAACAGAAGAAGAATATGACACCATGCCTATGGGACCTATGTACAAATTGATTCTAAAAAACCAGTAACTAAAAAACGAGAAACCACGGGGAATTTCGTAATACCATGTAGCATAGGCGACATCGATAATATAAATGCCTTGGCCGATCAAGGATCTGACGTGAACATAATGCCGCTATCAGTCTTTAGTAAATTAACTAAGAAGGAGCCAACCAAGACCAATCTTAGACTTTTCTTAGCAAATCACACATATGTTTATCCCGTAGGAGTAGCGGAGGGTGTCCTAATTGAGGTGGCCAATATTGTCTATCCGGTGGACTTCGTGATCATAGACATTGAGGAAGATAGAAATATGCCACTCATTCTTGGAACATCTTTTCTGGCCACTGCCAAGGCAACCATCAAATGCGGTGAGGGTATCATGATACTCAAAAGTAGCAAGGGATACGCTAGGATACCTATTTTTATAAGATATCCTTTGAAGATAATGGAGAAGATAACTGATGAGAATCCACAGGTCCCTAACGATACGGTTAAGAAGAAAATTAACGAATGGGAAAGAGGGCTTAGTGAATTCATGGTTCAAGGGCTACATGCGACATTGTGGAAACGTGATAAAAAGTTAGGAAATAATCCTACCTCAATACCACAAACTCAAAAGAACCCTAAGGAATTTTTTAATGGAGAAAAGGTGCTTTTCTATAAATCGAGAATAAAAGCATTAAGAGGAAGAAATAAGCCAAGATGGTTTGGACCTTATACGGTGAAAGAAACTAATCTAAAAAATAAAACCGTTATCGTAATAGACGACGTTGGGAAGGAGTTCACGGTGAGCATACAACGTCTACAACCTTTTGATGAAGGCTTAGTGAAAGAAAAAAAGAACGGTAATGAAGTCACGTAGGGGCACGACTTTGAGTCTAGCTACAAGACTCATAAATAAATAAAAGCGCTTCGTGGGAGGCAACCCATGCTTAATTGTTTGCTTGTTTGTGTGTCATATCTTTTCATTAGTTGTTTATTCTCATGTTTGAATTTGTGAAAATGCTTTATTTTGTCTTTAACCTCGTCTTAATTACATAAAAAGGTATTTTACAAAAAGGATAAGTGTAGGGAAGATTACACACGTTTTTAAAAGAACGTGAACATGAGAATTACGATTATTGAAAAGATATATATGTGTGTTTGTTAGAGTCAAATTCTTGTATCGAGTCATAATGGATGTTTTGCAGGACTTTTTCCAGATTCTAAAGATGTAATTTTTTCAGAATTTTTCCAGAAAAACGCAGCAGACCAGTTTCTGTTAGGATAACCTGACGGCGTCAGGAGGAGCAGAAACCACTTATCTTACTTTCTCTCGTTTTCTGTGCTACTTACAAATTTTTGGAATTTCTCAGGTCTTAATTTTCCAGAAATCCTGTAAACATCCATTCCACAAGCATTATATCCTAGTTTAGTAGAGTCATATATAGTTTTACCGCCGATTTTACACGAAGGTTTCGTCTGTTTTCTTAAAGTGTGCAGGTTTTATTTATCAAGAAGAAGAAACATAAGATTGAATGGAGCTTTTCACGCATACATTCTTCTTGGAGAAGAATTTAACCACTACTTCACACGGATCCTACCAAGCTAATCAGGGAAGTATTAGTTTCTTTCTCTTTTAATTACCTTCCATTATCATAACTTTGATACTTTCGGGGAACATTGGGGACAATGTTCAGTTTAAGTGTAGGGAGGGAGAATAAAACGATAACTTTGAAACTATGCTTATCCTTGATCATTTGTCTTGTCCAATTTCATTTGTGTAATAAACCATGAGAAATATTGGTTAGGGTAATTTTGGCACTAAATTTAAAATTTTTCATGACATGTAGGAGTGGGCCATTAGTCTTAATAAAGCGTCACATGGATAGGAAGTTATATGACTAGCACAAAACCCTTTACCATTCAAATTCCACCCCAAAAATGTGAGGTTCGGCCCTTGATTTGTAGGAATTAAAGCATTCATCTTTAATGCTTCGAGAGTGTACCGGTAGTATAATAGATTCTAGAACTTGTTTTGTGATGCATCCCGAGATCGCTAGTGAGACTACACTTGTGTAGTTAGGAATAACTAAATGATAAGAGGCATTAGGATAACCCTTGTTTGATACCCGTATTATAATTACTTCTTCCACATCGGTTGAGTAATTCCCCCACACCCTTGCGATGTACTCATCTTTAGTACACGATACCCCTAGTTAACCCCTCAGAGCCTATCCTTTTCGCGGTTCTCGTGATGTTTCGGTTTTCCGGAATATCAATGAAGAGCATTGTTTACAATCCACCCCCAAATGTACACCCAAATCGCCTTAGCGTACCTTGTATGCACTCACTTTTAGTGCATTATTGTTATCATACTAAACCCTTAGTTCAATTATCTAGTTACTTGCATAAGTTTCTAAGTCGAGTCATATCCTTTGTATACAGTTTTGGGACGATTGGGACTCATGGGTAAAGTTAAATTTTATGGAGTGACGGGAAAGAACGTTAAATTTAAATTCCCTTTATTTACGTAATAATATACTCCAAGTGTTTTGATCTTTTCAATTCGGGTCAAATTAGTGTTAGAGTAATAAAAAAACTCAAGTGTAGAGATGTGCCTATAAATCCCTTATATTTTGATGTTATCGTTGAGGATGGTAGAGTAAAAGTGTATGAAAAAAAAATCGAAAAAAGAGTGTTGAAAAAAAAAACAAAAAAAAAAAAAAAAAAAAAAACTATATATATACGGGCTACCATCCTACATCTATCTTTAAATTTATGTTTGTTGGTTTCAAAGTTATCTTGAGTTTAGAGTTTCAAGTCTTGGCTTAGCAACGCCATTCTTTTCATGCTTGTAACATAAAGATTTTTGACTTGCCACCACTAAATCGCCTATCAAACCAAACCCTTTGTTTTCCCTACCATAAGCCTAACGTTACAACCCTTTAAAAGACCTCTTAGATAGTTTTTCCTAGGTGCTTACGCCAAAGCGATGGAGGTTTGATCTAGTCTCAAGCCTATGGTAATCTATGTACTAGGACCGGTTAATGAGTGTTTATCTTCCATTTCCAATTTGATATATTTCATATACACCCGAAAGATGAGAGTATCCAAACACCACTTTTGAGGTGCTGGTATGTGATTTTCGTGCTTGTTATGACTTTTGCGGGGCTTATACTTGTTGTGAATTGTTCTAAACCAATGCTTCATGCCCCCTAACTTATAAATTTATTAGCCAAAAGCACATTTGCTTGAGGACAAGCAAATACCAAGTGTAGGGATATTTGATAAGGATTTAAAAGGTGCACTTTTGAGGGGTCATTTAAGCCCTTAATCGACCACTTTTATATCTGTTACTGCTTAATTTTGTTTCTTTTCACTTTTTAGGTCTCTTGAAAGCAAAATGCTGGAATGATGCTTATTTGGATGAAAAGGCGTGAATATGTGAAGAAAATGGCTAAAGTCAAGATCAAGACACTCAAGCAGCTGGAATTGCACCTGACGGCGTCACAAAAAAAGGGCGACGCCGTCCCTCTATATGCGACGGCTCAGAAGTGAAATTGCTATTTTGCACCTGACGGCGTCAGGCTTTGAAGAGTAGGGCGTCACAACTCAGACGGCCTAGATCCAGATTCAGACGGCGTCAGAAGATGAAGCTGACGGCGTCACAACCAAAACGTGACGTCGTCACAAAGTTGACTTGGCCAAGACGAAACCCTAATGACGGCGATCTGACGACGTCACAATTAAAGAGTGACGACGTCGCAGTTGTAACTCTTTATATAGAATTCAAATTTTCATACTTTTAGAGAGGTAGAATTGTGGAGTAAACACCTAAAACGATTTTGAGCTGTCTTGGGCAGTATCTTAGGGTTCTCATACCCTATTTTCCAACAAGATAAGTAATTTACTTCATTGATTTCATTATGTCTTCGATTGTATGTGTGTATGCTTGCATGTTTACCATGTCCGGCTAATTTACTTGTGTGTTTGCTTAGATCTATGAAACCTAGTTATTAATTATTGATTGGTTGTCTCTTATCTTAATTGTAATTGGCTTAGGATTGCAATAGGCCATCATTGTGTTTTTAATGCTCGAGTAATCTTTGTGAAAATTAGTTTATAATCGCCTAGAGTTATTGTAGGCTAAAAATCCAAAGATAACCTTAGAGTTAGTTTATGAATCCTAGAGATTTTGTAGGCAATAACCTTAAGGTATTCTCAAAGAGTTAGGGAGAAAAGCATACCCTATGACCTTAGAAGACACAACGCGCTAAGAATAAGGACGTGAAAATTCAACCATCAATAAAAGATAACTAGGGAGTAATAGTATCTAGGTAGACACATTTTTAATCATCATACGAGCACACATCAATTAGACATAGACTACCCATTAGTTTAGTTAATTAAACTAGATAATAGTAGAGTAATCGGTAGAAGTACCACCCCCCAAATCCAATACCCCGAGATCGTACCTTTCAATTTTCCAAAAAAAAAAGATAAAAAAATAATCTTCCTCAACCCCAACCTTAGCGTAGTAAATTTCTCACTAGCATTCCTATTCCCCTAGAGAACGATGTCAATCCCGAGGCTTACCCTAATACTACACTACAACGATTAGGTTCACTGCCTAGGTGGTTGAAAAACTTGCTCGAAGAAATGGAAGTTTCCTTTGACCCCGAACGCGCGTTGTACACATATCAAGAACCTCAAGAAACTTTAGTTCGTCAGATGTGAGTGTTGAAGATCAAGCAGTCATCTGAGTTATCAACTGTGAAAGTAGATCAATTTCTGTGACATGAGGTGGCTGGACTGGTCGAGTCTACATTGTCACCGGTGTTGTGACAATTGTATGTCTGATCAGTGTTCTCAGAGTAGGGTAAAGTTGTTTTGAGAACATGTCTTTAGTTATTCCCGGAACATATTGGAGTAGGAACTGATGAGTATATTCTTTGATCTCCTCGTCTATTTCTCCTTGTATGTCTCTGTTCAGGAATAGCTTGATCTGATCTCTCTCCTGAATGAATGTGTTCATCTCATCGCTAAGTAAATTGACCCTGTCAGCCAGCAAGTTCAGCTTTCTATCAACCATGCTACGTTTTCTTGCTTGTTTCACGGCTTTAAGGATCTTGGTCTTTGCTCGAGATGCCCATGTATCAGTGGTTTTCTTGACTGATTTGGATGATGATCGTGTGGTTGTATCTTTAGATGGTGGTGGTGAAGAGTGAGATGATGATTCAGTTGTGGAAGGGTCATGGGGTGGATCCGAAGATTGTTCGGGACTATGTTCAGGATTATCTCGAATGTAGCTGTATGTTTCAATTCGAATCCTTTCTTCTTCTTCCTTCTTAGCAAGTGCTTCTTCACCAGCCTTTTCCTTTGCCGCTTTTTCCACATCTTCATCAGTTATCTTCTCTGTATATTCCTGCTCTTCTTCCTCAAAATCGAACTTGACCTCATAATTTTGCTGTTGTTGCTCTGTAGATTCCTTTGTGGTATCACCAGTTCACTTATCGGGTTGATTAACCGCATCAAGAACTGGTGAGTCTGGTGCACCACCACTGGAACCTCCAGGGCCTTTTAACTGTTGAGCCTCAAAATCTTTTGTAGCTTGCTGCAATCTCAGATGCTTCAGAGTCTTCTGGTATTCTCTTTCTGCATCTTTTGGAGCATTCTCTTCATCCGAATCTTCTTCCTCTTCCTCTGGCACTGACTTCTTCCCTTTGTCTGATGAGGGACTTGGTGGTTTGTATGACATTGGTGAGGATATATCTTCTGTTGGTGTTTCTAAGTAGTAAACCACCTCTTTAGACTCAGTTTCAGAGTCGTCGTCCTCTGGAATAGGTTCCGATTTAACTTGTGGACGTACGATCTGACCGGGGACTTTCCTATTGCGGGATGGGTGTCTTTTCTTGTACTTAGTTGTGCTACCCGCGCTTCCAGTGCTACCTGCTCTTCTTGTCCTTTTAGTAGGCACTGCAGAAGTCTTTTCATCCATAAACCCGACTTTACCTGCTCTCACTGCCTATTGGTAACGAAGATACGAAGGAAGACCCTTGATAGTATCAGTGATCAGGCAGTCAAGTAGCTCTACACCTTGTTTCCGTGTTGATGTGTCTTTAAATCTGACAATGTTCAAGGTTGTCTCATATAACACATAGTGAGTCTTGGGGTCATTTATTCTCATTAGGATGTCCAGATTCTTCCTGAGAATGTTTTGGATCAACAACTTTGTATATCTGATAAAGGGAATCTTTGACCCAGGCTTCTTAAGATGCTGCATCATATCTTCCCATATCAAACTTGCGAAGTCAACGTGTTGCTTGTTGACCATTCCCCAGAAAGTTTGAAGGTGCATGAGTTTAGGATGTTCATGACCGTTGTCTCTTCTAGATACAGACTTGGCGATCATGATGTACAGTGTCCTCTATGGCTGAGGGATGTTCTTTAGATCAACAGTGGAGTGTTTGGTGATGATTTCGGCAGCTTCATCATAACCAATGTCGACCATGAACTGCATTATAGCCTCTTCAGTAGGAGTTTGTACATAATCTGCAGGCTGAATGGCTGGTAAAAGAAGAATTGTGCGAAGATCTGCTACCGTGTCTGTGACTTCCTTGTTGTTGAGAGTCACTTTAACAACATCTTGACCATCAATCTTCTCCATCGTGTGCCAGAATTGATGGATATAGATTTCTGGTACTGTAGCTGAGTTGGTTAGCATAAGACTGTAGGGATGAACCTTGAGAATATCCACGGCAACTCTGCAGGAGGATTCCGAGCAAGTGAAGTTATCAAAATCAACTCTGAGGTTGTTCTTTCCAATAGTCTTGCGATAATCCGTTGGGAAGATATCTTCCATTGTGAGTTCATTGGATGCATTGAGATTTTCCATGACGACGTCCATTTCGTGATCTGAAAGGTATTGAGACAAAAGAACCAACATATCGAAAGACATTATGTTAGTCTAAGATTGATTTTATTTGTCCAATTATTGATTGAAGTTGTTATGTTTATGAATGTTACGAGTCCAAAGTCACATTAAGTCCAATAGTCCGAAGTTTGCGTGATAAGTTACGTGAGAATGTTAATTTTGAATTTTAATATCCAAATTTCACTTAATCACACAACATTTTAACTTTTAGTAGCTTATGAGTGACATTTTGGTTTTGTGACATATGAGTAACTTATTACAAGTTATGTACGCGTAACATTTCAAAGTAAAGTTACAAGTTGGCTTAGGCGTAAGCAAGTGAGCTTATGCGTAAACATGACAACCTTAGGCGTAGGCGTAAGCTTAAGCGTAGGAGTAACCCTTAGGCGTAAGAATGTCTTACGCGTAGGAGTATACTCGTAGCTTATGAGCTTACGCGTAGGCTTAGGCAAAGGACTTACACATAAGGTTTACTCGTAAGAGTATCCCTTAGTCAAAGAAATCCAAGTTTACGCATATCCTTCACAGGATACGCGTAATCCCACTGCAGACCCTTATGTGTAAGTGTTACGCGTAAGATTGCTCTTATGCGTAACCTTTACGCATAAGGTATTCCTTAAGCGTAAGCCAAGAACACCTTGATTTTGAATCTTTTACGCGTAGAAGCCTGTAACAAATTAAAAATAACAAACAAATTACCATGTATTCCAACCACATTCAAGACCACAAAAATTATCAAATTCTAAACCAGTTACGCGTATACATGATTAGGCGTAAGTTTATAATTAAACCCTAAACCCTATTCTTACGTGTAAGAGATTTAACCATGGAAAACTCAAAAAACTTTTTCTGCACTATCTTAGATGTTAATGAAACAAGTTCCAACAAGTTTTAACATTAAACACTCACAGAATAAAAAAGTTCATGTTAATACACATATAAACCCTAAAATCATAATTCTTCAATTTTGTTGTTTCTGGGTGTGATTCATGAGTGTATATGATTAATTGAACATGTTAAGAACCTATTCTAATCATCTAATCAAGTCAAAACACTCACATGAAGAAACGCCCAATTATGAACTTAAGCCTTAAAATTCGAAAATGATTCAAACAAAATCCTGGGCATGTTTTGATGATAGAAATGAGTATAATATTTGTTTTCAAACATTTTAACACTCCCCATATTATCAAAAACACATTATATCAAAACCATGTTCATACGCGTATGCGTAGACCCAAAAATCACAAGTCTTCATAGATTTAACCGTCGAATTGGGTAGTCCCAAAAGGATATATTGCATTGCAAGTTCATCAGCTTCTAAGTGAAGAAGTTGTTCAGTAGTGAGTTGATCTATGCTGACAACGTTGGTAACATCATCTCTTGGTGGAGTAGCATTCGGATCTCCGGGTATAGTGATAGTAGGCATCTGAAAAGGACCTTCAAGTATGACCTTCTTCAAAAACTTACCATGTGGTTTCTTGAGATCACAAAACCTAAAAAACCTTATCACCCATTGATCGTAGTTTCCGGGAGTGAGCATTGGAGGTCTATCAAGGGATCCAGCTTCATGAATGGATTGTTGGCTGCTTAAAGCTTCACACATCTTTGCAAACCAAGAAGGTTCCTTTTGCGTTGTGACATTCATAGCATACTTAGCGGGAAACTGATATTGGAAGTAGTTAAAATGTTGAACTTGTTGACGAGGGTTTGGTTGAGGCATTTGTGGTGGAAGAGGGTTTGCTCCTTGAGGAAAGTACATTTGAGATGGTGGTTGAAATTGTTGTTGAGGATATTGTTGATATTGTTGTGGAGGATATTGTTGAAATTGTTGTTGTTGTTGTAGTTGTTGAGGATACTCATGAGGAAAGTAGTTAGAGTATGGTGGTTGAGACATCTTGAAACTGGTGTTGAGGATGGATCTTTGTAGAATGACTTAAGCGTAGATCCTTACGCGTAAAACTAGGGTTTAGCTAGGCGTAGGAAGTACAAAATTCTCCAAAACTGAGTTTTATGCCCAAAAATGTTTTGTAAACCAGATTTTAATGATGAAACCGCTTCAAAATCACCAAAATAACACAAAAGTATGAAACTTGATGATCCAAAGAACTTTTCACCCTTACGCGTAGGATAGTATACGTTTCAAAACCTAGGTTAAAAAACTAATCTAAACACGTAAAGTTTGAAACTTTTTTGCTAAAAACTGAAACTTTAACACTAAATAAACCTTAAACCACAAGAATCTTGAGTTTACAAGTGTAAAAATCAAAGCTTTAAGCGTATGAAAAGTGAAACTCGTTAAACTCACGCGTACCAAATATGAACTTCAAAAACAAAAGGTTTCACCCAACTAGATGGCGATTGATACCACTGTTAGGTCACCATAAGTTAACACAAGCATCAATATGTAAGAAATATAGGTAGAGATGATCGGTTGAACACACAAACACACACATGTATGAATGAACAATAGCTAGGCGTAGGAAATGTATTAGAGTGAACAACCAACCTTCAAGTGAAGGTTTACAAGTGTATTTATAGGGGAAGGGAGCTAGGGCAACACATCTAGTCCCTTCCTTCCTTATTGGGCTTTGGCATAGGCTCATGGGCTTTCTACATTAGCCTAGCCTTAAACACTAACATAAAAGCCTAGTTTAAGCAACCTATTACATATAAATGACTAACACTTGAAATACAAGTTAGGAGTGATTCCAACAGTTATCGAATCCAAAATGAATTACTTTCGTAATTTGGTCCAAATCAAAAAATTTCAAAAACCTCTTTTTACCATTGAAATACCCAAGTTGTTTTTAAATATATATATATATATATATATATATATATATATATATATATATATATATATATATATATATATATATATATATATATATATATATATATAACGTGCGAAAACAACTAGACAATCAAGGGCGAACTTCTACTAGCTACTTGAATCCAAAAATTCTACCTAAAAATAAATATAAGACTAAAAATTTTAAAAAATCGTATCATTTTTCCTATTTTCTTCCCTCCCTCATACTTAAGTTTTGCATTGTCCTCACTGTAATAAAATGAACTTCAAAGTAAAGAAAATAGGAAAAAGAAATAGTCAAAAAGATACCACGGGATTAAATATGCAATACGCATATTTGGTCATAGACACGCATGTGAGTTATCCAACTCCAAATATTGACCAACAATAAGCTTCCGGCATATCCATCCGGTAAACAAAACTGCAAAATATACACAACACACAAAAACAAACAAACAAAACTTTAAAAAATCTAAACGCTACTTAAAAATAAAAATAAACAAAGTATGATAATAATCCTAGAGAAATAGTAAGAGAGAGAGATAGAGAAAATATTGTTCGACACACATAAGCATTGTTTTAAAATCACAATCCAAAGAATGATCCACGATCATTCGTCATCCTCGCTCATCTCATCACCATCATCATCATCATCATCTTCATCATCACCTTAGGTTTCATAGTTCTCTTCCTCATCAAACACCGTGTAAAATTTCCTCTTCTTCTTTTTGCCAACTCCAGATGAACATCCTCCCACATCATAGCTAGATCCTTCAACCTCAGGTAATCTACCATACGCAGGCACTGGGTCGGGAAATGGTGCATAGTCAGAATACGGGTACGGATATGGCACAGGATACGAGGTGTACGGGAAAGGATATGGCGGAACATTAGGCGGATTGTAGGGAGGAAACTCATAATTGGCTTCTTGAGCCATGTGTTGAAAGAACGGAATCGAATAATCATTAATGTAGTTGTTCCTCAACATCATCAAATCTCTCCATACCTCTCTACACTCAATTTCATTTAAGTGCCGGTTCCAATCTCCCTAACCCGAGTCAAAGCTACTAGACGTACCCATTGGCACATTATCCGCCGGCTTCTGTGGTGGTGGTGGGTCAATCCATGCTCCCAAAGTCTTTGTCGTCCTATTCAAATCCTTTCCAAAACTCTTTGCATCCCATGTCTCACTAACCTTT
The DNA here is from genome assembly GCA_910596185.1 of Chrysanthemum makinoi. Taxonomy (NCBI): domain Eukaryota; kingdom Viridiplantae; phylum Streptophyta; class Magnoliopsida; order Asterales; family Asteraceae; genus Chrysanthemum; species Chrysanthemum makinoi. The sequence continues at coordinate 112,962,491 of OU343224.1, read as the reverse complement.
GGATCATCACACTTAGCCAACTCATTGATATTATAGTACCCTAGATTCTTTGCCAACCTCGTCACATAATGACCTCCACATATGTTGGTATTGCCCTTGATACCCGAGGCTCTCCTAGACAAATACTCGGCTATAATCCAAGCCGCATTCCCATCCTTGGACTCTTCCAACAACTTCATTATCCACAAGTCCGGCTTTTGGCATTTGTCCCTGCTTCCAATTCTATGGAACGACCCCCATACTAGTAACTTATGTAGGATTCTCAACAATTGATTCCTAAGGGCTGAAGAATTCCTACGAGGACAAGAAGGATCTCCCACGCGATTCCAATACGTGGGAACACTAGGGTAATCTTTCTCAAACCTCTTAAGCCTCAAGAAATGAGCTTCAAATAATCGATGACTAACCTCATCCGGTTCATACAATCCAAGAGCAACCGCAAACCCCAGCAAAGTATATGCATGATCCTGCCCACAAAGCCTAAACCAAACACAAATTTCATTCATGATGTTTCACAAGTTTACCTTCCTTTCAAAGTACATTGTTGAGAAGAACTCCAAACACCATTCATGGTAAACTTCTTCATTAATGCTAAAAGCTCTCTCCCACGAAAATCATTGAACGAATCTCCATCAATCGGATAGACATAAGACATCCGCATCATACCCCTCAACTCATTTCACACTCATATTCGTTAAACAAGTCCCAATCTACCAACCTCGGAACCGAAATAGTTCTAGTTTGCAACTTCGACAAACGTTCCCTAAAAGCGTGTTTTTCCTCATTGGTAAGATCTTTAAACTTCAGGTTTGCATTCCTTTCAGCTCGCATGCTATAGGTAACTTTCTTCCGTGCATTCCTTTGGCAATACTTAGTCACGAGTGGGTTCGTTGGAATCCGCGTCGTACTCGAACAACCTACAACATTTCTCTGTAGAAATCATAAATATAAGTTAATATAAGAGTGTTAGAAGCAACGATAAAGTTTATAGAAGCCCCTAGGGTCAAGTTCAAAATTCTCATTTTTTTTCAAAATAGAATCTGGAACCGTTTCGGTCGAGGGGCAGCCGATCGGCTCCTCCCCTGACCTTGGTCCAACCGATCGGTTACGTTGCGCAGTCGATTCGGTTTTCTGTTCTGCAATAGGCTACGGCCTTCCAATTAACTTCCACTATATTTTTCCAATTCTAATTCACTCCTAAACTTCCTTTGAACATTACTAATTATTTCTACAACCTCAAATTGCTCTTAATTCGCATCCAAAAACATCCTCTTATCACTTGTTCATCATGCTTAGAACTCAAAAGCTTAACTTCAATTCATCAATTAATTGTTCTAGCAACAATGTGGCATCTAAAATTCACTTAAAATGCATCATCTAACAACTAGGAATCATCAATTGCAACTTAATTTGATTCAAGGGTACAACCTAATTGAATCCGAAAATTCAATCATCTAATACTCATTCAATGTTGAATCAATCACTACAATTATTTTTGCAATGCATTCCTATATCAATTACCCACTTAATTCCAAAAGATTACATCTTAATTCGAATCCCATCAAAAACCCCCAATTGGTGACCTAATTTGCAATTCGAATCAAATACTCAAATTAAACCCTAATTAAGCTAATTGATTGCAGATGCTTACTTGTTTAGGTGCCATGATGAACTTCTAATACTCCTACAACCTTCAAACAACTTCTTAGTGGTCGAATTTTTGAAACCCAAATGGAGGATTAGTGTGTGTGTGTGTGTGTGTGTGTTTTTTTTTCTGGAAAAATTGATTTTTTGGCACTTATACTTGCTTCCAACCGATTCAATCATGGACACAACCGTTTCGGTTTGCATTTTTGCATAATTTTAACTTTTTAACTTTACTTGGCCATTTTACCTTCCAAGCAAAAATTATTTACTCAAAAATTCGATTAAAGATGCACACAACATTTATCCAACCATTTGCAAATTCCAACAACATCTAAACTTCTAACTCAAGAACTAAATCATAAAGCTTATCATCATAAAACTTAAACTAAAACTAAAAAAGGAATTGATTAAAATAACTTCAAACCATAATAATAAGAAATAAAAACAAAATAAAATCATAATCCCTAAGTGCATAAAAGTAAATTTCATCAAAAGATGAAGATCAAGCAAACAAGTGCTTGTTATTATTGTTGAGGTGTTCTACTTGTCATCATCCCTCAAAATATTCATGTCTCAAGATATCCTCGCTTTGGAATTTTCCCGTCAACTCACGATATGTCTCATGGGTTTTGAATTTTCTAACAAATCTCCTTCCACTTGGGCATAGTATATCGAATTTTATATGCCATACCCCATCACCTTCTTCTCTTTTGTATACACTCGCTCCTTCAGGTCCCCACTCCAAGTTTTTCAATTGTACGGGTAAGGATCCTAGGAAGTCCGTAAGCTTTTTGTACACAAGAATGTTCTTAAACGGGTTGTAAAAAGCTTCCATAGCAAGTGCTCGTTCCATTTTATCTCCTAGATCAAAGTACGGTGGGGCAAGTGGTCCATACATAGCATTTCGTTGGGCATCATGCCCTATTTCAAAGCAAGTCAAATCATCTTCACCAAACATTTCCAAATCCTCCATGAACTCTAAAACTTTACCCCTTGGCTTGGGATAATAAGTTTGCTTGGAAATTCCGTCATCAATTGTCATAGTCCCCCTCCCCATGTCTATTATAGCTCCACACGTGCGAAGAAAAGGTCTTCCAAGTAAGAGAGGCAAACTTTTGTCGACCGGAATATCCAAGACTAGGAAATCGGATAAATAAGGTTGATAACCAATTTGTACCCTCACATTTTTAACTTCCCCCATAGCCTTAGCTTGAGAGTTTTCGGGCATGGTTAGCTTCGATTGATTTGGTTGAGGATTGCTTAGTCCCAAATTCTTAAATAGCGGATATGGCATCACATTGACATTTGATCCGGTGTCCGCCAAAGCATAAACCGAAGTGGTCCCGTTAACTTTTATTGGTAGAACGAAGTTACCCGGGTCACTCTCTTTCCGCGGCATCCCCCGAAACAAAATTCTATCCCTATCCTCATCCGTAAGGTTCTTGTCTTCCAAACGTGCTCTAGCCAACATTACCGCATCGAGTTTCTTGCGGTAAACAACATAATCTTGTAACACTTTGATCACGGGTTTCTTTTCATTAAGCTCAAGGAATTTTTGTTCTAGGTTTTGTAGAATGGCTTCCTTTTGCTCTTGTGTCAAGGGCTTAAAGGTGTTTGGTGAATTTGGTGGTGATGGTGTGTAATCATGGCTTTTGGTGGTGGTAGTGGTTGGAGTTAGTTTATTCGATGAGGTCTTCTTCCTACTTGCTTTTCCCATCTTCACAACCTCTACATTTTCCTTCTTCCCATACTCCATATTTTCACACAATTCCGCGAGCATGTCGTTCACATCCTTCTCTTCCTCCAAATCCGTAATATTAATTCTCATTTCTCCTAGAGCAAAGTCCGATTGGCACTTAGTTGTCACGAGGAAATCACGTCCAGAACATACATCCGGTTCATCCGCATTCCCTTCTTCCAAAACCACAAAATCGGCCTCAAATATATAACCATGGATATTGATCCGAAGATTCTTGACAATTTTCCTTCCATAGGCTACATAGTCTAACCGAACGTGGCCAATTTTTTCAAGTACCTTGTCCACAATGTAGTTGTCCCCATAAGCCATGTTAAGCTGGGCATCCCAAGCACTTACTCCTTCAACACTACACGGTGTCCCAAACCTCATGAAAGGTGAGTCGTACCCCGTGAGAGGTGCTTGTGTGAAAATTACTACCCTATTCTTCTTGGGAACATGAACTTTGTTTTCCCCAACTTCTTCCAAACCTTCCGTACCAACGGCTAACTCTTTCTTACTCTCCTCCAAGATGTTTCCAATCTACTCCAAAGAACTACCGGTATCCTTGAACATTTCATCCAAGTTGCGAAGATACTCGAAAATACCACTCAAACTATTCATATCAAACTTATCTAAACAAATCAAAACAAAACAAGAACAAATCATCCAAATTACTAGCGTTAAAGTTAGTTATAATCAAAACAAACTACAGAAATACATTCTAAACAAGTAAAGACACTTATTAAAACTAAAAACAAAAACTAAAACTTGAAATTAAGAAAATAAAAAAATGTTATCGAGAGCTTCAACCGGATCGGTTGGCCCTCCAACCGATTCGGTTGGTGGTATGCCTCAGGACCAATTTCACCCAGCCGAAACGGTTACGGGTTCCGACCGATCGGCTGGAGTGAATTTCCAGAAAATTTTTAATTTTTTTTATAATAATAATCAAAAATTTAATAAAAGACAATTACTTAAAACATTAACTATAATAAATGTGACTACTCATTTACTTATTAATTAAAATCATTAACTAGACTAATTAAGCATAAACAAACATTAACTAGACTTAATAAATTAATCATTATAACTAACTAAAACATCTAAAACTGAAAATTCACTAGATAATTAAACTAATCAAGACATAATTAATTAGAGATTAAATGAAACTAAAGATAATATAACCAAAAATCTAAAAATAATAAAAACAATCATAAGCAAGCATCTAAACTAGCCTAAAAAATCAGAAATAACAGGAAATAAGCTAAAAACTAAAACACAAGACACTAGATTATCCAGAAACTATAAAAAGAAAAACATAAATTTTTACCGAGAGGACCAACCGGATCGGTTGCTTGCGCAGCAGATCGGTTGGTCGAAAAACCAAACTTTTTTTTTACACTTGAAACTAAACTTAAAACTATCAAATATACAGAAGGAAACAAATAAAAAACAACTCAAATCCCCGGCAGCGGCGCCAAAAACTTGATGTATCTACCGTGTGCAAGTTTTAAAAATTTATAAACATGATTTATCCGGGTAATTACTTTAACACATACGAGCAAGTATACTCGTTCGTGATAGCAAAGGTGGGTAAGTCGAGGTCGTCCCAAGGGATTTGCGTTTTAATTTGTTAAAGTGTTTTAGACAAGAAAGCTTGTCAAGGCTTCCTTCAAAGTGTTGGTTTTATAAAACTCCAAATTTAAGAAACATATACTTGTGTGAAGTCCATAGTCAATTATAAAGAGTGTTCATGAGAGCTTGGTGTAAACTTGAAGCAATGCACAAATCATAAGCAAGTGATTTCCAATCCATGGTTTATGTTTTGTAAAATCATTTTAAGAATAAAAACATATAGGTAATCCTTTTGGTCCTTAGCCTAATGATTATTCTTTAGAAAATCCATTTGTTTGTAAAAGGTTCTTATTCAACTTGTTCCTATGAATCTTTCGACCTTTTTTGTGATGAAATAGTTTCTAGTCTTGTTTTAACAAGTAAACATGATGAGTGTCAATCACCATATCCCCATACTAGTTTGTCACTTAACATTTTGGAATAAAACACGAGAAATCCTTTCGGTCCTTTATCTTGAAAATGTTTTGTTAATACAAATAAGCCGTAAAAACGTTTATTTATATTTTACGATCTTCAAATGTTTTGTCGATAACAAACGTAAAATCATTTTAACGAAACAAACAAAATACGTAATTAGTTTGAACTAATAGTTTCTAACACACTTACGTTTTCATATAAAACACTAAAACAAGTATAAGTGATTTTATGATTTAGTAATACATATGTACAACAACTAGTATTTACATATTTGGGTAAATATATACTTAAACTAGTATATACTAAAATGGGTAAAAACTAACAAATGGTATAGACCCATAACCCATGGTTTTATCCAAACCATTTGACTAGGTACATTAAACTCATGAGATACATTGTATCTAATAAGAAACCCATGGATCAACCCATAACCCATGACGCATGACCCATAACCAAAATACCCATGGGTAAAGAGGAGCGTCCCACGGATCCCTAGCTTTACGCTAGACGGATCCCTTGTGGGAGGGATCTGTGGGATCCGGGGAACAGTAGACATTTTCCTCTATAAATAGTGAGCGATTTCTTCATTGTTTCTCACCCCTTTCTCACATACTTTCTCCCTGAGTTTAAAACTCTCTAACCCCAGATCCAAGTGATCTATGTTTGTAGTTTTGGTTTTGTGTGATTCTCTAGGTTCCTCTTAAAGGCGAGATCACCACCTTTGAAGTCAAGCAAGCTCAAGTCCATGAGTTGCCATGCTTCCTCATCATCAAGACTACTGAAGTCCTCTTGTTGATGACTCTTTTCTTTCCTCTAAGAAGTGTAGTGTTGGAGACATTAGTGAAAGATGTCTCAAGTCTCAAGACGAAGACATTAGTGAAAGGTGTCGATCGTCCGTATTATAGGCATTAGTGAAGGGTGCCTAGAAGTCAAGTCACAAGACATTGGTGAAGAGTGACTTGAAGATCTAACTAAAGGCATTAGTGAAAGGTGCCTTAGATGTACATTCGATATGGTGTGTTTCGATGTACAAGATAGATTAGCATTAGATCCAAGGATATTGATATCCTTGATGATGTTGTAATAAGGTGTTGGTCTCCTTTGGGATTAGTCGTTGGTGTAGTGTTGGGTTGTAGTTCCTCCATTGTAATGGAACTCGGTACTTAGCCTAGTACCGGATAAAGGGTAGGCGATGTTGTGTTAGGTGTGGTTCACCTTGGTGTGAAAGAACCCGGTGGTTAGCCTTGTACCGGAAAAAGGGTAGGCAACGTTGTGAAGGTTTCTCCCCCATAAGGAGTTGGTGTCGTGTAGGGATTACGAACTCTCGAGTAGGTGACTCGAGGAGTGGAGTAGGACAAGGAAGGTGTCCTTGTAGCCGAACCACTATAAATACTCGCGTTGTGGTTTTGTGCTTCTTACTCTTATCTTTTAATTACATACTTCTATATGTTTGTTTATCAACATCCAACACATATCCAAATAGATTGACATAAGTTGATCTAAATAGTTTAAAAGGAAGTTTTAATTGGCAAAACTATTCAACCCCCCCTTCTAGTTTTCCACAATTAGCATCAGAGCTTTGTTACCAAGTTTCTTGAAGTATATTGTACTTTAAAAACTTGATACGATCCATGGTTGATTGAAATCTATAAAGAAGGTTTTTCACCAAAACAAACACCATGTCTTTTAAAACTCTTTGTTTGGATGTTGATTAGATGACAACATTTTTTTATTTTTTTTTCTATTTAAATGCACTAATCTTCCTTGTCATGTTGATTAGTCAAAGCTCATACCCACCAAGCTATAGGAATCGCTTGGTAACAAGAATACCTTCCCTAAGAAGGTATCTTAAGCACAAAGGAGCCGGAATTGTCTAGTGACATTTGTTGTGTCATTTGTAAAGACATTCCTAAGTGCGTTAGAGGTATGATTCTTTATTTATCTCTAAAATGACATTAGCTTGATAATTAAGTATTTATATGATTATCTTTTGTGCATATACATGTATTACATGAAGCTTCATTAGGAAGCCTTTTCTCACATACGTGTCATTTTTTCGTCTAAAGTCGTGGTATATAAAACTTGTGTTTTATTTCATTTAATCCAAAAATCATATCTTTCCAATAATAAAACAAAACACAAATTTCAAAAATTCCTCCTTCCCCATAAAAACTCCCACCGTCATCTACTCCATCAAATCCCCACTTTTTCAAATCTTCCAATTTCAAAAATTTCCTCTCATTCAAAACTTCATCTTCCTCTCCATTTCATCTCATCCAAAACTAAGAAGGCTTGCCATCAACATGGTTTACATCGCCCTCGTGCTCATCGCCTTAACACTCATCGCTCTTGTGTTCCTATGATGAAGTTCTCATACGGAGACATATACTTTGTGTTGTTAATCTACATTGGGATCATATACCCAATCCTTTGTATCATTCTTAGCATTGAAATGAAATATTATTAATAGTCTAGTTTATCTAGGTTATTATTATCATAATGTGTTTGTCATTTCTTTTGATTTATATGTTTCGTATTCTCTCATGATATATTAGAAGTCATGTATGCATGCTAAAAGAAAATGTAGGCTAAAACACATATCTTGGTATGGTATAAAATTGTAAAACCTATGTTTTTATCAAATTTGTTTCTGTTACTACAGAACTACGGATCCTGGCAAGTATACTAGCCGGATCCCTTATGAAAGGGAACCGTGGGAACCGTACATCTGGACAACAGTTTTTCATGCATAATAAAAACCACTTTCTTTCTAAAAGTAATATTCCACTAGAATGTCAAAACCATAAGTGAGTTAAGTGTCATTGTTGTTAAAAACCATTGTTAATAAAAATCTAGTAAAAACGTTAGATAATCATTGGTTGACCACAAACATCACTTTCTATTAACTCATCGTTTCTATAGGTTCAAATATGACACATGAATATGAGTTTGACTTTTCACTCAGTAGCGTCTACACTCCGAACATCTCCCTTGAGCCCAACACACCTGGCAATCATGTCCGTGGGTTCAATAATCTCGAAAACCATCACTTCCACGAAGGACATATTGTAGACACCTCTCTACAATTCGAAGAAGGTATCAATACCTCCTTCCGAGCCATAGGACTAGAATGTCTTCTTGAAATCAACGAGAAGATATGTCCAACGTTCATAATGGAATTCTTCCGTCAAGTTGAACTCGTTCGTAACGAGGATCGCTCTCTTTCTATTTGGTTTTGGATCAAAAACCAAAAGTTCGTTTTAATTCTTGAGCGATTTTCTCACATCCTCCGGATTCCAAATCATGGACAATGTGCCTTCACCGAAGATTGGTCTCTTGATTCTCTCTTCAACTTTCGTGAAGAAAATAGTCCATATTGTTCTCACATACCTTCCCCGGAGGATTTAAATCGTATAATATGCAAACCTCGACCATATTACTCCGATCCAAACATTATCTTTACACGGGACATCCGAGAAGAGTACAAGCCCCTTGCACTCGTCCTACGTGAAAATGTTTGGAGTCTTAGGGGAAATCGAGAAATCCTTCCCGCTTGTTGTGCTCACATATTGTATTGTTTGCTAACACAACAACCATACAATCTCGCCTACTTCTTCGCAAGGCGAATTGTAAATCTTCAAGGCTCCAAGAATAAACTCATCCCTTATGGAATGTTCTTGACGCGCCTCTATCATAACGTCATGCATTTTCATCCTCAATTTCAAAGTCCGTTGTACGTACTTGTGAACAAGATGATGGAACCGCTAAACATATCTCTCATGAAGACTTTCTTCATTCTTGATTCCACCAACACTCATCAACCATTTGATGATCCTTCTAGCGAAAACGCTCAAGGAACTTAGTAGTCTTTCAAATAGGATCAATCCTTTTGTACTCATGCTTTATCAATGTAATCCAATTTCCTTCATGAAATAAAACATCTTACATTTGATATCTTAGTGTTAGAACCTCTTAAACTAACCTTGGGATACAATGCATTGTCAAGATCATTGCATACCTTTTGTAAAGGTTCTGCTTAGCAGATGGACGGATCCCAAAGTTTGTGCTAGACGGATCCCTACACTTCGGGAACCGTGGGATCCGGAAAACAGAAAATGCAATTGCAAACATTGTATTTCAAACATATCCTTAGAACACCTCACACTAAGCTAGACATAGTGTCTTAAGGCAAATTAAGTCCTTATTAAGTTAAGTAGATCCTTCCTACTCACACATAACTCACCTAGATCACAATCAAGACACTTGTAGATCTATCGTTTCACTTAAACCCATTACTCTTCCGCTCTCAAGCTCACACATCATTTCTCACATAATCCCTCACATCTAGCTTCGGAAATCTTTCAATTATAGCTAAATTGATCATAATCATCCTTACCTCAAAATTGATCAAATTCTAGTCTTTCCATCTTAAAATCTTAAGGATATTTCCCAAAACATTATCCTAAGTCACTATCTGATCTCTAGGATCATTTAGCTCTATTTGACACTCTCAAAATCCTTAGTGTCATCTTTGTTCATTCATTGGTACTCATGAAAGTTCCAATTTCTTCCATAAAAGGCAATCATTAGCTATAACACTCATTACTCTTGATCATTCAAGTACACCCTCATCTTAGATACTTAGGAGGACTGAAACACTCAAGATGATATAGGTTCTAGCTCTTAGAAACTTCATTTCTAACCTTTCATAACTGCTGAGAGCCGGATCCCTAGGATTAGCCTAGCCGGATCCCTCGTTGGAGGGAACCGTGGGATCCGTATGACAGATTTATGTCAACTCTAGCTAAAACAATCATTTCAAGCTCATCTTGCTAACTTAAACACTCCATCTCATCTTAAATGAGTTCCTAGATCAGTACAACTCTTAAGTTGTGTTAGGAATTAGAAAATTCCATAGTGAAGAGTCGGTCACCCCAAATGTTATCTAGCTTAAGTTAGCTCGTAGACTTGTCATTAGTTACGTTATTTAGTAGTTTATTTATTAGTTTGTAGCGTAGTATAGCTTAGTGCAACACCGTGGAGGAAGGACGGGTCTTTACCCACTGTATACCTGATCCATAGGCCGTTAGGAGGTCGTATTTCTTGTAACTATAAATACCCCTTCCATCCATGGAAGGGGTGGTGCTTCATTCAATCTAACCTTTCACATTTGAGAACCAAGTCTCTAGCAAGAACACCCTCTCTATCTTTCTCTCTCTAAATATGGCAAACATGTATTTTGATCATCCAAGACCACCTGAATCATCAACACAATAATATTTGGATCCTAACAATTGGTACCAGAGCCAAGGTTGTTGTGTTTTGGTGATTTTTCTTGTGGTTTTGATACTTGTTTAAAACTGTTTTGTGTATTATTGTGGTCGGATTAGTTTTTATGGGTAAACAGTTTTAACAGTCTTTTGTATCTGTTGGTCTAAGAATGGTTACATGGTCCATGCCTAACTGTTTTAGTATCAAGTTGTTATCTATCATATTGGTCATTTGGTCATATTTGTTTTTGTCAAAACTGGTCAAGTTTTTGGGGCATTTCTGGTGTGTCATAAAGTGGTCAAATGGGTTTAATGAATCTGTTTTATGCATTTTCTGGGTTTTTATGAAGCTGATCGGAAAATTTGGCCGGAAAAACTCATCGAAAAACTCATATTATCATGCTAGCGAGTTGATAGTACAAGATGTCCATATTCACCGAATCCACCTAGCGACTTGGTCGTGTTTTGCCTAGCGACTTGTTTTTACAAGTCGTAGCAACTTGTTATTGAACAAGTTAGCGAGTTATGTACCCAAAAACAGACCTGGCGACTTGTCTTTACAAGTCGTCTAGATTCATTGAATCTGAGTAGCGAGTTGTGACATGTAGCGAGTTGATTCTTTAATCAACTCAAGTCAATAGCGACTTGACTAACTCGCTAGCAACTTAGCAACTTAGACATAGCGACTTATGACTCAAAATGGCTAGCGACTTGCTTAAGAAAAAAGTTAGCGACTTATAAGGTTTAAGAGGTATAGCGACTTGTCTTTACAAGTCGTAGCAACTTGTGCTAGCGACTTGGGCTAAAGACTATGCTAGCGACTTGACTCATGGCTTAGCGACTTGACTTGGCGACTTAGACAGAAAACAAGATGAAGAAGAATCGACCACATGACCACAACCACAATATCTTATAAACCAAATACCAATCTTTATTATCACAACCTCAGGCTATCATACCATCATCAGTCCACGAAGGTCTTAAATTGACAAAGTAAAGAATCGAAGCTGTAACATCAACATACTACAAGCAACCATTCATATCACTTAATCTTATGAAGTACTTCAATCATCTACAATCTACTCTATCATAACAAAAGCACAATCTCAGCATATGTCAAGGATTGGTTAAGGCAGTCAAGACCTCAACTCAAGCTTAATTAAAACCCCTCGACATTTTGCTTCACAGATCAAGTCTCTTACGAATGGAAATAAAGTTCATTTCGAATTTTTTTGAATCTCAGTTCATGTCATGTAGTCTCATAACACATCAAGACTCATAAAGTAACTACACGACTCATAAACCATCATTGTTCATTGTGAAGATTTACTTCATAAATATATGTCCGACTACAAAGATAAGAAATATAACAAGAGTGTTATGTTCTTTTTTGTTGTTTCGGTCAAAGAAAACGTGAAGATTAGAAGTGACCAAGACTCGACTCATATCAAAGTAAGATCTCAGAAAAGCTTTCGTTAATATCTTTTATGTGATTACAATATTAAATGGTCAAGCAAACGAAATTCAACTCTCATCATAGATCAAGTCTCATTCGGTGTGTTAGAATCTCAGCCCTGTTCCCTGTGATTGGTTCTTCAACACATAGATATTACTCTATCTATTCACAAGGAACTAATGCATCATAGATCATGTTGGAATATTATCCCGTTGAATATCCGAATCATCAAAGTAATAAAAACATAGCAAGGATGCTAGTTTTATTCCTTTTGTTCGTTGTTTGTCAAATCTAGAAAGAAAAATATAACGAAAAATTAATGAAAGATTAAACCTACCTTAAATCCGAATCAATGGTATATGCCATCTCTGTGGCAGTTTCAAGACCCTCAAGGCCATCCCTGTGGTGAGGTCTTAATAAAGATTGTTCATCCATGTGTACTGAAAGTGATTGATCTATTGGATGCGTGTTTGTTGTTATGAGAAAGTCGAATCATTGGGTGGAGAGATGAATTTGGATGATGTATGTTATTCGGATGTGGGAAAATGAAAAAGGGAGGCGACTTGGTTAACTGATATGATGGGGGCGTTATTTCTGAGAATGTGTTTTAGGGTTTGGATGTATGAGAAATATTAGGGCATGAGGGTGATTAAGTGACTCTTTTATACCCATAAAGATTAGGGTAAGGAGGGATTTGGATTGGGTCAGTCATTTATCTGAATGGGCTTCGGTTGTAGTTGGCCGTGTATTTCCTATGGATCAGGCGTGGTTGTAATTTAAATGGGCCTTGGATATCAAATTATTCATTCGTATGATATGATGTAACTGATGCATGGAATGTAAAATATGTCATCCGAATTTTTCAAAACTTTGGATACATATTTTATAGATTCAATGAGTGGTATCTTGGTATATTAGTTTCACGAGGGATATATCAATTCACGGCCTGAGCTAAATTTCACGGATGGTTGGATTACATTTTCTCGGGGGCACATGTTCAATTGAATTTGATTATTATCGAAAATGTTGAACCTTCTTTATAAATCCAAAATTTTAATGATGTGCCGGAGTTGATTTGGATTGGATTGGAATGGGCTTAATGGATTATTGGATCAAATGCTTATTTTTGATAATGAGATTTGAAACATGAGATTTGATGTTTTGTGTTGTTATTGAGATTTGGTGTGTTGTGCGGGCAATACTTTGGTTTATGCATTTTCACGAAAGGTAATATGTCACGGCTTGGATTGTCATTTGAACTAAGTTGACTACGGGGTTGTTTATATGGTATATCTTAGTTGGATTTTAAGTGAAGTTTTCCGGGCGCGTTTACTTATGTTCGTCTTCTTTCTTTCTACCTTTCCGCGAAGATGACTTGTTTGGGCGTTTATAGAGGGTGATAAAGACTTGGCTATTTAGTTGCGTTTGTGATTCTTTCTCACTTAACCCACAACGTAGCTATCACTTCGGTGTCTCACTCAGTTGAGAATGTCAAGAGGTTTTGTACATTGGGTACACCGTTTCTTGTTCACAAGGATTAGTACAAGTTTAAGTAACAAATCTGGGGAATTTTACGTCATGTTCGAGTTTGATATATCGGGTTTACTTCTCCATGTGGTCACTACAATAGCCGACAGAATGCATGAATGATGTGCTTACCAAAGTGTTGATTGGATGGTTGATGATAATGTTGGTGTTGGATAATGAACCGTTGATGAACCGCTGCATGTTCCCCTAAAATAGATATTCACTGAAACCAAAGTTGTCATAGCACATTCAAGCTGACATTGTTTACGGTTTTGTCTTGATTTTGTAAAATCCCGCGAAAGAACCTATTTCTCGGTTTAAATCATAGACCTGTAAAATCCCGTGACAATGGAAACATCCTGGTAATTGTAAAGTGCATTTCCGGAACTATCATACGGTTTAGTCTTGGTTTTGTAAAATCCCGCGAAAGAAACTATTTCTCGGTTTAAACTATAGAATTGTAAAATCCAGTGATGATGGAACCATCTTGGAGAAAGGAAAGCGTATCTCGGGGTCTTCGATCTTTGGTGTTCTTGGTTCATTTCAAAGAAGGGATAAAAGGGTGTACTTCATAAATTGGATGTGTGTTTGGATATTCATCATGGCAGTTTGGTTATTACATGGTTTTACGGGGTAATGTGCTCTTAACCATGGTCAGGATGAAACCATTATCAAAGTTCATTTAAAAACGTCAAAGGAGGCTAGAATTGAGCTTTTATTCAGAAGATGTGACAACGGAGTTAATTCACTATTATTTATTTGAGGTTGAAGTGAATTATCACGGGCGAGTGTACTTAGTATCTGAAGATATCAGGGTGTTGGATATAACTTTTCACATACACATCAAACCATAACACAAAGTAACATATAGATGGAATTCTAGAGAGAGAAAGTTAGAGGTTTAGGGAACTTAGTGAGAGAAAGTGAAAGATATTATTATGAGCTCCAACTCTCTACCTTGTGAGGTAGAGAGTATTTATAGTCTTACATAAATCGCCACACATCGGGCTGTGGATCAGGCATACAGTGGGTAAAGACCCGTCCGTCCTCCACGGTGTTACTTAACTAAATACTACTTAACTAAATATTACTATGACTACGAGCTTTCTAACGATTACATATACTTGAGGTGACCGACTCTTTAATACTTGGGAATTTCTAATTCCTAACAATCTCCCCCTAAGGGAGGTCACCTCAAACATATACTAAAATGACATTGAATACAAACAGATATTACATTAACAATTGATCTTGCATTCTTGATGTAGTACTTTGCTCCGAAGCTCGTAGTCATTGATTCCACTCATTGCATGTTTGGTTAATCCAAGTGGAGGTCTTTTACTGATCCACGTGATAATAATGTTGAGCCAGCTTTTGAGATCATCAGCTAGTAGAAAATCTCCGATACATCCATTGTGGTGTTGGTATTATGTGATGTTGTGACATTCGGACCGACATGCTCACATTCTGGATCATGATATATTCTCATCAGAGTAGCGGAAGCATTTGTTGAATCATGATATTGGCAGGCGTAGCGAAGCATGGAGTAAAAATATCGAGTCATTGATGCACTAATCATGATTTCTTTTGAGATGAATGTGTTAGGTGAGCATGCGGGTATGAATTGACCGCTTCATTACGATCACGCAAGCGTCGGGTGTACCTGCATAAGACAGTTAGCAATAAAGCGCCCGAAAGTGTCTTTGATCACTTTCGATGAATTGAGGTACACGGCCCACGGTTCCCGTTGATCAGTACAAGTACTGCCTGTGATCAGGTATAATTCTGAAGAATTTCCTTGACAAGGTTTCGCAGCTGCTCTAGCGTTCTCAAACCGGAACGTCTCAAAGAAGACAACACGGAGTGAGTGAACCAGCGAATTACGTCCACGATTGATTAAAAGAAATTTGAAAAACAATCGTGTATTGCTCAATAGAAATTGTTTTGCAATATAACGAAGGTTTTAATGAAAATCAATTATCAATCATAAAACACCTTTTGATTTGAAAAATTAGTACACGATCGACATGCTAATGAAAAGAGTTTTAAAGCACAAAGACCGGTTTTTCAAAGGTATCCGTCAATCCATAACCTGAACCGGGATTGATTCAAAAGAATGAATCGCCCCATTGTTTCTGTTCAGTTGTCACATGGTTGATCTGTATAATAGATCTCTCATGCCACCTACCAGGAGCTTGTTAGATGTTGGCTCTAGAAGGCTTTCCATCTTCATTGTGAGTATGTTTGCATATCACTCGGATGTTCTGGCAATACCACAAGGATAATGCGTAGGACTCAAGATATAATCTCTCTTTCCACATTGTGTGAAACAGAGAGTCTTCATTGAAAGTGTCCTAATGAGATTTATTGATGATCTCGTGGCTCTAGACTCAATTTGTGCATATTTGGATCCTATATCGGAGACTAGGGAGAGGGTCTCCTCCTTCAATATCAATAATCTCTAAGAGAAAGTCGATAGATAATGTCGGTTCCCCGTGAGAATGAAACAAGTCCTTTTAAGAGGAACTTGAGTGGCTTGGGAAGTTGTAGTGCAGTTCGTCACTGGGTCCATGACGTCTTGTCTTCAATACCGATGTTACCATCAGTAGCATATGAATTGAACCCGGTTTTCGCCCTAAGGTTGAATAAATGGAGGGCTATTTGTTTTCACCCTATTCTCATTCAATTCTTTTTAATTCTTCAACCCCTTCAGTGCTTACCGAGACTTCATAACTAAAACCGTGTTGGGTTTATTCCGATTACTAGCTCATCTTAGTCCGCACTCTTCCCATATCTCATTTTTCTCCTTTTATCATCATACCTAAGGACTTCTACACTAACTAGTGGATTGTCCCTGGGTAGATCCCTCCGGTTCTTGCGGATCATGGGAACCAATACCTAACCTTATCATCCTTATATCACCGTACATAAAGTAAGGTTGGTCGGTCTATTTGGTATTGTTCATCTGCCATTGGATCCAATTGAAAACCATTTGAAAGTCAATTCAGATACTTGTGATATATTATCAAAGCATTTTGTACCTGAATTGTTTTTGATATTTTTAGAACGAGAACTCCCCCTCAACATGTGCATCAAGTATTTGAAAATGTTTTGCACACGGAGGCAAGAGAAAGAATTAACTTCTTTGATTACCATTTTCTAAAAGATATCAACATCACTTCCCTAATCGAATCAAGTAGATAAAGCATTTTGGGGAAGGATGAGGTTTTCATGATTTTGCTCCCCCTCAATATGTGCCTCGAGATTTGAAAAGAGTTTTGCACATACTAGAAGGAACCTGCACATTGAGATAAGTGATCACGTTTCAAATCATTGTGGTTTAATATAGATGCTCCCCTCAATGTGTGCATGGAAAATTTGAAATCGTTTGTCACTTACGGGAGGCAAACATGCTAATCACTTAAGAAACCATTTATCGAATTATCAGTTTAAATCCTATTTAAATCACAACTTCTTCCCCGATCACAATTATTAAAACATTTGAGATTTGTGATCTCTGTAGATTTAAATTGATTTTGAAAGCTTTTAAGGAGAATTGTGACTTGATATGAAAGCGTTTTAAGCGATAAGGATCGATGTTGAGATTTTAAACTCCATTGGTTAAACATGCATGTACATCTTTTGAAAACAATTAAATGCCAAATAACTTTTTAAATTAATTGAAATCATTCTCCCCCTCAATCAATGACATAGGTTGTTGATTGAGCGATAGAGATTTTGACAGATAAGTCCCGATGATTATCAAAAATAGAGACCGAGTTATTTTTCAAAGCATTTAGTTTTCAGCAGATAAATGTTATAGAATCCGAGCATGGAATTTGAAAACATGGTAAAACATGGCTCTGTTCTTTCTTTTAAACCCGGGTTATTGCTAGAAAATGTCAATAAACCATTTTTTTTTTTTCTCTCAAACAAAATTTTTTATTTTTTTTTTTTTTTTTTTTTTTTTTTTTGGAATTCGACCAACATCTAAAGTCCCGTGTCATTCTTTGAATGACAGCACAAAGACCGTAGATATTATCGAACCGAGAAAACGCATGACAAAAAGACAATATTTTTTGAAGATTTTTTCGAATTTTTCAGATTTTTTATGGATTTTGAAGGTTTTATAATTTTGTATTTTGATTTTTCGAATAGATATATACAAGATATAGATGAAGGAAAGACCTTTACTCCTCGTCTTCCTCCTGAAGACGTTTGAGTGTTTCTGGTTGAAGGCTTTTCAATCCAAGTCGAGGAAGAATAAAAGTATTCACGATGAAGATTCAGGAGCAAATACATTTTCAAATGGAGCATCTTCAGGAGTAGCAAAGGGATTAACTTCATTATTGATACCAGACATAGTTCCATGATGTACCCTCGAAGTTTGATGATTTGTTGATGAGACAGAGTGATCAGCAGTAGGCGCTTCTTGACTTAATGATATTGAGATTGAAGGATTGACGTCATTCACAGGAATATGAGCAGCCTCTGAAGTAGGAATTGTCAGTTCATTAGCACTTGGCTCACAATGTTCATCAAACATGGGATCAAACAATTTCTTTAAATCATCTTCAGATGGAGGTACATATGGAGTTTCTTGAGAAGAGTTTGGAACAAGAGATGAACCAATGGGACTGTTTTGAAGTGCGGGTCCTGAGCTGGAGTGTCCAGGAGCCATAGGACCACTGCGATAGAAACTCTCTCTGACTATCTTTATCAACCCATAAGTAGACAATTTGAACCGGAACAAATGATTTCTCGACATTAATGCATTCTTCCTAAAGGTATACATGTAGAGACTGATCTGGAAGATTCACCACAAATGTCTTCGAGCGAATAAGGTAGTCATTTTCCTTAATGTTCATGTGGTTGATTTATAGCGTGCACAATGAGAGGAACAATAATCCGTAAAGATTTGGCAAAGGAATACCAAAGAGCGGATCATTATCCATGAACAACAATCCGTGAAGATTTGGCACAGGAATACCAAAGAGCGGATCATTATTCAATAATGCAACTTACAATATCATGATAGTCATTATAAACGCCTTGTGAAATAACTGGAGATAAGGTTTCTTGAGAATTCCAAGAAGTACTTCTTAGATGGTGAACCAGTTGAGTCAATAGAAACAGGAGCATGAGCTTCAGAAACTGGATGATCAACATTCGTCGGAGGTTTAAAGTACTCATCAAACATATCTTTGAAAAACAATGAATCCCAAATATCCTTAGTAAGTGAAGCATTAGGCGTTGGAGGAGAGTCATCAAAAATCAAAACAATGAATCCCAGTTATCCTTAGTATATTCACTCATAATCAAAAAGAATATACACTCATCATCATCAAAAATAAAGTCGTATAACCATTATTCAAACATCCATCATCATGTAGTATATTCACTCTTCTCCCCCTCAAAAATTGCATCCGAAGTTACCATTTTTGATTTAGCAAGTGAATAAGAGTATACACCAATGAACATAGATCCACTTGATGATTGAATGAGCGTGGAAAAACATGAAGCTTGTTAATGAAGAATGTAGATGAGTATGGCCATTCATGAGAGAATTTCTCTTTAGCTGAAGATAAAGCGCACAGAAGAGCGTACACTTTTCTTTTCTTTGAAGAACGGGGCCTGAAGTGATATCTGCAGACACCATTATGATGAAGAACGAGGCCTGAACTGATGTGAACAGACGTCATTGTTTAGAGCCCAGTTATATGTTTAGAGCCGCCCGAATCCAAATACCAAGGGACGACATGTACGACCTGCTTTGGATAACAGACGAAGACATAGAATTGGAAACATTGGATCCCCACGTGCTCATGGGGTCCTTTTGGTTAGCACAAACAATCTTTGAATCAGCAGAAACCCTAGGTGCAATGTCATTGTCACTAGGAGCTAAACTAGTAGAAGCATCAGACTTAGTCGAGGGACATTTTGTGCTTAATGGGATTGTTCTACCAGTTGGCTTCCAAACCTTAACAGGCACTAATCTAGGCATAGTGGATCTAGTTAAGGGGCAAGGTTTGCCATTCGTGAATATTCGACCTGTTGGCTTCCACTGAAATCCTACATTGGTAAAACCTTCCCTGTAGGTTTCCAGGATTGCTTAATCTGTTTCGCTCTCCAAACTTTATTAACTGGGTTATGAATCTTAGACCTCGAAATAACACATCACATTTATCATGATTACCAGAAATTAAACATTTTTTGCATGTTTTGCAGACAGCATAAGGCCTCGAATTAATTTTAGTAAGCTTAGAGCTAATACTAGAACTAACACGATTCTTTTTGTTCAAATCAAACTTCTTGTCCCTATGGTGTTCTTTCACTTCCTTATCATGAACGCTTTTAGTTTGCGTAATCCTATCCTTCTTTGCATAGCTTCTAGGTTTTGACCCGCTAACTTTAGTGTCAATCTTAACATCTGTAGAAGTAACTATGGGAACATTACATGGCTTCACTACTTTCTGCATTCCTGGTCTAGAAGTGCTGGGATCTGAAATTCTAGGAGGCACATCACAGGTTGCTTGCTTGAATTTAGATATGGAACAAGGCATATCAAGGGTCACATGCTTGGCTTTAGGCATAGAACGGATTTCCTGTTTGGCACTAGGCATAGAACAAGGCTTCACAGCTTTGCCTTTTTCACCTAAGGGTTTTGGACATGTTGCAATTACACATTCAAGCAACTCTTGAGATCGTTTGGCCTGGAGGCAAGCAAACCTAATTTCACTATCAAGAGGTTTGTTAATGAAATCCTCTTCGACAATCTCACGGAGACATTCTAGACTATCCTTAAGGTGAGCACAGTAGTCATGAAAAGCATGTTCATTATTCCTAAGATGAGGAGGAATATATTTAACTGTCACAGTGTATTTGCAATCTAAGGGTGATTTTGAGACAACATTCTTATTGAAAACAAGTGGCAGTTTCCCATTTCCCTGACTTCTCAGATTCTCAATTTCCTTTTGTAAAGACGTTATTTTTTCGTTGTTTTGGTCACGGGTGACGTTTATTGAATCATATAACTCTTTAAAATGTCGTTTAACCTTTTCATTTTCTTCTAGAAAACTTTCGTTTTCCTTTTGTAAAGCATTTACTAGGTTTTGAAGATGAAACGTTTGAGAATTCTGAGAATCTAAAGGAGGAGGCATTTGGGAGCCTGTCATATTGTTCATTTGACCCTTTAATTGAGAGATTTGGGCTTTCAACTTTCTGATCGTGTTGCATGAGCTTGAATCTGTTCATCACGTTTGTTAATTTGAAAAACTGCATCAAACTCTGGAGCATCTGAAGATGTCTTGATATTTGAAGTTTTGACATTTTCTTTGAGATTTTGATATCTGAGTTGTAAATTAAAATGCTCAACTTCTAGTTTAGAAAAATGTTTAACCAAATTGTCGTGATCATCCAGTTCAATTTTCTCGTTTAGTTTAGAATTAGTTTTTTCAAGCTCAATGACACGATCATGGGAGACTTTCAGGGCTACAGATAGTTCATGAAATTTGGAAGCATTAATAGAGCAATTTGAAGCAGTGAAAAAGATATCTTGAGCAACACATTCAGTAATAAGAGTCTCATTTAAGGTATGCAAGTTCTTCCTCTCAATCTCATTATATTTTAGTGCACGCTCATAATCACTAACTTCAACTACCATTGCATCAAATTCCTTTTCCATTTCTTTAATATCTGATTTTATCCCCTTTTTAAGACTCTCAAAATGATCTTTTAGTTGTTTAAAGAAAGGCATGACCTCAGTTAAATAACATTCTTTCATTTGCTCAAAACCCCTTTCCCCTTCAGTTATCCCAGTAGGTGTTATCCTTTTCTTACAAGTTTTCTCAAAATCGACAAATAGTTGAAGAATAACATATTGACTAATTAAGGTCTTGCTCTTAGTGGCAATAGTTTTAGGAACTAAATGCATTGGTGTATTTGGAGGATACACAGTCGCTTTAGGGAATTTCCTACAAGGGGGATTCTTTTCAACAAGATTTTCAGCTTTTTGCAAGTCCATATCCTTTTTCCAGAACACTTGTTCAGGGGTCAATAGAGTCTGAGGCTTAAACATGTTTAAAGATATCCAATTTTCCTTAGTGTAATCATGGGGTTTTATCGTTATCTTGTTCTTTTTACACTCAGGATCTTCTAGCTTCTTACTCATTTTTCCCTAGTGACTTCATCTGATTTCTTATCTTCCTCAGTGCACTCAGCGCAACTAGGTTTCTGTCTAGGCTTAAGGATCTCATTACCATCATACAGTACCTTATGAGCATTTCTAGCCTTTTTAATTACCTCTGGATTAGGTTCCTCAACAAGGGGAATGCTATGCTTATCGCTTAAGACTCTATGCTTAGTGATCATGTGAGCAGTCTGAATGGTATTCCTTTGTACGTACAACTTATTTTCAAGCTTGTTTTTCAAAGTTTTTAGATTGGAAAAATCATTCAAAAGTTTTGATTCCTTAGCCTTGAATTCTTGCTTAAGCATTTTAACATTTTCTTGAAGTTCGTGTTTTTGCTTAGCAGTTTTAGAAAGCTTTTCTTGTAAGGAGTTTAACTCTTGTTTTAATACTTCTTCTCTAAACCTACTTTTTCTAATAGTTGTACTTATTTGGACATCCATTTCCTGCTCACGGGTGCTCAACTCAAACTTAGCACGCTGTTCATAAATAGCAATCTGATCCTTATATATGTTAAGCTCAGTGGTAAGGGAATCATCAGGCACAAATGCAGCGTACTCATGCAGTTCATAATCATCATTTTGAGTAGAAGATGCACAACTAGGTACAGCAGAAACATCCATGCAACTTACCTGAGCATTGACATGCACAGGTTGTGACGGGTGCATCTCTATCTTGGGTGCATCCGAAGCTTCCATGGAGCGTTCCTTTGCATTAACTTGCACAGGTTGTGTCTGGTGCACCTCTCTCTCTTGTGAATTTGAGCACGAAGATTCCATTTTTCCATTATCCGACTCTTCAATTTTTGTTGTCACGACATTCTGCATTCAGCAACACCCGATTCTTCAACATATACATTACCCAACTTATCACAACAATCTTTCAACTGCACCTGACACTCATTCACGTCTTCATTCTTTTGAGCAGATTCTTCAATGTACTTTTTCACATTATCCATGAGTTGGATAAATGTCTCAATGAATTCCTGAATTTCCATTCCAGTATGTTTTTTGAAGGAAATTCCAGTCAAGTGTTGATCGTAATCTGCTGAATATTCCCCACTGATGAATGGCTGAAATCAAGGTTGTCAAGATCGGGATCCTACCCATGATCGTTTTTGTCTTTGCAAGATCGTGATCGTAAGATCGGATCGGGATCTTAAGATCCTACTCTAATGTTATTTCTTAATACTTTATGTAATTTTATACAAATCTACAAATTCTAATACATTATAACCATAAAATACTATGAATGTTTCATATAAATGTTGTCCTAAATTATGATTATAAAATATTTAAAAAGATTAACATATTGTTTTTTGAATTCTACAAACAAACAACCCATAAATTTGAATTTTTTTAGTTTGTAATTCGAGAAAAGTAAGATCGGATCAGATTAGATCGTAAGATCGTATGGTAAAGATCGGGATCCTATAAGATCTTAAGCTTGCAAAGATCCTATGTAGGATCCGGATCGTTTTTGCTTTGCAGTATCGTAAAATCGTAAGATCCTAAGATCAGGATCGGGATCCTGACAACTATGGCTGAAATTGTTTGTAGATTACTTGAAGAGCTGCACTGGAACCATCCTTTTGAACCTCTTTATTGGTAAGTTGCAGCTTTAAGTGTTCTAAGTTCAACAGCAAGCTTCTTGTCAATGTAGGTAAGTCCTGGCAGAAAAGAGCACTACATGTTCGATCCCCAGCTATGGATAACAGTTGTATGAGGTGCAGATGAAGTAGCTGATAGGGCTCAATGCTGCATTCCATTTGCATGGCATTCTGTAGCAGGTGCAATTCATTCTCATTGTACTCAGAACATGAAGATTTCACATCCTCGTTGTTTAATTCAAACATCTTTAATCGTTCAGTGTAGCAATCATTAACATTATTGTCCACAGTATCATACAATTTAAGCACTTCTGAAATCACTGGGTCAATAGAGTAAGTAGAGTAAGACATGATGTGGTGGAATGCACGGGATTTTACAAGTCTATGATTTAAACCGAGAAATAGAATCTTTCGCGGGATTTTACTAAAATCAAGACCAAACCGTTAAGCAATGACCAATGGAATGTGTTAAGATGACTGATGGATCGACACAATGATAGACAATTGTGTGTTAGGACTTATGATTGTTTGTGGGATAAGCAGAGATGTTGTTTGGTTGTGATTTGGGTTGGTTGTTGCACGATTTTCCCGAGAATTTTAGGTCTAAAAACATAAAAACCTCAATAACTTCTGTTCAGAGCGGATTTAGCCCTCGAAGGTTAGTTCATTCGGCGTGACATTCTCCTCGTTCTCACGGTCGTTTTGATGGGTAGAACGCTGAAAACGGAGTTACGGATCAAAAGTTATAGCCGTTTGAAGTTTTGTCGGGAAAAGTCAACAAGTCGCTAAGAATTCTTGAACCAAGTCGCTAAGACCAAGTCGCTAGGACCTAATTCGCTACACCACTAAGTCGCTAGAGTCCCAAGTCGCCAGACAAATGCAAGTCGCTAAGTAGTAACTCGCTAAGGCTCAAGTCGCTAGCAAAATTTTGGCAGCAATTCGCTACTCAAGTCGCTAAAGATACAAGTCGCTAAAGAGCAACTCGCTACAGACCAAGTCGCTACCACCAAGTCGCTACCCGTAGTGGAGAGTCCACTACTTGTACTGTAAATCGCTAGGTAAGTCGCTAGCTCCAAACCTGTAACTCGCTACAAAAATGTGAAGCAAGTCGCTACGAAGAAACTTTTCCGTGGCTCAAGTCGCTAGCATGAAAAACACATAAACACCACTTTTCAATCCAAAAACAACCCAACCACTATGATTCAAACCTTCTAGATCAAAACCTAAACACTTGTGATGATTCTAAACACAAAAGTACAACCAAAATCGAAACTTTAACACTAGAAATCAATCAAATGATGCAAAAACCACTAAACTTTTTCAAACTCAAAACCACCTAAAACCACTAGAAATCCAAAGATGTGCAAGATATGATCTAACCATGGCTCTTGATACCAATTGTTGGATATAACTTTTCACATACACATCAAACCATAACACAAAGTAACATATAGATGGAATTCTAGAGAGAGAAAGTTAGAGGTTTAGGGAACTTAGTGAGAGAAAGTGAAAGATATTATTATGAGCTCCAACTCTCTACCTTGGGAGGTAGAGAGTATTTATAGTCTTACATAAATCGCCACACATCGGGCTGTGGATCAGGCATACAGTGGGTAAAGACCCGTCCGTCCTCCACGGTGTTACTTAACTAAATACTACTTAACTAAATATTACTATGACTACGAGCTTTCTAACGATTACATATACTTGAGGTGACCGACTCTTTAATACTGGGAATTTCTAATTCCTAACACAGGGGATGGATGGATGAAGATTCTTCATGATCCTTGTTCTAGCTTATTTTCAAAAATGAAGACTTGGAAATCTAGTTATTTTTGAGAGTCTATTTTTTCTGGGGGAATTGGGCTCTTTTTACCACAAAAATAACTATCACTTTAAGGAGTTACGTTGTAGTGCTCAGTCTCACATTCAATTGTGGATTTTCAAGAGGTAATGTACGTCTATTACTTGATGGTTGGTTGGTTGAAGAGTATAGAGTACTTAAGAGATTCAATGGAGCATGAATTCTCGGCACCGCTCTTTGTTACATATGTGCAAGTTTAAGTCACGAGTTCGGGTTAGTTTACTTCAGGGTCAAATTCATCATATTGGTTTTTCTCCATCAGTTGTCACTACAAAGAGCCCACTGAATGATAATGGGGTTGATTACATGTTTTTCCAAGAGATTGAAAAGAGAGAGATTATGACGTATGAACACAACAGTTCATGCATCGTACTCTAAAGAAAAGAAAAGTGTACGTTTCAGTGCGCTTTATCTTCAAAAGAAGAGAAATCTTCTCATGACGTTTGAATACTTCAGTTCAAGCCTCGTACCTCAAAGAAAAGAAATGTGTACCTCTCAGTGCGCATTATCTTCCAAAGAAGAGAAATCTTCTTATGACGTATGAACACATCAGTTCATGCCTCGTACTCTAAAGAAAAGAAATGTGTACGTTTCAGTGCGCATTATCTTCCAAAGAAGAGAAATCTTCTTATGACGTATGAACACAACAGTTCATGCCTCGTACTCTAAAGAAAAGAAAAGTGTACGTGTCAGTGCGCTTTATCTTCTGAAGAAGAGAAATCTTCTTATTATGACCATTCTCATCAACATGCTTCATACTTTTTCCATGCGCTTCAGTCATCAAGTGAACCGAGCTACCACTGATTGTTTTCTCATTCCACTTGCTCGATTATAATGAAGATGGCGACATCATGTGCTTATTTTGCGGGAGAGAAGTGTGAATAGAACATTCGGATGGATTTCACTTATTTAGTCAAGAATGGCATCTCCGTATGCAATTCTTGAGGGGGAGAAGAAGTGTGATTTTTTTGCATTGCTGATTGATATTTGAGAATTTAAATGGTCATACGGCTCTAAACTCATGTAAGAACCGAGCTTCTTATTATCGGGTCATCTTCACATGGAGTTTTTCTCTTCTAAGAGCCGTTGGTTGACATCTTCACTCGGATTGATGAGTTTATCGACAAAGTGCTTCCGGTTAATGCTTCACGTATACATCAACATGATGATTCCGAACAATCTCTCTGTTCTTGTTTGATGTGATTGGTAGTTTGGCGTTACCATCTTGTGTGTTCGTTGCGGCCTTATTGCTGATTTCCTTGATGAACATCTTTCTGTTTTTGTTTGATTGGGAGAGATTTTAGTTAAGGGGATTTGCAAGATGTAAGTTAATTGGGATGCTTTTTGGTGGGATGCTTTTTGGTGTGAGTTGAAGATGTTAACTATCTATTCCCCAACTGAACAATCTTGAAGAAGGTCGATTCTACAGTCTGTTCTACATTTTCTGCTACATGTTAGAAGACTAAAGACGAGTTGCATTTAACGATCTAAAGACTTCTTCTTAATCTGGGCATCTATCAAACAGATTGTCGGTTTAGGGGAGAGCACTAATTGGGAGAGAGTTATAAGTCAGATTCAATCCCCAATTAGACTTGCTCATATTCTTTAGCAGTGACTCCTCGAGACGTTGTTATTGACTATTTCTCGTATTGGTCATTTGACACAAGTTGATTACTTCAGAGTTAATCATTTATCACTTATTTGAGATTGAAGTTGACTTTCACAAAGGCGTGTTCTTATTTGATAACTTGCTCGGGCTTAAGAATTTGGGTTGAAGACCTGGTTAACTATCACTATTAGGAGTTACTTTGTTTTACTCAGTGTCACATGCATATGACGGTGTGGATAATCGCAAGAGGTGTTAATGTCTCATACTTTGTTTGGGTAGTGAGTACTTAGAGATTTGCTTGAAGCATAAATTCTCTACACCGTTCTTCCATCATTAGGTGCAAGCTTAAGATACAAATGTGGGGCAGTTGACTTCAGTTTCAAGTATGGTATATCGGTTTTTCTTCTTCAGTGGTCACTTCAAATTGTCTACATAAGGGTTGATAAAAATAGTCAGAGTGAGTCTTCGGCAAGTTGATTCTCACAAGAGTTCAAGTGTTCTTCTCATAATGATTTCAAGTATTTGGGCTTATTCAATGTTGCTGATTCTGAAGTGTCAAAACTAGCAAGGGGGAAAGGAGACACACATCTAAACACAAAGCGAGTAAACTTGATGAACTTAATTCTTCTAAGTGATTGAAGATATCCCGGGAAGACAAATTTTATTACCACAGAGAAACTCAAGGTTTGACTCATGGCGAGTAAACTTGATGAACTTAATTCTTTTAAGTGATTGAAGATATCCCGGGAAGACATTTGTCATGACCGCAGAGAATCTCAAGGTTTTACTCATCAAGGCTTTTGGTGTTATTATTCCAACTACGTGAGGGAAGTGATGTAATAGAAAGTTTCTGAAGATAAAAGAGGTACACAAGTGTGTGATGATAGAGATTGTGTACATTGGGGATGCTCAGCTGTCTCACTTGAGGGCTTAATCTGTGATTCAGAGATATAATCACTTATTCCGGAGTGGACATCCGCAGAGATTGTCATCCGCAGAGATAATTAGTGATTCGGCCTGCTTCTTCAATGTTATCGGTTGTTCTCTCTTTGGGCATTCGGGTATTTCAGGTTCTTGAGCTTCATACACTTTCTTTAAGAGAGAGAAAAGTATACATCGGGGTTATTCTTTGGCTATTAGAATTAATTTGCTACTTCGATGGTATAAGTTTCTTTGTCTTCGGGTATATGTATTCGGGTTCGTGAGCTCTAGTCTAAGAGACTGACTACATCAATTCGACTACGTGGGGGAAGTGGTCTCTTGACACCTTTTGGAATGGATCGCTTCAGACTTCAGTGGAAAAGGAAATTTGAGAGGATTATTTAAATGTGGGATGATACGTTGCTGTTGTTCTATTGGATGATATAGCCTCAAACGAAGAATCACGGTGATTATTCTTAAAAGGAGCAGCTGGATCAATGATAATGGTGTGCTTCTTTGTGCACCTGGCTAAAGCAAGCTTGAAATAGAGCTTCGAATCTGCTCTACATAAGGATTTTCGGTTTGAGGGGAAGCTGCCAAAGTCTCTCTTTCTCAAAGGCTCATGTTCTATCTTCTATTCTGGAGCCTCGGAAGCTTTGGTGGTGGAAGTTTAAGAGATGACGAATTCTATCTTCTACGACGTGCTGATCGATATCCTTATCTCGGTACTCGTATCATCATCTTCTTTAACTATATCATCTTATCTATCCTTGTATATATTTATAAAAAAAAAAACAAAATACAAAAATATAAAATCAACAAAAACCAATAAAAATCAGAAAATTTCAAAAATACCAAAAATATGTTTTCTCATGACAGTTCTTCTGGTATCGATAACATCTACGGTCTTAGAAATGTCATTCAATAATGGCACGGGACCATAGATGAAGTTCGAGCAGGAGGTGTAAATATTCTTTTTCCAAACATGTCTCAAAATATGGCTTACAGTTATTTCAGACTGTAACCCGGGCTTAAACTATGGCTTACAGTTATTTCAGACTGTAACCCGCGCTTCAAAAAATGGCTTGCAGGTACTTTAGACTGTAACCCGTTCTTAAAATTATGGCTTGCTATCATTTCAGATAGCAACCCATTCTTCAAGAAAGGAAAGTGCTACGCTAAACCAATTTTTCAAATATTTCGTGCACTTATCCTAAAAACAAAAATGAGGAAAGTATGTTGAAGGACTACTGTTCCTACACAAATGTTTTTCCGTCTTAAATTCTTCAGAAAAATATTTGTTGTTTTCAAAAATGGTGGAAAATGAGCTGCTTTAAAAACAATCAGTTTCAGAGTTTTTGTAAGATTGAAAACTCAATCAATGACTTCAGCGCTTTTAAACTTTTCATAAAATGAGTCATGGATTGAGGGGGATAATGTTTTCCAAATCTATATCATCTAACGGGCTTTCTTAATTATCCTACGTGCTTAATTAAAAATGATATTTGCCTATGTCGAAGGACTAGGAATTTAGGATATGATTGTTAGGATTAGATGATTATAGTTTGATGAAACACATTATTCCCATACCTTATATGAACTGATTGATATGTTGAATTGACTTTTATTAGTCGATTACTGTTTGGGTGTTGTCGACCACCATATATCTGTATGTGTGTTCACTAACGTATGCAGGTATATTGGTTATAAGAATGTTCCCGATCAGGATCCCACATAATATGATGTTTGGATGCCGAAAGGAAAGGGTAACGATATCTTGGGTTGACAAATGAAGAAACGGAGCTTAATTGGACTTCTATGGAGAGTTGGCATAAATGCAACGTAACAGGTCTCACTGCATCAGCAGATGGTTTTCTTCTAAGTGATTGAAGAAACAGAGCTTAATTTGACCTCAGTTGGCATTCAAAATGCAACGTAAGAAGAAGTCTCACTGCATCAGCAGACGGTTTTTCTTCCAAACCCTACAGCAACAACAACGGAAGCTTCTAATCCACTAACGTATCTTTGTGTAGGATACCATTTTTTAAACAATTTTGAATAATTTGATTATATTGTTTTGAAAAATGGAAAAATATTGTTTTGAAAATAAATTGGACTTAATTTTGAAAATCACCGGACTTCATTTTTACCAAAACCTAAGTCACTCAATCATCGACTACGGTCATCGATTGAGGGGGAGAGTGATTTAAAATAAATTATTTTCAAACGATATTTCTTCATAATAGTCCGGATTGTACGAAATTAAGTGGTGATCTAAAGATTTAATGTTATGTCATGGTATGATTTTCTTTAGAATCAAGATCTTTCAAAATGAAATTTTTTCTGTTCTTGTTTGATTGTGAAATTGTTTTATTTTACCTAAAAGATCTCTTAAAACAATCATACCTGACACTAACAATCTTTAAAGTATTAAAATGGTCTTTATCTGTCATTTTTCAAAGTTAATTCAAGCCACGTCTTTCCCCAAAATCTTTTAAATGATTTAAATCAATTGGGATCACAAATCTCAAAAGGTTTGAAATTTTGATCGGGGTAGAGATCGTGAGTTAAATCTCTTATCTGTTTAAATGGAATTGGTTTTAGTCCTTCAAAGGCACTCCTGCCTCCATGTGCCAAACGATTTCATACACAATGCACATGTTGAGGAGGAGGATTTATCCATAAACATGATGAGTATTTAAACCAGGCCACATATTCTCCCATGTTTTATAAACCGTATTAAATCACTTGGGATCCAAAATCTCAAAGGGTTTGATATTTTTGATCGGGGGAGAATTTGTGATTTAATAATGAAATTTGATAAAAGGTGATCGTTTTGATTTAATTGTGCAGGCTGCTCTCTCATATGTGCTAAACGCTTTCGAATCTCGAAGCACATATTGAGGGGGAGCAAACAAACTATCGAGGTACGAAAGCTTTTAAAGTAATTTATAAAGTACCTTGATTGTGTTTTAAAATGGTTTCTTAATGGCGCTTGTGATTGTGGATGTGCTTCAAATGAACTCTTGCCTCTATGTGATAAAATGATTTTAAATATCCTATGCACATATTGAGGGGGAGAATTTTACCATGAAAATCAAATGGCTTTTTCGTATGAAAATTGTGATCAAAGAAAATATTTCAAAGTCCTCTTGCCTCCATGTGATAAACAATTTCTAAATCATATGCACATGTTGAGGGGGAGGTTTTCTAAATGATCAAAACTATTAAGGTACAAAATGCTTTGATCTCGTATCACAAGTACCTTGATTGTTTTTCCAAATGATTTTTCAATTGGTTTCAAGGAAGAATGAACTGTACCAAAAGACCGACCATTTTACTTTATGTATGGAGTTATAAGGATGGTTAGGTTAGGTATTTGTTCCCACGATCTCGCCAGAGCCGGAGGGATCTACCCAGGGACAATCCACTAGATAGTGTAGAGTCCTTAGGTATATTGAAAAAAGGAGAAAAGTGAGATATGGGAAGAGTGCGGACTGAGACAGAGCTAGTACTGGAATAAACCCAACAAGGTTCTAGTAATGAAGTCTCGGTAAGCACTGAAGGGGTTGAAGAATGAAAAAGAAATGAATGTGAAAAGGGTGAAAAGAAATAGCCCTCCATTAATTCAACCTTAGGGCAGTAACCGGGTTCAATACATATGCTACTGGTGGTTACTAAGGTAACGCCGGTATTGAAGACAAGACGTCATGGACCCAGTGACGCACTGCACTAAACTTCCCAAACCACTCAAGTTCCTCTTAAAAGGGCTTGTTTCATTCTCACGGGGAACCTATATAATCTATCGACTTTCTTTTAGAGATAGTTGATATTGAAGAAGGAGACCCTCTCCCTAGTCTCCGGCATAGGAACCAAATATGAACGATTGAGTCTAGAGCCAAGAGATCATCCACAATATCTCATTAGGACACAAAATTAATGAAGACTTGTTGTTTCACACAATGTGGAAAGTAAGTATATATGTAGAGTCCTACGCATTATCCTTGTGGTATTGCCACAACATCTGAGTAATATGCATACATATTCACAATGAAGATGGAAAGCCTTCTGGAGCCAACATCAAACAAGCTCCTGTTAGGTGGCATGTGAGATCTATTCTATAGATCAACCATGTGACAACTGGATAGAAACGATGGGGCGATTCACTCGTGAATCAACCTTGGTCCAGGAATGGAATTGACGAATACTTTTGGAAAAACTGTTCGATGTGCGAATCTCTTCTTTTCGCTAGCACGTCGAATGTGTACTCATTCTCTAATACAAAAAGTATTTTGATTGAAAATTGATCTTTCTCATAAAACCTTCGTCATATTGCAAAACTCTTTCTTTAAGCAATACGCGATTGTTTTCAAATCATTTTTCATCAATCAGTGAATCTCAATTCGCTGGTTCACTCACTCCGTGTTGTCTTCTTTGAGACGTTCCGGTTTGAGAACAGCTAGAACAGCTGCGAAACCCTGTCAAGGAGATTCTTCGGAATCCTACCTGATCACAGGCAGTACTTGTACTGATCAACGGGGAACCGTGGGCCGTGTACCTCAATTCAACGAAAGTGATCAAAGACACTTTCGTGTGTTTTATTGCTAACTGTTGTTTGCAGGTACATTTGGACGGTTGCAGCTGATCAGAATTGAGGAGTTAATCCAAAGCCGCATGCTCACAGCATCCACACTTAATTGAAGAAATCATGACTGGTGCATATCTACATAACCTGGTTCTGATATTTTTATACTATGCTTCTGCTACGCTGCTACAAATATCATGAACCAGTAAAGCTTCCGCTACTCTGATGGAAAGATGTCATGATCCAAAAATGTGAGCATGTCGGTCCGAAAGTCACAACTTCACATGATGGCAACACAACAAAGGGTGATCCAGAGATTTATTGTGGCTGATGATCTCAAAGAAAGCTCGAAGATCATCAAAGATGTGGATCAGTTAAAGGCCTCCACTAAAAGTACAAATCAATGCGGACTTTGAAGAATCGCTACAAAAGCACAAAGATTGCGGAACTTGAAGAATTGAAGTCTACGAGCTCAGAACAAAGTCAAGAATAGAATGCTAGGATTCGAAATGTAAAACATGGGGTGACCTCCCTTAGGGGGAGATTGTTAGGAATTAGAAAATTCCATAGTGAAGAGTCGGTCACCCCAAATGTTATCTAGCTTAAGTTAGCTCGTAGACTTGTCATTAGTTACGTTATTTAGTAGTTTATTTATTAGTTTGTAGCATAGTATAGCTTAGTGCAACACCGTGGAGGAAGGACGGGTCTTTACCCACTGTATACCTGATCCACAGGCCGTTAGGAGGTCGTATTTCTTGTAACTATAAATACCCCTTCCATCCATGGAAGGGGTGGTGCTTCATTCAATCTAACCTTTCACATTTGAGAACCAAGTCTCTAGCAAGAACACCCTCTCTATCTTTCTCTCTCTAAATATGGCAAACATGTATTTTGATCATCCAAGACCACCTGAATCATCAACACAATAATATTTGGATCCTAACAAGTTGACTCTTGTGCATGTTCATCATCACATTCCAATGAATCTTAGTGGCTTAAGTCTTGAATGCACTTGCCAAAACCCTTGCCTTATAAACCAAATTGTTAGGACTCCTAAAGTCATCATCTTTACTCTCATTTTCAGCACTTATAAATCTTTACAAACCTCTTGAAATCATATCATCATGAGGAAAACTCCAAGTAGCAACTTATCCACCAAAGAACCACCCAAGAAAATTGCTCGTGTTGTACATGAAATCTCTTCAACCGAATCATCTCCGGTCAAGTCCACAAATGCAAGGATCTCTCCTCCACCAAATAAACCAATTCCTAAAAGGATAGTACCCACAAAACTACCTATGCCAAACACCACCATACCTCCTAGGCCAAACAATCCCATCTCCACTAAACCATCACCATTGGTTCCTAGAGCTATCTCATTCACAACTCCATTCTCATCACCACACCTCTACAACTTAGAGGATTTGCCTCCTAGGCCATCTCATCCTCCTCCACCAGCAACATTCTCCTCATTAGGAGGAATAATGGTACATAATCAAGGCGTTGAGTCAACATTAGCTCCGGCTTTCCTTTTCGCCGTCACCATCATATAATCCAATTTGGATTATGAGAAATTATCAAAGTCAACCACCCGACCATATGGAAGTTGACACTTCTCTACCACCACCATCATTCTTGGTCGAGTCATCTTCAAATGCACCTCCACCAATCCCTCCATCGTTTGAGGCTCCACAAGCCGCTTCACTTGATCCTTCGGATCAAGCAATATCATTTCTTCCACCACCACTACCTAGCCATGACAAAGATTGTTATCATTGTCAACATGTTGAAAGTTTGATACATGAAGTACGAGAAGACCAACGTTTCATGTTCTATCACCTCCTCGAATGTTTCGACGAGATTAAACCTAAACAAACTTGAGCTAGAGGATTTTAGTGGTGTCCTAGTTTCAAGCGTTACTTAGATAAGTCTAGTAGTTCCAAGTCATGTATCGATCATTTTCTTAGTTTTTAGAGTCATGTATATCATATCTCTAGTTTTATTAAATGAAAATACATGCTACTTGCTAATATGTCTGAGTATATGATTATGTTGTATAATACATATCTCACTTTGATATTAACATAAATGTGTTATATCACCATTGCTGAAATTGATCATCAGCCAGACGGATCCCTTGTATTTGCCTAGACGGATCCCTACAAGGAGTGAACCGTGGGATCCGTGATACAGAAAACTATTTTTCTACTAACTTGGATCATATTTGCAGGAAATTATGCATTATACTTGTTTTCTAACCTTTGTTTTGTAGTTATTCAATTTACACATGAAGAGTTTTACACCCTAAAGCTAGGGGGAGCTTTGTGTCAAAGCAATACATTGCAAAATTACTTGCAATATTATGATTACATTTCATGACATCCCTTTGCAAAATTGCAATCATAAAGGGGGAGCACATTCGTCACATTGACGAAATCTTTTGCAAACTTAGTTGCAAATGAACTAGCTTAGTATTATTTTTTCTTGACGCCCTCACATAGGGATGGACTCGTCAAGGGGGAGTAAAGACGAGATCCTTTCCCGTTACTTGCTCTCTATCTTTTTTTTTCTTTCACATGTTTTTCCTAAAATAATGTGTTAGTTTCCTTTCGAAGCTCTTTTTGTTTCGACAAAAAGGGGTAGAAGAAAGTAAAAACTACAAATTCAAACTTCTACGAATTTTAGTTTTTCCTTAAAATAATTTTATGTTTTGTCAACAACAAAAAGGGGGAGATTGTTAATACAAATAAGCCGTAAAAACGTTTATTTATATTTTACGATCTTCTAATGTTTTGTCAATAACAAACGTAAAATCATTTTAACGAAACAAACAAAATACGTAATTAGTTTGAACTAATAGTTTCTAACAAACTTACGTTTTCACATAAAACACTAAAACAAGTATAAGTGATTTTATGATTTAGTAATACATATGTACAACAACTAGTGTTTACATATTTAGGTAAATATATACTTAAACTAGTATATACTAAAATGGGTAAAAACTAACAAATGGTATTGACCCAAAACCCAAGGTTTTATCCAAACCATTTGACTAGGTACATTGAACTCATGAGATACATTGTATCTAATAAGAAACCCATGGATCATCCCATAACCCATGACCCATGACCCATAACCAAAATACCCATGGGTAAAGAGGAGCGTCCCACGGATCCCTAGCTTTACGCTAGACGGATCCCTTGTGGGAGGGATTCGTGGGATCTGGGGAACAGTAGACATTTTCCTCTATAAATAGTGAGCCATTTCTTCATTGTTTCTCACCCCTTTCTCACATACTTTCTCCCTGAGTTTAAAACTCTCTAACCCCAGATCCAAGTGATCTATGTTTGTAGTTTTGGTTTTGTGCGATTCTCTAGGTTTCTCTTAAAGGACAGATCACCACCTTTGAAGTCAAGCAAGCTCAAGTCCATGAGTTGCCATGCTTCCTCATCATCAAGACTACTGAAGTCCTCTTGTTGATGACTCTTTTCTTTCCTCTAAGAAGTGTAGTGTTGGAGACATTAGTGAAAGATGTCTCAAGTCTCAAGACGAAGACATTAGTAAAAGGTGTCGATCGTCCGTATTATAGGCATTAGTGAAGGGTGCCTAGAAGTCAAGTCACAAGACATTGGTGAAGAGTGACTTGAAGATCTAACTAAAGGCATTAGTGAAAGGTTCCTTAGATGTACATTCGATATGGTGTGTTTCGATGTACAAGATAGATTAGCATTAGATCCAAGGATATTGATATCCTTGATGATGTTGTAATAAGGAGTTGGTCTCCTTTGGGATTAGTTGTTGGTGTAGTGTTGGGTTGTAGTTCTTCCATTATAATGGAACTCGGTACTTAGCCTAGTACCGGATAAAGCGTAGGCGACGTTGTGTTAGGTGTGGTTCACCTTGGTGTGAAAGAACCCGGTGGTTAGCCTAGTACCGGAAAAATAGTAGGCAACATTGTGAAGGTTTCTCCACCATAAGGAGTTGGTGTCGTGTAGTGATTACGAACTCTCGAGTAGGTGACTCGGGGAGTGGAGTTGGGCAAGGAAGGTGTCCTTGTAGCCGAACCACTATAAATACTCGCGTTGTGGTTTTGTGCTTCTTACTCTTATCTTTTCATTACATACTTCTATATGTTTGTTTATCAACATCCAACACACATCCAAATAGATTGACATAAGTTGATCTAAATAGTTTAAAAGGAAATTTTAATTGGCAAAACTATTCAACCCCCCCTTCTAGTATTCCACATGTTTTACCAACAAATCAAACAAGACTAGTAGTTTTTCCAGCAAACTCATTAAACAAGATCATTTACATGCATCACATATAATAACACTCCTACAATTTCCTACATCCTTACACACAAGTATATTCAAGAATTACTCCATGAAAATCATAACATAACACAAGTAGTAACAAGGTAATTCATATAATTCAATAGAATAGAGATTCATGACAAAGTTCAATAGAATACCTAAACTTCGGATTACAAGAACTAGAAAATTGTGGAATATAGCAACCACATGCCTCCAATCGTTTTAGCCTAACCGTACAACTCCAAATGATTACATAATGGTTGAGAATTGGTCTCACCACTCTCCTGGACGTTTTATAGCAGAGAAATGGCTTTTGGGATGAATAATATGGGTTGGTAATAGCTTTGGTGTAAACTATTACTCTTTTGGATGTGTCACACTAAACTACTAAGTGTAGGTGCATTATATAGCTAGGAACCCTTTACTATTAAGCCAAAAACGTCCTCAATAAGTTGTTAACTTCTCATGATTAATAGAAGTTAAGGCATCAATAAATGAGTAAAAGTGTAACTGCAGGTTCTCTACTCGGATCGGTTGCGATGCAGCCGATCCGGTTTCGTGTTTGTCCATTCCCCAGCCGATCCGGTTGCGGGCTCCGACCGATCGGTTGGGAGCCTTCCGTACAGCAGATCTTGACTTTCTTTGACTTTCTTGATTCGTGCCTTTTTCTTTGCTTTCGATGCTGATTTCCAAGATGAAATTTGATATTTATTTAATGTAGACACTTAGAAATCCTTATGCTTCCAATCATTGAGTCCTTAAGCTTCCTCACTTATCTTTCTTCCTCGGGAATTATCCAAATGTGCATGAAATCTTCATTTCTTCACCTTTTACGATACCTGGCTACATTCATATACAAATACGCTTCTTTTGCACTTTTGCAACAATTATGTGTAAATATAACCATTATCATACACAAAACTAACAATAACGCTACTAAAAACATGCTCATTTTGAGCGTTATCACTTGGTATCGTAGTTCGCGACTCTTGCTTGAGCTGATATCAGTATTGGCTGGGAAATTCAGATGGTAACTGCTATTCAAAAGGGTAGCATTTGCAACTGTGATTGCAGCCATGGCTTATTGGCCGACTCGGTTACAACATATCTGAGCCTCCTTTCAAAATACCAGTGCGACTTTTGTGCATAGTTATGTAATGCTTTCTTTGAGTTCCAAGTTTGCTTTGTGGATTTGACGTTGGAAACAGTGATCATATACTAGGGAACTTGGTTAGATACCGTAAGCTTATGCTACGATGAGTGCGCCGCTTTGTTTAAGGCAACACATGTCGTGTTGGACACAAAGCTACCACTAGGGGTAAATATATTTTATCCTTTCACATATGATTCTCCGTATTGAAATATCTCATAATAAGTTAACATACTCGATGTAGTTAATGCTTCAAAACATCAGTCGACAGGTTCCTTTTGCTTATGTCGTATCTGGAAAAAAAAACCCATTTGTAGGTAGGTAAGCTTGCGTACTGGGTGGTTTTACTGTTTTCATACAAATGTGAGTTTGGGGTCCGAAATGGGGGTTTAAATCGATGTATCTTGGTTCCGAAATGGGGTCTAGAATGCATGTTTTTAGGGGTTGAAAAAGGCGGGTTTGGAAGCTGAAACAGGTTAGTTTAGAGCCTCAAATGGATGTGCGTTCGGGGTTTCTGGAGGCTAAAACAAGGGCCGGAACATAAAAGTCGGACGGGAATCATGGTCTTCGACTGTTACTCATGCCACATGTCCACGGCTGTAATTATAGCTTGCGAAGGAGCTTTTACAGTTTCTTGAAGCAAAAATTTGAATGCTGATGAGGCTCCTGAAGGGAATTCTGCTTTCGCTCACATAATGAAGGTACCTAACAAAAGGACATTACATTGTCTTTGTATTCAATCAATGTGCAATATTTCTTATATTTGTTGTATCTATTTTCTTTTTCATTAAAAATGTGGTGCCAAGCAGATGGAGTAGGGAGTCGTCTTTTGTTTATAGTTGTACTGAGATACCGTGACATTTGACGTTTCTGATTTCATAATTGCGACTGAAAATTCCCATATGGCTAAATTATATGATGCCACTCATGTAAATGGTCTCTTGAAATTGCAGGGGTTAAAAAAACCAAACGGAGATGCTGATATTTGACTCTCATGTGTATAGGTACACAAAATTCATGGGTCCAACACCACTGTGGAAAACTAGAAGAGGGGTTGAATAGTTTTACCGTAAAAAATCTTTGTTTGAAACTTAATTGTAAGATCAATTGATATTGATCAAAGGTATGTTAGTGAAGAATAATATACAAGCAATATACAATAAGTAAGGAAAGAAACAATCAAACCACGACAAGTTGTTTATAATGGTTCGGTCTACAAGGACACTTTTTCCTTGCCCTACTCCACTCCCTGAGTCTCCAACTCGAGAGTTATCTTCACTAATCAACAAGCTCCTTTGGTGGAGAAAACCTTTACACGTCGCTTACACAATATTTCCGACACAAAGCTAGATGTCGAGTTCTTTTACAAGGGTACAACCACTCCCACACACTATGTATTTTGAGGACTAAAATACTAACCACTCACACTTAGAGGTTTAAGATGGTTTGGTACAACAATGATGTATGAACAATACTAGATCACATAACAATAAAACAAACAAGCCTTCCAACTATTTGTTGAAGCTTGATTATGCCTTGATCTTCTTTGCTACAAAAGATGATCACTAGAATGAAATGAAACTGAGTTAGATGTAATATAATGAGAGAATTTATGTGTTTTATGCTAAGAATGGATGAGAAAACAACTTGGGTTGGCTTGCTATTTATAGGCCAAATGAACAGCAGTGGCCACGGACCACGGAACCAAAAAAAGGGTTCCGCCCTTCTTATTTTTTGGTTCCGTTGGTCTAACAGTAAAGATCACAAAAATCTTTCCAAGATCACCCAAATCTAACCAAGATCATATAAGATATGTAGAGTCCAAATCTAAACAAAATATTCTATGAAATCTTCTAAAGATTTACAATGTGATGCAAGTCATGATGTAATATGTTGTTTTCTATTTTTAGAATTAATATGTTAAAAGTAAATACATATGTAATGTTGTGTTTAAGAAACTAAAACATACTTGTTCTAAAAATGTTGATGCACATAATGTGTTAATACAAATAAACCATAAAAACGTTTATTAATATTTAGCGATCTCTTTGTGTTTTGTTGATAACAAATATAATGTTATCATAAGTAAAATTATAAGAATACATGTTATTTTTTAAAAGCATTTACATATAGTCATTTAATACAAATTGTTGTAATAAATCATTTGTTGTAATACTTTATTAGGATGGGTAAAAACCACAACCCGTAACCCATACCCATGGAGCATATCCATAACCCATGGTTTTAACCCATGATCCATTGACTAGATGCATTGCATCTATTAGATACATTGTATCTAAATAAATAACCATGGACCACCATAACCCATGACCCATGACCCATGACCCATAACCCATGGGCAAAGAGGAGCGTCCCACGGATCCCTGGAGTTACACTGGATGGATCCCTCAAGTGAGGGATCCGTGGGATCCGTGGAACAGTGGCAAGAATTTGCCTATAAATAGAGAGTTATTTCTTCATTTTTACTCACCCCTCTTCTTTCTAACTCTCTCATATATTCTTACACTCTTCTAACAAAAGATCACTTTATCTAGAGAGTTGTTCTTCTTTCTTCTATTGTGATTCTCATATAGGTCATTCTCTAAGGCGAGATCACGAGCATTCTACAAGTCATCCAAGAAAGGGGTCCTTGATTGATTTGTTCCTACACAAGATTTCTGTAGCAAAGATCTTGTATTTCATATTTCACATATTCGTTGTGTAATAGTAGTGTTGGTTTGGTCCTCCGTGTTACGGACTCGGTATCTAGCTTTGTACCGGAAAAAGGTGTAAGCAACGTTGTGAAGGCTTCTCCGCCAAGTTGAAGGAGTTTGTTGACATAGTGCTTGAACTCGAGTAGGTGACTCGGGGAGTGGAGTAGGGCAAGGAAGGTGTCCTTGTAGCCGAACCACTATAAATCAGTTGTGTCATTTCTATCCCTTACTTTACTTTCTTTACTTGTATTACTCTTAGATCTATACTTTCTCTTCATCCATGCGATTTCACATAACATCGAATCTAAAGTTTTTAGAAACTAACTTAAAATTGGCAAAACTATTCAACCCCCCCTTCTAGTTTTCCACAATAGGCATCAAGAGCTAAGTTTATAAAAGTTTTAAAGTAAACCATATTTTAAAAACTTTTCGATCACTATGGGTTCTGAAAATTACAAGGAAGGGCAATCCATGCAACGACCTCCACTACTTGAAACTAATGGTTTTATATATTGGAAAAATAGATTCGAAACGTATGTGAAGTCTAAAGATATTGATCTTTGGTACATCATTGTTGAAGGCGATTTTGAAGCCACTGCAAAAGATGAAAATGGAATTTTAGTTAACATACCTCATGATAAACGATGATATTAAGAAAAAGCTTTCCAAAAATAGTGAAGCTAAAATGGTTTTATATAATGCGTTACCCAAAAAGGAATTCGAAAGAATCTCCATGCTTAAAACCTCTAAAGAAATTTGGAATTCTTTAGTTGTAACTCATCAAGGTAATCAACAAGTGAAAAACAATAAAATAGATTTATTTTTTCAACAATATGAACAATTTTCAATATCGGATGAGGAAACTATAGATCATTCTTTTGCTAACTTTAATACTATAATTACATCTTTACAAGCACTTAATGAATCTTTCTCTTGCCGAAATCATGTTAGGAAATATCTAAGGGCACTTCCATCCAAATGGAGATCTAAGGTGACGGTAATCAAAGAATCAAAAGACTTGACAATCCTCACCCTTGATGAACTCATAGGCAATTTAAAGGTCTATGAGCTTGTCCTTGCTAAAGATTCTGAAGCCTCAAAAGTGAAAGAGAAGCACAAATCTCTTGCCCTTAAAGCCATAAAGGTCTCAAGCGATGAAGAGAACTCCTCTTCGGATAGTATATGCCATGGCGGTAAGGGACTTCAAAATGTTCTTTAGAAGAAAGGGAAGATACGTCAAACAACCGTATGACAACAAGAAAGGATTCCGGAAAAGCAAAGAGGACAAGAAGGCAAGGGATGATCGCACTTGCTTTAAATGTGGGGACCCAAACCACTTTATTAGTAACTGTCCCAAACGTGATGATCAAAAAGCATTCGTGAGCGGTTCGTGGGGAATGAGCGAGGAGGAGGACGAGTAAATTTGTCTCATGGCAAATGACGAGGTATGTCACGAATACTATAGTAGCTCATCATTAGATGATGACTCTTTGCAAAATGAATATGATAAACTTTGCAAAATTAGCTTAAAAGTAATCAACAAAAACAAATTTTTGAAAAATCAAAACCAACGTTTAGAAAAGGAAGTCATAGAGTTAAAGGCAAAATTAAAACGTCTAGAAAAGGGGAAGATAGCAAGTGGTGAATGTGAACTTTGCGTTCAACTTCAAACACTAGTTGATCATCTAGACTCTAAGATTGCTAGAATGAACACTAATACCTTAGATATGATATTGGATAGTGTTAAAACGGGAAACAAACAAAAAGGTTTAGGCTTTCAGCAACTTGATGCGCCAACTAGTGAAAATAAAGGAACACAATTCGTAAAAGCAATAGAAAAACAAACCATTGTAGTCACGGATCCCACGGATCCCACAAAAATGGAACCGGCTAGTGTACTGCCAGGGATCCGTGGGTCTGCTGAAGCAAACAATGGTAATAATATAGCTTCCTCATCTAGAACTGATTTTGTTATTGTTAATAAGAAGAAACCAACTCATGTTACCATTAGACAACCACCTCCAAGACATAATCAAAGTTTTACAAGAAACAAAGGTCCATCATTTTCAAAACCGAACACATCTAGGAGACCTAATAATGTTTATCCGAGAAGTAACCATCAAATGGGATGGAATCCAAATATGCAAAATGGCTTTTCATTTCAAAACTTTGCACCATGGAACGCATACTCACCTTATCCATATATGTCTAACATGAATGGAATGTTTAACATTAATAGACCCATGAACAAATGGGGACCAAACTTTTGAGTTAATTGTTTTCTTAGGTGTGCTTAAAGGTCGACCTAGATCCGGATGAGTGGATCAAGGATAGCGGGTGCACGAGGCACATGACCGGCAATAAAGATTTTTCTCCACATATAAATCCTTCAATGGAGGAAATGTGGTATTTGGAAATAGCAAAAGCAAAATCAACGGTAAAGGTACGATTTCTAACAAATCTCTAACCATTAATGATGTGTGTCACGTAGAAAACCTAAACTTTAACCTCTTAAGTATAGGAAAAATATGTGATAAAAAGTGCAACGTACTTTTTAACGAAACCGGTAGTAAGATAATGAAAAACGGTATCACCATAGGTAGAGGAATTAGGAAACATGGAGTCTATGTCATTAAAATTGGTAATGAACCTAAAGAAAAACTTTGTCTTACTTCTATGGATGATACTTCGACCTTATGGCATCGAAGATTGGGTCATGCCAATATGCGACTTCTTCAATCGCTATCATCCAAAGATCTAGTAAGAGATCTACCAAAATTAAAATATGAACATCACTTTTGTGATGCTTGTAACGTAGGAAAACAAGTCCATGCTAGTCACAAAGCTAAAAACATAGTCTCTACAACTAAGTGTCACTCTTTTGGAACTCCTTAAGACTCCAACAAGATCTCAACAAACCAAGCAAAAAGAACTAGTCTTTTTTACACCTCCTACTTCTCCAAACACAATCTTCAAGAACTTTGAAACATCACCACCTTTAGCTCCCATTGTGTTACAAGAACATCTAGGTTCTTTTCCACCACCACTTCCAAACATTCCATATTTTGATCCGTATTTTCCAACTTTTCCACCACAACTTCCGCATCTCACAAATCAAAATAACCCCGGAAAACTTCCGCACTCATTACCCACATCACTTACATTGTGAACATTGCCAATCCACTAGGGATCTTGCAATAGAAATTAGGGAAGAAATGTGAGTCATACTTAACCTCATCCTTGATCGTATCAACATCATCACTCACCAAAACTTCCATCCATAACCTTATGCAAGCATGGAAGGAATCATTTTTCTTTCTTTTAGTATTTCTCTTTTGAGTCATTTTAAGAAAAATCTTGTTCTTAGTTTTACATGCTTGTATGTGGCATAAATACCACTACATTTTGTTATTTTATTACAAAGCCTTGTTTACATACCTTGGCTCCCAATCTTGAATCTCGTCAATCACAAGATTGTTTATGCATGTTACTACTAACCTTTTCTTTGTAGCATTTTTTATTTTTCTCACTTGACGCCCCGTTCTAGGGGGAGCTACTGTCAAGGGGGAGTTAGAGATATGTGGACTATTTTTCCACATTGTATTTCTTCATTAGGGTCACTTTTGTTTGACAAAAGGGGAGAAGAAGTAAAACTTAGGCTTTCAAAACATAC
This sequence comes from Chrysanthemum makinoi, assembly GCA_910596185.1. Taxonomy (NCBI): domain Eukaryota; kingdom Viridiplantae; phylum Streptophyta; class Magnoliopsida; order Asterales; family Asteraceae; genus Chrysanthemum; species Chrysanthemum makinoi. The sequence continues at coordinate 112,918,169 of OU343224.1, read as the reverse complement.
ATCTAATCTTAAGTTTTACTCATCATAACATTATGTTTTGTCATCAAGAAAAAAGGGGAGATTGTTAATACAAATAAACCATAAAAACGTTTATTAATATTTAGCGACCTCTTTGTGTTTTGTTGATAACAAATATAATGTTATCATAAGTAAAATTATAAGAATACATGTTATTTTTGTAAAGCATTTACATATAGTCATTTAATACAAATTGTTGTAATAAATCATTTGTTGTAATACTTTATCAGGATGGGTAAAACCCACAACCCATGACCCATACCCATGGAGCATATCCATGACCCATGGTTTTAACCCATGATCCATTGACTAGATGCATTGCATCTATTAGATACATTGTATCTAAATAAATAACCATGGACCACCATAACCCATGACCCATGACCCATAACCCAAAAACCTATGGGCAAAGAGGAGCGTCCCACGGATCCCTGAGTTACCTGGATGGATCCTCAAGTGAGGGATCCGTGGGATCCGTGCAACTGTGGCAAGAATTTGCCTATAAATAGAGAGTCATTTCTTCATTTTACTCACCCTCTTCTTTCTAACTCTCTCATATATTCTTACACTCTTCTAAAAAAAGATCACTTGATCTAGAGAGTTGTTCTTCTTTCTTCTATTGTGATTCTCATATAGGTCCTTCTCTATGGCCAGATCACGAGCATTCTACAAGTCATCCAAGCAAGGGGTCCTTGATTGATTTGTTCCTACACAAGATTTCTGTAGCAAAGATCTTGTATTTCATATTTCACATATTTGTTGTGTAATAGTAGTGTTCGTTTGGTCCTCCGTGTTATGAACTCGGTATCTAGCTTTGTACCAGAAAAAGGTGTAAGAAACGTTGTGAAGGCTTCTCCGCCAAGTTGAAGGAGTTTGTTGACATAGTGCTTGAACTCTCGAGTAGGTGACTCGGGGAGTGGAGTAGGGCAAGGAAGGTGTCCTTGTAGCCGAACCACTATAAATCAGTTGTGTCATTTCTATCCCTTACTTTACTTTCTTTACTTGTATTACTCTTAGATCTATACTTTCTCTTCATCCATGCGATTTCACATAACATCGAATCTAAAGTTTTTAGAAACTAACTTAAAATTGGCAAAACTATTCAACCCCCCCCCCTTCTAGTTTTCCACAATAGGCATCAAGAGCTAAGTTTATAAAAGTTTTAAAGTAAACCATATTTTAAAAACTTTTCGATCACTATGGGTTCTGAAAATTACAAGGAAGGGCAATCCATGCAACGACCTCCACTACTTGAAACTAATGGTTTTATATATTGGAAAAATAGATTCGAAACGTATGTGAAGTCTAAAGATATTGATCTTTGGTACATCATTGTTGAAGGCGATTTTGAAGCCACTGCAAAAGATGAAAATGGAATTTTAGTTAACATACCTCATGATAAACTCACCGATGATATTAAGAAAAAGATTTCCAAAAATAGTGAAGCTAAAATGGTTTTATATAATGCGTTACCCAAAAAGGAATTCGAAAGAATCTCCATGCTTAAAACCTCTAAAGAAATTTGGAATTCTTTAGTTGTAACTCATCAAGGTAATCAACAAGTGAAAAACAATAAAATAGATTTATTTGTTCAACAATATGAACAATTTTCAATATCGGATGAGGAAACTATAGATCATTCTTTTGCTAACTTTAATACTATAATTACATCTTTACAAGCACTTAATGAATCTTTCTCTTGCCGAAATCATGTTAGGAAATATCTAAGGGCACTTCCATCCAAATGGAGATCTAAGGTGACGGTAATCAAAGAATCAAAAGACTTGACAATCCTCACCCTTGATGAACTCATAGGCAATTTAAAGGTCTATGAGCTTGTCCTTGCTAAAGATTCTGAAGCCTCAAAAGTGAAAGAGAAGCACAAATCTCTTGCCCTTAAAGCCATAAAGGTCTCAAGCAATGAAGAGAACTCCTCTTCGGATAGTATATGCCATGGCGGTAAGGGACTTCAAAATGTTCTTTAGAAGAAAGGGAAGATACGTCAAACAACCGTATGACAACAAGAAAGGATTCCGGAAAAGCAAAGAGGACAAGAAGGCAAGGGATGATCGCACTTGCTTTAAATGTGGGGACCCAAACCACTTTATTAGTAACTGTCCCAAACGTGATGATCAAAAAGCATTCGTGAGCGGTTCGTGGGGAATGAGCGAGGAGGAGGACGAGTAAATTTGTCTCATGGCAAATGACGAGGTATGTCACGAATACTATAGTAGCTCATCATTAGATGATGACTCTTTGCAAAATGAATATGATAAACTTTGCAAAATTAGCTTAAAAGTAATCAACAAAAACAAATTTTTGAAAAATCAAAACCAACGTTTAGAAAAGGAAGTCATAGAGTTAAAGGCAAAATTAAAACGTCTAGAAAAGGGGAAGATAGCAAGTGGTGAATGTGAACTTTGCGTTCAACTTCAAACACTAGTTGATCATCTAGACTCTAAGATTGCTAGAATGAACACTAATACCTTAGATATGACATTGGATAGTGTTAAAACGGAAACAAACAAAAGGTTTAGGCTTTCAGCAACTTGATGCGCCAACTAGTGAAAATAAAGGAACACAATTCGTAAAAGCAATAGAAAAACAAACCATTGTAGTCACGGATCCCACGGATCCCACAAAAATGGAACCGGCTAGTGTACTGCCAGGGATCCGTGGGTCTGCTGAAGCAAACAGTGGTAATAATATAGCTTCCTCATCTAGAACTGATTTTGTTATTGTTAATAAGAAGAAACCAACTCATGTTACCATTAGACAACCACCTCCAAGACATAATCAAAGTTTTACAAGAAACAAAGGTCCATCATTTTCAAAACCGAACACATCTAGGAGACCTAATAATGTTTATCCGAGAAGTAACCATCAAATGGGATGGAATCCAAATATGCAAAATGGCTTTCCATTTCAAAACTTTGCACCATGGAACGCATACTCACCTTATCCATATATGTCTAACATGAATGGAATGTTTAACATTAATAGACCCATGAACAAATGGGGACCAAACTTTTGAGTTAATTGTTTTCTTAGGTGTGCTTAAAGGTCGACCTAGATCCGGATGAGTGGATCAAGGATAGCGGGTGCACGAGGCACATGACCGGCAATAAAGATTTTTCTCCACATATAAATCCTTCAATGGAGGAAATGTGGTATTTGGAAATAGCAAAAGCAAAATCAACGGTAAAGGTACGATTTCTAACAAATCTCTAACCATTAATGATGTGTGTCACGTAGAAAACCTAAACTTTAACCTCTTAAGTATAGGGAAAATATGTGATAAAAAGTGCAACGTACTTTTTAACGAAACCGGTAGTAAGATAATGAAAAACGGTATCACCATAGGTAGAGGAATTAGGAAACATGGAGTCTATGTCATTAAAATTGGTAATGAACCTAAAGAAAAACTTTGTCTTACTTCTATGGATGATACTTCGACCTTATGGCATCCAAGATTGGGTCATGCCAATATGCGACTTCTTCAATCGCTATCATCCAAAGATCTAGTAAGAGATCTACCAAAATTAAAATATGAACATCACTTTTGTGATGCTTGTAACGTAGGAAAACAAGTCCATGCTAGTCACAAAGCTAAAAACATAGTCTCTACAACTAAGTGTCACTCTTTTGGAACTCCTTAAGACTCCAACAAGATCTCAACAAACCAAGCAAAAAGAACTAGTCTTTTTGACACCTCCTACTTCTCTAAACACAATCTTCAAGAACTTTGAAACCTCACCACCTTTAGCTCCCATTGTGTTACAAGAACATCTAGGTTCTTTTCCACCACCACTTCCAAACATTCCATATTTTGATCCGTATTTTCCAACTTTTCCACCACAACTTCCGCATCTCACAAATCAAAATAACCCCGGAAAACTTCCGCACTCATTACCCACATCACTTACATTGTGAACATTGCCAATCCACTAGGGATCTTGCAATAGAAATTAGGGAAGAAATGTGAGTCATACTTAACCTCATCCTTGATCGTATCAACATCATCACTCACCAAAACTTCCATCCATAACCTTATGCAAGCATGGAAGGAATCATTTTTCTTTCTTTTAGTATTTCTCTTTTGAGTCATTTTTAAGAAAAAATCTTGTTCTTAGTTTTACATGCTTGTATGTGGCATAAATACCACTACATTTTGTTATTTTATTACAAAGCCTTGTTTACATACCTTGGCTCCCAATCTTGAATCTCGTCAATCACAAGATTGTTTATGCATGTTACTACTAACCTTTTCTTTGTAGCATTTTTTATTTTTCTCACTTGACGCCCCGTTCTAGGGGGAGCTACTGTCAAGGGGGAGTTAGAGATATGTGGACTATTTTTCCACATTGTATTTCTTCATTAGGGTCACTTTTTGTTTCGACAAAAAGGGGGAGAAGAAGTAAAACTTAGGCTTTCAAAACATACATCTAATCTTAAGTTTTACTCATCATAACATTATGTTTTGTCATCAAGAAAAAAGGGGAGATTGTTAATACAAATAAACCATAAAAACGTTTATTAATATTTAGCGACCTCTTTGTGTTTTGTTGATAACAAATATAATGTTATCATAAGTAAAATTATAAGAATACATGTTATTTTTGTAAAGCATTTACATATAGTCATTTAATACAAATTGTTGTAATAAATCATTTGTTGTAATACTTTATCAGGATGGGTAAAACCCACAACCCATGACCCATACCCATGGAGCATATCCATGACCCATGGTTTTAACCCATGATCCATTGACTAGATGCATTGCATCTATTAGATACATTGTATCTAAATAAATAACCATGGACCACCATAACCCATGACCCATGACCCATAACCCAAAAACCTATGGGCAAAGAGGAGCGTCCCACGGATCCCTGGAGTTACACTGGATGGATCCCTCAAGTGAGGGATCCGTGGGATCCGTGCAACTGTGGCAAGAATTTGCCTATAAATAGAGAGTCATTTCTTTATTTTTACTCACCCCTCTTCTTTCTAACTCTCTCATATATTCTTACACTCTTCTAAAAAAAGATCACTTGATCTAGAGAGTTGTTCTTCTTTCTTCTATTGTGATTCTCATATAGGTCCTTCTCTATGGCCAGATCACGAGCATTCTACAAGTCATCCAAGCAAGGGGTCCTTGATTGATTTGTTCCTACACAAGATTTCTGTAGCAAAGATCTTGTATTTCATATTTCACATATTTGTTGTGTAATAGTAGTGTTCGTTTGGTCCTCCGTGTTATGAACTCGGTATCTAGCTTTGTACCAGAAAAAGGTGTAAGAAACGTTGTGAAGGCTTCTCCGCCAAGTTGAAGGAGTTTGTTGACATAGTGCTTGAACTCTCGAGTAGGTGACTCGGGGAGTGGAGTAGGGCAAGGAAGGTGTCCTTGTAGCTGAACCACTATAAATCGGTTGTGTCATTTCTATCCCTTACTTTACTTTCTTTACTTGCATTACTCTTAGATCTATACTTTCTCTTCATCCATACGATTTCACATAACATCGAATCTAAAGTTTTTAGAAACTAACTTAAAATTGGCAAAACTATTCAACTCCCCCCCTCCCCCCTTTCTAGTTTTCCACATAATGGTTTAGAAAGATATCAAAGTTAATTGATACATAACTAATCAAAATGTGATAAGATGTAAATGCTTAAGTGATGAAGATTTTATTTAAGGAAAGCTTGTTTTAATATTTATTAATCTTAACAAGCTTTATACTTTACAAAATGAAATTTACTTTTGTCGTTAACAAAACTAGGTAAAGATCATAAAATATAAATAATGTTTAATGAAGATATTTGTATTAACAATCTCCCCTTTTTTGTTGAGGACAAAACATAAATTTTATTTTTATCAAAGATGTAACGTTGTACAAGAGTTATAAAAATATGAGATTAATGTGAACTTGAAAGAACTAGATAGTTAGATAAAGTTGAAAATAAGAAGCTTATTTTATCTTATGACTAGTTTATCCAATTATTTGGTTTTTAACAATTTTGACTTTTTGAAAGTTAAAGCATGATGTTGACTTTTTGAAAGTCAATGGTCAAGTTAAATAATATTATTCCCCTTTTTGTCGAAACAAAAAGAAGAGGCGGAATGTGCAATGAGCCCGAGCCATTTTCTCCCCCTCGGCCAATGCTCCCCCTTAATTGGGTACCAAGAGAAGGATACATGGATTGTGAAAAGCTACAAAAGAAAGGTTAGTAACAGTCTTCATCACAATTATACAAGTCATTCCAACCAACAAGTAATAACCAACAACCATATAAAAAACATCATTCATTTGTTAAAATGTTTATGAATTTAGAAGTCATAAAATGGAACACAATGGATGTGTTGATACATAAAGAAATCCTAAAAATTAGAAAAATAACTTAAAAATAAAAAAATAAAGAAATCCTATAAAATAAAATAAAAATAACATAGAAATTTAAAAAAAAATCCTAAAGAAATATCTAGAACCATCTTATTGAGGAGGTGGGTGAGAAAGAGCGTTGATATGCTCAAGGATGTGATTGAGGATGAACCTCGTCTCATCTTGTAACTCGTGGACCATGTTCTGGGTCCGTTCGCTAAGATGGACGGTGCGCTCACAATTTGAGCAACCGTGTCTAGGTGGGAAAGTAGGATCATTACTAGGTAGTGGTGGATTGGTGGAAGTGTTGTTGGTGTTTGATGGAGTGATGAGGGAGGAAAGCAAAGCATTTTACATTTGCATAGCCTCACTTAGGTGAGAATCCACCATATTGGAGAAGTTTTGAAAGTTTTCTAGTTGGTCTTGTATCTCCGCTTGGGATTGTGGGTGATCTTCCCACATAGATTCATCAATGTCATCGATATGAGGAGACAAGGATGTAGGTGGTAGAGCATGGTCTCCATACAATGGTCCATGAATGTCATTATGGATTAGGCGGAAGAGACGAGGCCTAGGTTCCAAAGGGGCGTTTGGTTCAAATGATGGTCGTGGTGGTTCATGAGCGATTCGCTCAATGGTACCGAATGATGGAAGTGGAGGTGGATTTGCGGGCCTAGGAGGTATGTCTTCTAAGTCTTCTAAGAATGGGTTTCGAGATGTTGTTGTAGTTAAGAATAGCTCTAAAGGTAATAGCTTTGGAGATTTTGGTGGTGATGGTGATTTGGATGTTTGGATTGGAGCCGGTGGTGGAGAGGTGACAATTGGTGTTTTAGTAGGTGGTAGAGTGGTGATGATAATAGGTGATTTTTGAGGTGGTGTTGGAGTACTTAGAGTAAGGAAGTTTTCATCTCTTATTGGGGATGAAATGGTTAGAGGTGATGATTCAGAGGAGGAGCTAAGGTTTACGAAACAACAAGGTCTAACACTTATTCTTGCGGTTTTCTTACATGGTTTGTTTGATGGGGATGATGTGGATGACTTTGTCATTTTTGCTTAAGCTTGTTCTAAGAGAAGATGAAAGAAATTGTTAAGGTGTGAGGATGATCATCTTTAAGGTTCTTAATTTATAGGATCATGAGATTATGGAGAATTGTGTTTGATTTGATGTTAAGCCATACAAGTGAAGTGGTTTCTAATGATTTTGAAGAGTTTTAATGCATGTCATATCATCTAAGTCAAGCCATACAAGAAGGTTTGAGTAAAAAGACCAAGATATGCAATAAATGGGTCCTAATGATTGCAAAATCATGAAGTTTAGATCATCCACGGATTTTAAGGAACCAAAATTTTGGTTCCTTCCTTTATGAAAAAGGGTTCCTTGGGTGAATTTTGGGAATTTTTGAATTTTGGTGGGAAATGGATATCCTATATGTCTAAGTAAGTTTAACTAGTTCTAAAAAAGAAGTAAAAACTATCCTAGAAACAAATTTTGGTAAACTAGAATGCGGGAATGAGCGAAATTCAGCAACTTACCTAGGCATCCCACGGTACCAAAAATTGACACAGACGGATCCCAATTTTTGGGTCCGTCTGGTCCGCCAGTGCAGAAAAGGCGGCACCAAAAAATATAACGGACGGAACCAAAAATTCGGATCCGTCTGATCCGTCCAGTGCAGAATTTTGGACAGTGGCATTTTTTGACCCCCGAGGACTTTTCCAAATCCTGAAATTTTACTTAAAACATATGAGATAATTATTTCTAGTTAGGAACAAGCAATAACGCACATATAAACATAAGGGAGCATGTATTTTAAACAAGGGCTATTGATTTTCACTAACAAGTGAAAACGGGTAAATTTTGATAACATCCGTATGTTATCCTCCTGCATGAAAGAGTTAATACACATCAATGTTTTTAGTTAGTTAATCATCCTAGGAAGCAAGAACACATAAATAATATCATACAACATTGTTTTTGTCATTGTACCAAACACCCTCTTAAAACCTCAACTCACTTATCCAACTTCTTGTAAATCTTGGTCATCATCCTACCAAGGCATTTGAACATCCCCTTGGTTTGCTTGAACTCCTCCGTTGGGTTCTCCACCTCTGGAAGTGAGGCGTAGTACTTATGTAGTTGAAGCCTCGAGTTGGGAAGACCGTCTTCGGAGCTATTTGATAAGGATGAAGGAGTTGGAGGTTTTGGCCTTTTTCCCTTTATCTTAGTCTTGGATACTCTTTCATCACTCAAGGGCACAAATATGTGAGGAATGAGTGGATAGTCTAGTTTCAACCATCTAGGACTTGGCGGAATGGGTGCATAAGCTCTAAAAAGATGGGTAAGGAGCATCCCGTATGGAAGAGCAACAGAGCCTTGAGTAGGAATGTCTACCATCCTCCTAGCAACGCAATATGCCAAGTTGAATGGTTGACGAGTAGAAAAGCTATAGAGCATGTATCATAGGCAAGCATTGATGTGGTCTCGGTTTCCTATGGTGCTAATGACATTGCCTCTAAGGAGTTCCTCCCACTTTTTGAAGTGAGGCTTAAGCTCATTGAGTTCCATACCGTATGGATCTCGGTTGACTTCCTTTTCCGCTCGAGTGACAAGGGTTGGTGCTACCCTATCAAGGAACAGGTGCTCACGAATGACGTCCTTGTCGACCAAAGAAGTTTGGTAAGGAGGAGAGCGGTCATGAATTGCATCAAGGATGGTGAGTGACCACTTATCCGAGAATAGACAAGTACCAGCACAAGGAATTCCTAACACTTGGGCGAATTGGTTGAGGGAAATGGTGTAGTCATTTTGGTTGATCTTAAATTTGAGAGCCATGTGATCATCCTCATTTGTTATGGAAACAACACTAGCATAGAATTCTAGGACAAACCTAGGGCAAATTGGCTCGTCGATGTCAAGAAGACAATCGAAGTTGATAGTGGCTAGTTCTTGACGGAGATTTGTTCCGTCGACAAAAGATGGATGAATTGTCCTACCCTCATGAAAATACCTTTTCTCTATACTCTTAAAGATCTCAAGTTGTTCTTTGGTAAGGCCTTTAGTTTTGTTGTGTTGAGGGATGTATCCAAGGGTATCTTTGTGATCGTAAAATTTTGCGGCTACCATGTTTGTTCCTAGGAGCAAGAAATTACAAGTTTTAGTAAAAACGAAAACTAAATTAGCGTTTTTGTTCTAGTGTGTGCCTATATGCAAACAATGTGGAGTTGCGGTTATCTCGACTCATTTGATGCATAAAATAGTTTTTATTAGTAGTGTTTGGCAAAATGCAAGAGATAACCCAAACGCTCCTAATTCAATGTGGCTTCGTTTGAATATACCCGAAAATGCATATTAGTTATGCATTACCTTTAGTAGTCAAAATACATTATGCAAGTGATGAAAATAACGTTTTTATTTGTATGAACAATGAGAAATTGTTTTCCTACAAGTGAGAAGTTTTTCAAAATTTTGACATGTGGTTTTTAGTTTAATTAGGATAATGCCTTATGATATGTAACTTCTAACTAGTGGGAAACATGATTAGTTATGCAATTTGACAATGTAGTTGATATTTTGTGCAAGAATATACATAATCCCCATGTATTGGTTTTGTGCATAAATTAGAACCCTATACTCAGAATTAAGAGAAGTAATGTAGTTAGGATACTTACAATGATGGTAACTTCTTTTTAGAAATGCCCTTTTAACATCCATTTGGAATAATTTAAAGTCATGGGCGCATGCATACGCAAGTAAGATTCTAATAAACTCAAGCCTAGCTACCGGTGCATAAGTTTCGTCGTAATCAATTCCTTCTTGTTGATTATAGCCTTGTGCTACAAGCCTAGCTATGTTTCTAGACACTATGCCGTTTTCGGCCATTTTATTTCGAAAAACCTATTTCATTCCAATTATAGTTTGATTTTTAGGTTTTGAAACTAATTTCCAAACATCATTTCTAACAAATTGGTTTAGCTCCTCTTGCATAGAAATTACCCAAGATTCATCTTTTATTGCTTCGTTTATGTTTTTCAGTTCAACGGACGACACAAAACAAAAGTAGTTACTTTGATTTTGGGCTTGTGATCTTAGTGTTCTTTGGTTTAATTGTCTTGTGACTTTTTCTAAAGAATGACTTTTGGATTCTTTGATATTTATAATTTCTTTATTTAATGGTTCATCTTCCTTATCATTATCATTAATTTCTTGAGTTTCAAAAAGTTGACTTTCAACTAAGTCATCATCTACCAAAGGTGATGTCTTAGAGGGAGGTGGACTTTCGTCGAATGTTATGTTCAACGATTCCTCGACTCTCATTGTTTCTTTGTTTAAAACTATGTATGTTTTGCTAGTTTGTGAGTAACCAAGAAACACACCTTCATAATACTTTGGGTCAAATTTGGTGAGATAGTCTTTGGTATTTAGAATGAAACATTTACATCTAAACACTCTAAAATATCCTAAAGTAGGCTTTTTACCTTTATATATTTCATAAGGTGTTTTGTTCAAGAAATGACGTATTAAAACTCTATTTAAAATGTAAGTGGAAGTGTCAACGGTGTTGCACCAAAACTTTTGAGGTATATTTTGTTCATTAAGCATTGTTCTATTCATTTCTTGAATAGTTCTATTCTTACGTTCTACAACCCCATTAGATTGGGGTTTTCGAGGAGCCGAGAAGTTATGTGTTATACCATTTGTATCACAAAAGTTTCCAAATTGTGTTTCATTGTTTAATTCGCGACCATGATCCGTTCGGATCGACACAATGTTAACACCTAGTTGATTTTGAATTTTCTTACTAAGTATTTCAGATTTATCAAAGGCTTCATTTTTAGTTTTCAAAAACATTGTCCAAGTGAACCTTGAGTAATCATCTACTATGACCAAAGTGTAGAGGTTGCCTCCATAACTTCTTATAGCGGATGGACCAAACAAGTCCATATGCAAAAGCTCTAGATACTTAGATGTGGAAACCATGATTTTAGCCTTATGGCTACTAAGAATTTGTTTACCAATTTTGCAAGCATCGCAAAAGTGTTGGTCATATTTCAATTTGGGTAGGTTTCTAACTAGCTCTTTTGAGGATAGGTTTTGAATGAGTCTCGTATTAGTGTGACCTAATCGTCTATGCCAAAGAGTAGAGTTATCATCTAAGGTTGTTAGGCAAAGTTTGTCTTTAGATGTTCTTCATGACATATATGTTATTTTTCCTAACTCCTTCAGCTATGGTGATACCATCTTTTAGTATTTTACTAAAATTTTCTTCAAATAGTATTTTATACTTTTTATCACATAGTTGGCTAATACTAAGTAGATTAAATCCTAATCTATCAACATGAGCAACATTTTCAATAGTTAAGGAGTTATGAGCGATCGTACCTTTGCTAATGATTTTACTTTTGAGATTGCTACCAAAAGTAACATTACCTCCGTCATACTCTTGGTATGTTGAGAAGAGACTTTTGTTACCCGTCATGTGTCTTGAGCAACCACTATCTTTTATCCATTCATCAGGTTCTAAGCCAACTTTCAAGCATACCTATGACACAAATAACTCAAGCGTTTGGTCCCCATTTACTTGGTTCATGTATGGAAATGATGGGTAAGGGTTCCATGGCATGTAATTTGCAGTTTGATATGGTCGAGGGTAGTTTTGATTCCAATCGGTGTATTGATAGTTGGGTTGTATGTTGTGATTGCTTATGGGAAAGGGGCGTTTGGCAAAAGGTGTTTTAGGCCGTTGTTGAGTAGTTTTAGATCTAAATTCATTTTTAGCAAGTCCTACTCCTAATGTAACAACAGGTTTTAATTTAACAACATCCTTAGATTTCTTGGTTACCTTGACAAATTCACTACGGACTGTTTTGCAAACCTGCTGTCTTACTGCAGACACCACGAAACCATTTTTTTCAACGGACGGAACCAAATTTTTGGGTTCATCTGGTCCGTGTTGTACTCTTGCAGTTGTGACAGTTTGTTTGTCTTTTTCAGCCATTTTGGTTTGACTACTTGGAATCATTACTTCATTAAAACTTAATCCACTTGTATTTCCTGGTACTTTTTGAATTCTTACTATTTCATCGGCACAAGAAATATTTTTGTTAAATCTTTTAAATTTAGAGTTATGTTCGATGAGAACTTCTTGTGTGAGTTTTAGCTTTTCTATTTCAAGACTAAGCTCTTGACATGATTTACAACAATCGTCATTAGCCTTTCCTTTTTCTAATCGTTTTGCTTTTTCTTTTAGCTCATAAACTTCGTTTTCTAAAAATTTATTTTTGGTTTTTAAAAACTTGTTTTTAGTTTTGATTTTTAAGTTATGCTCACACAATTGATTATATTGTTTTTGCAAAGTGTCATCATCAATAGAAGAGTAAGATGAGTCGGAATGTACCTCATTTGATTCATATGCCATGAGAGTGGTCTCATCCTTACTTGATTCTTCGTCATCGTCACTTTCACTCCAAGCACTGCTTACAAAAGCTCGTTGAGTTTTGCTTTTAGGTGGCTTGGAGCAATCTCCTATTAGATGACTTGTATCACCGCATCTAAAGCACTTCCTTTCACCTTTTCCCTTTTTGTCATCTCGGTCTTTTCGGAATGACTTCTTTTCATCCCGGGGTTGCCTTACGAACTTTCCTCTTCTTCTAAAAAAACTTTTTGAAATCTCTTACGGCCATGGCATACTCCTCGTCTTCACTATCCGAGAAAGATTCTTCATCATCACTAGATTCCGTTCTTGCCTTTAGAGCAACGGATTTGACTTTCTCTCTTTTTCATTTGATTATCTCCGAATCTTTCTCCATCACCATTTCGTGTACTTTGAGATTTTCAATTAGCTCGTCAAGTGAAATTATTGAGAGATCTTTTGATTCCTCAATAGCCGTCACTTTTGCTCTCCACTTCGGATGGAGTGCTCTAAGAGATTTCCTGACAAAGTTTTTACTACGAAAAGATTCATCAAGTGCTTTAAGAGAAGTAACAATAGTATTAAAGCGAGCAATCCACAATCAATGGTTTCATCTTCAGGGATAACAAATTGTTCATATTGTTGAACAAGAAAATCAATTTGTTATCCTTGACTTGTGAATTCCCTCGATGTGTAATAATTAAAGATTCCCAAATATCTTTAGCGGTTTCACACATAAAAATTCTTTCATATTCGTTTCTAGGCAAAACATTAAAAGCATCATTTTAGCTTCATTATTTTTAGCTATTAATTTCTTTTGTTCATCACTTGAAATATCTTTTGTTGTAGGATTAAAATCACCTTTAATAATAACAAAACAAAGATCTATATTTTTTAATTTTACATATGTTTCAAAATGGTTTTTCCAATAGATAAATCCATTGGTTTCAAAGAATGGTGGTCTTCGCATAGATTGCCCTTCTCTAAAGTTTTCGGAATCCATTGATCGTTTCAAGTTTATAAAATACAATATATTTTAGAAATTCTTGAGCAACGAGGCTCTGATATCAATTGTGGAAAACTAGAATGGGGTTGAATAGTTTTACCGTTTAAAATCTTTGTTTGAAACTTAATTGTAAGATCAATTGATATTGATCAAAGGTATGTTAGTGAAGAATAATATGCAAGCAATATATAATAAGTAAGTAAGGAAAGAAACAATCAAACCATGACAAGTTGTTTATAGTGGTTCGGGCTACAAGGACTCTATTTCCTTGCCCTACTCCACTCCCCGAGTCTCCAACTCAAGAGTTATCTTCACTAATCAACAAGCTCCTTTAACCGGTGGAGAAAAGCTTTACACGTCGCTTACACAATATTTCTGACACAAAGCTAGATGTCGAGTTCTTTTACAAGGTTACAACCACTCCCACACACACGATTTTGAGGACTAAAATACTAACCACTCACACTCAGAGGTTTAAGATGGTTTGGTACAACAATGATGTATGAACAATACTAGATCATACAACAACAAAACAAACAAGCCTTCCAACTATTTGTTGAAGCTTGATTATGCCTTGATCTTCTTTGGTACAAAAAGATGATCACTAGAATGAAATAAAACTGAGTTAGATGTAATAGAATGAGAGAATGTATGTGTTTTATGCTAAGAAGGGATGAGAAAACAACTTGGGTTGGCTTGCTATTTATAGGTCAAATGAACAACAGTGGCCACGGACCACGGAACCAAAAAAAGGGTTCCGCCCTTGTTATTTTCTGGTTCCTTTGGTCTCACAGTAAAGATCACAAAAATATTTCCAAGATCACCCAAATCTAACCAAGATCATATAAGATATGTATAGTCCAAATCTAAACAAAATATTCTATGAAATCTTCTAAAGATTTCTAATGTGATGCAAGCCATGATGTAATATGTTGTTTTCTATTTTTAGAATTAATATGTTAAAAGTAAATACATATGTAATGTTGTGTTTAAGAAACTAAAACATACTTGTTCTAAAAATTTTGATGCACATTATAGTTTAGAGAAAGATATCAAAGTTAATTGATACATAACTAATCAAAATGTGATAAGATGTAAATGCTTAAGTGATGAAGACTTTATTTAAGGAAAGCTTGTTTTAATATCTATTAATCTTGACAAGCTTTATACTTTACAAAAATGAAATTTACATTTGTCGTTAACAAAACTAGGTAAAGATCATAAAATATAAATAACCTTTAATGACGATATTTGTATTAACAACCACCTTTGATGCTTCCATCCCGCGAACCGCAGAATCCAG
This sequence comes from Chrysanthemum makinoi, assembly GCA_910596185.1. Classification (NCBI taxonomy): domain Eukaryota; kingdom Viridiplantae; phylum Streptophyta; class Magnoliopsida; order Asterales; family Asteraceae; genus Chrysanthemum; species Chrysanthemum makinoi. The sequence continues at coordinate 112,903,052 of OU343224.1, read as the reverse complement.
AAACGCAGAGCTCCCAAGGTTACATACCGTTAAATGCATGATTGGAAATCAATACGGAAACTCATAAGGTAAGGCTCATAATTATGCACGTAATATCCACACCTATGTGTGCTAACTGCCTGCATATGCTTGTATCAGCAACAACTGTTTACCGCAGAATTCGTCATCAGAAAAATTGATGAGTCTAAACGTTGGTATCTAACAGATGTCGTACCTATCACACAAAGATAAGTCACGAATTCCCACACTGCCATTGCCAACAGGTTGATGTCCGAGCCACACCGAACTACATGTAAAACTACTAATTTCGTGTTTGTTGATACCGATATTGCTAGGATTATAGGAATTTTGCTTTTTACAGATGAGTCATTTAATATGTGTATAAACCAAGTATGTATATTATGTATTACAACTGAAGGTTAAGAATGTCGTATTAAAGTTTTGACTTTTGTGACTCCTTTGTTTGATAGGTTTATAAGCTTTTATGCTAAAAGTAAATATGCATATTCAACTGTTACCCACAACGCGTTTGGAATTTGATTTTAGAAGTAACGAGTGTGGAAACCCGCGCGATGCAGCGGGATTGGCTTCAAAGGACTTACTTTGCAACGACACTTAAACCTTAAGGATTAATTTTTCCAAGTTGCTATAGTTAGCAATTAATGATGCAGGACTTATTTTGCAGCGCCACTTGAACCTCAGGGACTGTTTTTGCCTAGTTGGGAAAGTTTGCATTTAATGCATCATGACTTATTTTGCAGCGCCACTTGAACCTCAGGGACTATTTTTGCCAAGTTTTGAAACTTTGCATTTAATGCATGCTTTGCACTGTTTTCTTCCCCAACAAATAGTATATACGAGCGGGTGATCCCGCGCGTTGCTGCGGAAGTGTTGTGGTCCCGTTATATTTTTACGTAGCGGTCCTTTAAAGTTTAATTATGTTACATCGTTAGTTCTCAAAGGACCTAGTTTGCAAAGACGATTAAACCTTAGGGACTATTTTCGTTAAATGGCTATACATACTAATTAATGCTACCAAGGACTTAGTTTGCAAGGGACACTTAAATCTTAAGGACTATTTTTGTCAAATTGCTATAGATTGTAATTAATGCTAGAAACTTACAAAGGACTTAATTTGCAATGATAACTAAACCTCAAGGACTATTCTTGCCATTTAGAAATAGATAGCATTTAAACCTTAGGGATTATTCTTGCCATTTGGGAATAGATAGCATTTAATGCTATGTTTTGCAAAACTTTCCTCCTACCTTTTAGTATATATATAGAATGTGCAAAATCGGATATTGATTGCGTATTTGGATTAGAGGATACATGCTTACAAACTGACTTGAAGTAATGATATAATCCAAGATAGCAAATTACTAACAGCTTTTGGAAATTTTTTACCAACAGCTATGTTGTGGCGGCCTAAGAGGATATTAGGATGTATTTAGCATTATCTGTTAAAATTGTTTATCAGTTTCGAATACCCTTAAGTGCTTACAATAATAAAAACAAATGGCAAAAGCCCCCGCCACAGCGCGGCGGGTTCCTACCCCTTGTTCTTATTAGATGTAGACATAAAGGCATAATTAACATCATCATAATTAATATTAAGGGTGCTTTTTCTTTTTTCCTTAGCTAAGGGATTGGATTCACAAACTCATTTAATATTATTTCTTTTCTATGTGGACTCATTATTTCTGTTAGTTTGTTTATATCCACAAGGCAAAAAATATTAACCCTTTCTCATTAAGTGGCTCATATTGATATAAGACCCACATAGTCCCTTAGCTAAGAAAAAAAAACATCTCCTAAATCTAAACATTTGGTTGTAAAGATAACCAAAACAATAAAACATTTCATGTTTTGACAAAAGAAACTTATTATATTTAATAACTTATTTATAACCGCAATTATTTAAGATATTTGGTTGTAAAAAACTAAAGATAACCAAAATCAACAAACATTTCATGTTTTAATAAAAGGGGTTGATAGTCACACCATTTTTTTTTATACTTACACCACACTGTACAACACTGTAATGCACATTGTACAAGATAGTAATGCACAATTGTGACATAGGTATAAAAAAAATGGTGTAAAACACCCTTTCACAAAACAAACTTATTAAATTCACTTTTATTTACTTCAAACCCATATATTCGAAGAATAAAAATAGATACAAATTGACGCTATTATAAATCATCGTAAACAAATATTCGTTTAGTATAGTTGTAATGAATATCGAATCACTAAGAAACAATATGAATTTGCAACCACGTGTGTTCGTGTGTAAAGTGTATCTAGGAAAAGACCAAGATTCCAATCGGAATCAAACCTAGAATTTAATGGCAAACATGTTACAAAATATTTTACAACTAATATATTTAAGAATAAAATTGTCACAATAAAAGTTCTAAATAATTTTAATTATAACAAAAAGATCTTTTCAATTCAAATATCAAAGGAAAACCCTTTCAAGAGGGCATTCCTTCCTTCCTCCTCTCCAATCTTTGCCTACAAGCTTGGAACTTCTATATGTAGTTCTCTTCTTCTCTGTAGCAAAATTTCTAAGTACCTCTTCCAACTTTTTTTTTTAATTTACTTTTCGTTTTAGAAGTAGAAAATCAAAGGAAAATGTCGATGCCTTTACCAAGCGTTGATGGCGAAGGAGAACGAATAACGAGAGTGTTTGGTCGTGAAAGGCCGATCCATGAAATACTTGGAGGTGGAGATGGTATGATTTATGTACAATGTATTTGAGATATTTTTTTGATCAAAAACATGACCAGGATTGAGGCATATATATGTCATCGATATGCATTGTACATATATTATCTTTTTCTTACTATTATTTAACCATGGTCTCCGACCATTTTGACTGACAAATCCACGGGGTTTAAATCCACCACCACGACGTAGATACAAACCACATTTCTTTGATAGCGAGAAAAAAAATAACAGTAGATAGAAAGTATTCAAAACATGAGATACTCAAATATTTCAAATTTCATTCACTCTCTCGTTGTAGTTTGTCATTTCACTTAATTATTTAGTTTTGTGTATTGAAAACTAATTAAGAACTTTAGTCTTCAGTTGCAGATGTTTTATTATGGAGAAACAAAAGAGTATCAGGTACATTTTTTATGGGGGTCATGACAATATGGTTTCTCTTTGAGGTTGCGGAGTATAACCTCGTGACATTTCTTTGTCACTTGACCATTACTGTCATGCTCGTAATATTTATTTGGTCGAATGGAGCCAAAGTCTTCAAATGGTGAGTTTTATTTCCATCAGATCGTTTAGACAACTTATTTAACATATAATGATAAGAGAATATATATTATAGGGCACCTCCTGACATTCCAAGCATTATGTTGGAGGAATCGATGATATGCACAGATTTGTGCGAAAACCTGAACTTGTTCTTGTCGAGGCTCCTCTACATTGCGTGTGGAAACAACATTAAACAATTTGGCTTGGTAATACTTTAATTCTCTGAAGGTTATTGAATAATTTTATGTATGCTTGCTACTACAATTAAAAATCAAATAGACTAACCAAACCAAACACACGCTTTCAGATATGTCATTTACACAGTTCTGATTAGTTGAAATGGCCTCATAGAGATTTTGAATGTGTTTAATAATCATAAGTTTGATTGTCTTGTTCTTTTGATCAGGTAATTCTAACTCTTTTGTTACTAGCGATTATCGGGAACTACATCACCATATGCAATCTTCTTTTTATCGGTATGTATACATACTCCTTGTTTTTTTGAATGACAAAGATACACACACTGTTTAGCATTTCTCGATTTAAAGACGTCTAAAATGAACATGCGTGCAACATAACTTATCTAAAAAAATTACGATGTCTAAAGGAAATTCTACTGGAAATCTATTTATTTAACTTGTTACATATGACTCATAATAATTAACAGTTTCGGTTGTCCAGCATTGTCAGCTATCCATGTTTTCAAAATGATAACTGAGTTCGGTTTGTTCGTGACACAGGGTTGGTGTCCATGGGAACACTGCCTTATTTTTACGAGAATAACGAGGAGCAGGTTGATTACTATTATTTCCACACTTTAAACCCGATGTTTTCTAAGATGTACAAGATTTACAAGATGTTCGATGAGGTAGCTGTCTCAAAAATACCAAGATGGCACCTCAAAGAAAAAGAAAATTAATTAATAGCGCACGCAGGTCTAGAATTACCGTGGTTTCATGATGGAGATGGGCTGATTTTCAAATTAGGAAACGAGTGTTGTTCCATTTTTCTTGTTTTTATAGAAAAGACATGCAGTGTGTGTGAAGAGATGGGGGAAAAAGGAGAAAGAAACATATGTATATATGATTTTAGAATCTAAACTGAAGGTTTGTGGTTGTTACAACTTAATTTTATAAATTTTATTGTAGAGTGAAAAGTGAATAGTTATTCAATAATGTAAGCAAAGTGGATGACCTGAGGAACTATAAGGCTGGACGCAATCGAGTAGTCGAGATCGGTTGGGCTCCAAAAAAATCCATCCACAACCGATGTTAACATCGGGCACAACGAATGGGGTAGTCAGTTGTGACATCGGGCGAGGGGCAAAATTTTGGCACATCGAGTGAAAACTCGCTCGATGTTTAAGGCTTCCAAACTCACAAGTCCCATGCCATTTTTGCCCATATCAATGCATAAAAAAATGGCTATTATATACGTAGTATGTCTCAAGATTCATTTGCTAGATATATACAATACCATTTAAACAAAAAATGCAAGGAAACAAGCACATATAATAATTAGAGTAAACTCCAAAATACATCCCTGTGGTTTACCTCGTTTCGCACCATACATCCATCTCGCAAAAGTTTCAACAGATACATCCCTCCGTTAGTAAAGTTGCCACGTGGACCAATGAGGTGGTGCCACGTGGCATTGGTAATATATAGGGGTGAAAACGAGCCGAGCCGAGCTCGAGCTCGTTTAGGCTCGAGCTCGGCTCGTTTATATATAAAAAGCTCGAGCTCGAGCTCGAGCTCGTTTCGAGCCTCACATTTTGAGCTCGAGCTCGGCTCGTGAATTTTTTCACAAGTTCGAGCTTCGGCCGAGCTCGGCTCGTTAACACAAAGCTCGACTTCGTTAACAAAGGCTCGAGCTCGTTAACACTTATATCGTATAGAAAATATATATATATATATTTCTAGGGTTCGTTTAGGCTCGCCTAAACGAAGTTTATAGAGCTCGCTCGAGCTCGATTATTAAATGAGCCCAAACTTAGGTTCGAGCTCGTTTAGGCCGCCGCTCGGAGCTTTTACCGATCCGATCCACTTTTCACGAAATGCCTCGGCTCGCTTCCACCCTAGTAATATATATATCACCAATTTGTCACCTCCAGTCATTTGGGTGAAGCGGCTTAATTAAGCATATTATATTTCCTACATTTAATACATAACCCTTTCTAAAATTTAATGTTAATTTAGTTTTGGTCTATTAATTTACGGAGTTATATGGACCGTAAAAATAAATATACCGTGGACTCGTTTTTAGTTCTTTCCACCGGGAATTTTATCGACTTCGTTTGAACCTTCTAAAATGCGAAAATCATCGTTTTTTGTTTTCGCATTTTTCGGGTCCCAACCAAGTCGAAAAATTCCTCGGCTCGTTTGTGCTCTTTCAATGGTATGCTGGGAACTTTTTCGACTTCGTTTGAACCTCGAAAATTGCGAAAATCATCGCTTTGTTTTCGCATTTTTCGAGGTTCGCTTGAAATCGAAAAATTCCCCGAGCATACCATTGAAAGAGCACAAAAAAACGAAAGGGCTGGAATTTTTCGACTTGTTTGGACCTCAAAATGTGAAAACAAAGAAAAAACGATGATTTTCGCAATTTGAGTTCAAACGGTAAAAATTTCGAGCATACCATTGGAAAAGAGTAAAAACGAAGTCCAACGGTATATTTATTTATTTTTTACAACCATATAACTCAGAAATTAATAGACCAAAACTAAATCGAACAACGGCATTAAATTTTAGAAAGCATGTATTAAACGTAGGAAATATAATTGAAGCTTATTGCCAAAAGCGCTTCTCACCCAAATGACTTGCGGGTTCAATCCGTGGTGACAAATTGGTGATATATATTACCAATGCCACGTGGCACCACCTCATCGGTCCACGCAGAAACCCGACCCGCTTATCGACCCGACCCCGGATGACACGCATGGCACTACTATGGTGGTGACACGCACTTGACCGCCTAACCACAAGGACCATTTATGCAAATAACTTTAACTTTAAATAGGGACTTTGGTTGCAATTTGTTCCTTGCCACAAGGACGATTTACGTAAATATCTCTTAACGAATGTGAGATAACGGTGATATATTTGCACCGTTAGTCCTCAGTAACTGATTTTACTAACGGAGGGATGTATTTGTGCCAACTTTACTAACGGAGGGATGTATCTGTTGAAACTTTTACGAGAGGGATGTATGGTGCGAAACGAGGTAAACCACATGGATGTATTTTGGAGTTTACTCTAATAATTATATATAAACTATGGTTGATGATGAAAATACACATAATGATAGGAAATAATATAACCTTTGGAAATTAGAAGAGGAGTTGCTATGGCAGCAGAAAAGCATTGTTTGAAGACTTGTCGAATACTGAAACGAAAATATACATAGAGAATCCAAAACAAAAGCAAAGTGATGGTGTGATATTAACTATATAGACATGTGTTATGTTGAGTAAACGTGGCACCATGAGATGAAATGAAAATTTCATATTTATCTTATATAAATATAGTTTATATAGAATGATAATTTAAAAAAATCCTTGGGTCGTCGACTGGGACATCCGGGTTGTCTCAGGTCGCTGAAGAGAGAAAGCTGACGTGGCGCTGGATGACCCAGGTTGTCCCAAGTCACGACTGGGACTAGCCTAAAGTTACATAAAGTTACATCAATGCTTTGCATAAAAACGATATTGAATTAATGAATTTGATGGCGGCCACAAAGCATGGTATTTGGACATTTTCTTATTATAACGTTCTTATAATGTTCGACACTCCACCAAATACTAGCACGAGTAACGATCTATGCAAAGTGGGAAAAAACCTAATTAATAAAAAGTCTGAAAAGTTATCTATAGCCCAACGCGTGTCCTTCACTTTCTCTCCCTCAATCTCATATTACATATCTTTTTTTCTTCATATTCATAATCTTCCCAAATCTCTACCTTGATTTTAGCTTTAAAATTAATTCAAAATCGCAAAATTAGGCTTCAATTTAAATTCAATTTCATCATATATTCGTTCTATCGCTACAAATCACAATCTTTTTCATCAAATTCGATGTTCACTAATTTAGAAAAAATAAGGTTTCGTTCAATTTGAGTCAAAATAAAAATTCTATGGTGATTTTTTATCACCAAACCCTAAATTAACATCAATCCTTTATATTTTTTGTTTTCTTCAAAATTATCAAAACAAAATATCAAGTGTTCATGAAAACATTCATAAAGTGTTTGATAAAGTGTCTCGACGAAGTATTTTATAATTTTAGAGATTAAAGGCACTCATTAGAATATATATATATATATATATATATATATATATATATATATATATACACTTTAGTATTTCATTAAAGCTACAATATTTGATGAAAAAATCAAAGTATATTTGACAAATGACGTTTTTAGGAATGATAAATAATGTTATATATTTGTGATAAACAAAACTTTGAATGTGTAGTTTTTCATCTCAAGAATGTTCGGTAAATGCTTATCACAGAATGTTCATTAAAGAATGTTCGAGGAAACAAATTTTTGATTTAGCAATTGTTTTCAACTATGTGTTCATCACAAAATGTTCATCAAATAATGTTAAGTAAACAAAATTCTTCATCAAAGAAAACAAAAAATTTGTTAGAATAAATTGCAAAAGTCGTCCTTATAGTTTGCTCAGATTACATGTTTCATCCCTGACCTAAATAAAATGATTAAAATACCCTCGTCTTATTTATTTTATATTTTTTCTTTGTTTTTAATTTTCCTTTAAATATAAAATAAATAACATTTAGATGATCTTCATCATTTTGCAACATTAAATAACATAGATGAGTACCCGCGCCTAGCGGCAGCGATGTCTAGTTTTCTGCAAAGTTCTGATGACCCATAAGTTTCTTTCAACAAACTCTATTTGTAGCATTAGAGAATCGTTTTCGAATAACTACAATTCGATGCGCATAGCAGATAAATATATAGTTTTAAAAAATTATGTGGAGTCGATCTAAGTGTGTGAATATATTTTCTAATAGGATTGTTTTAAGTTATTAAGATTTTTAGTAATAATATATTCAAGCATTACAAAAAGCAACGGTATTATGTAGTTGGCAATATTATATTGTAGTTTATAGGTATAGCCAACATGTGTAACCACTTTTTCTTGTTTTGTCAGTAATTTAGGCAGTGATAACTATTTTTTTTACATGTGTAACGTTTATCATTTGGTGTGTGGCTTTTAAAATTGTAACTTTGCAAATTGGATATCACCATATAAGATTATTTTGTACTATCAATTTGTATAGATATGTATGCATTGTTCAAAGCTATTTGTTTGAGGTACAAATAATTATCGCTAAAGATAACAATACTATTTATTTTTTGTGATTTTAATAAACTTACAAAACATTATTGATACACCTTAACAAAGGGCTATACAATATATATTAACTTTTAAACGACGATTCATATATGCTAGTCCCTTAAATGGTGCAAGAGCAACATTTTTAAAATAACATTATACAAATGACAAATTACATGTGTCAAAGCAAAATAAACCAAAACTACAATTACTTGGTCTCTCCTTTCAAAAAATTGTCACGGGTTCCACAACTACTTCATCATTTCTCATATAATTTTGTCAAATTTGAAACCCATAAAAAAACAGGTCGATTTAAACCGAGTCAAACCGATAGGTTGGGTCGAAAAGATGTCAAATTAAACCTACCACGGTTGCCCCGGGTCAACCCGTATCGGTTTCAACAGTCAACCCGTGTCGGTTTCAACGGGCCAACCCGGTATCGGTTTCAATTGGTTGTTTTTAATTTGGTAGATGTGTTTTAATTGGGTGTACAATGTGAATAAATTATTGTACTTTTAAGTAATGGGGTGTTTTAATAAGAGTATTAATTATATTATTTATTTCTCTCTCCATTGACCATGTTTTCAACATTCAACTTTCAACATTTTTCAATTTTTCCACTTTGACCATTTTTCCATTTTATATAGTACTAGACGAGTACCCGCGCCTAGCGGCAGCGGTTCCTAGCGGCAGATAATTAACAATATGCGATATTCTGGTAAGTGTTTCGTAACATGCGATAATTCAACTGAAGCAAAAATTCTTAACATGTATTAAAGAACATATAAAAATATTTATTAAAACTAAAAATAAAATATTACATCAATTATGAGATAACTAACAATGCACGTTACTCGTCGTATAAAATTTCTTAGTACACGTCATATGAGGTGTTGAATCCTCTTTGACCGAACTATTTGATTGGCTTCACTTTGTAGTTATCATCCATCAATGCATGGTATTTGACCCAATCAAAAAAACTTCAAACCTAAGAAACTTAACAAAAATATATACACCGATTGTATAATGTATTTTGACAAAATTATTTTAGAAAACTTTGTATATCTTTAAAATTAATGCGCCGGAACAATCAATGATTAAAGCACCAATCAATCACCATCATTATAGCAATATTTGGAAACGGATTTGTATTTAACGTATTTAATGCGCAAGAACAAGAACAAAAAAATGAACCCCGTGACTATATAATAAATCGATACAATGCTTTGTGATTGTAAACATTCAAGTTATTCACAACAATATCTCTGCAATTTCAACTATATATAAATGTCAAAAAAATATTTTTAAAATCATATGGTCATTGCACATATTTTAATATTTAATAACTGAGATCGCATATGATACACACACTATGAAGTAACATAACAATAAAAAAAAAGTTGTAATATGGTACCTTATAAAATAAAATATGTTGATAAAATTTTAGAAATTATTAGTGTTAGGATTAAATAAATTAAATATATTATATATATATATATATATATATATATATATATATATATATATATATATATATATATATATATATATATATATATATATATATATATATATATATATATATATATATATATAGAATCTAGATCAAATAAGATCATACTTAAAGTTGTTAAAATGAGATCGAACTAAAATTTGACAAGAGATACTCTCCTTACAATAAAAATAATTTTTTATTTACTACAACTAAAATTGTTAAAGTTTCGATAGATTTCTTCATAAAATTTATTGAAACCTAGGTGATACACTTTGATTAGTAGTTTAATGTGTATCAGATTTTTGTATGTGTATCAGGTTTTGGAATATTTATTAGTGTAATGTGTATCAGATGTATCACTAATCCAAACTCATGTATCATTTGGTTATTAGTTGCTAAAATGTTAATTTGTATTAAAATATTATTTTTTTGTGTATGATTGCTAAAATTGTTATTTATAAATGTTTTAGTGGTTTTTAGATTTGATCTTATTTTTACAACTTTAAGCTTGATCTCACATTAACCCTCCCTATATATATATATATATATATATATATATATATATATATATATATATATATATATATATATATATATATATATATATATATATATATATATATATATATATATATATATATATAAATATATATATATATATTTTGAGAAATTATATTAGTAAAAGTTGTCAAAATGTGTCATGCATTTCTTTGAAATTTTAGGTGTGAATTGTTATGGTAGCTATTTCATTAAGGACAAATTCTTTGAATTTTTATATAGAAATTTTAGTTTGAGAGGAATTTTAGAAATTTAACATTACTCACTTTTTAAATTTTAAAAACATGGATACATGCTTTGTATGTATAATAATAAAAAAAGTTGTATTGAATTTCCAACATTGAATGTGCAACTGTTTTCATTTAATATTAGTTTGAATTTTTTATGGTAATTATATATACATATAGTTAAAGACGAGTACTGCATAGCAACGGATTTGTTGATCGTTTAGTGATAAAAAATGTTTATGGGTTATAAACGAAAAATAATACAAGTTTGAAGATTTGGGTATTAAACATAATGTTTTGAAACCCGGGTCGACCCGGGTGGTTCAACTGGTTGAATCGTTTTGGTCGAAAAATGAATCGATTTAAACCGGTCAACCCGACGGGTTGGGTTGAACACGGGTGAAATTAAACCGGTCAACCCTGCCGGGTTTGAAGCATCCCGGGTCAACTCGGTTTTCGATGTGTATTAATAGTTTCATTTTGAAATATATGTTTTCAACATTTTTATTTTTAGTTTCAACTTTTGCTTTTGTTTTTCTTTTATATATAGTATACGCGATACCTGACGATTAACCGGAGAAATAGATCTCGATGAGGCCCGATTTACGGTTTGTATCGGTTTCAACGGGTCCTCTTGGTTCATTTTCGGATTACTTTTATTGGTTAGTCGAACCGGTGGCGAAACCGGTTCCCGGTTGAACCCGTTGGTCCGGTCCGGTTTTCAAAACTATATGTACCATCAAATTGTTAGCTTGTATGAAACTTTGTGTGTTTTATTAATTTGTATAATTTGTATAATAACACGCATTACTTTTCATTTTTGGGTGTTTTAAAAATAACATTAATTAGTGTGTTTAATTATTTTATATTATGGATTTTGTTGTAGCTTGTTTAAATTGTATATTGTGAAAATAATATTGTACTTTTTAGTATGGGGTGTTTTAATTGTTTCTATTTAATTTGGTGAATATGCTTTTAGTTGGTTGTACAATATGAATAAATCAATGTACTTTTAAGTAATGGGGTGTTTTAATAAGATTATTAATTACATTATACATTTATCTCACCTTTGACTTTCAACTTTCAACTTTCAATTTTCACTTTCACCTTTGACCATTTTTCTATTTTATATAGTAAAGATAAAGATTACGTGACTTGTTATCCCATTTTCTTTTATCAAATTATAACAAACCCTCAAACTTAACTTGAATTCCACAATTTTATTAAATTCAAATATTATGATTCTTTTAAAAACCTAAAAGACGGTTTTTGCAATTTACTCTTTTTGTTATGCTCATCAATTTAAAATGTTCATAATTTTCTGGATGCTCGTCAATACTCTGCTAAAAATTTCATCAATAAAAATGTTCATATTACAAAATGTTCAACAATTTGTTTTATATTCATCAATAAAAATGTTCATCAATACACTGTCCAAAAATTCATCAATACAAAACGATTATCAAATATCAAATATTCATATCAATACTCGACATATTGGTCAAATTAATTTGAAATGTGCTTATGAGAGCAAAGGGTACCATAACACCAAATAACATTATTTTTCTCGTCACGTCAGCGTCACATCATTTCAACACAAAAAAGTATCCCGTTATCATAACACCAAATAACACCACCTTATAATGAGAAAATACACAAAAAATGAAAATACACCATGAAAAAATGAATTCGGTTACACGTGCCTCAAACCTCCCCTAACTTCCCCTAACCGCTTTTCCCGCTAAATCTCACCATGAAAATACACAAAAAACCTTCAATTCATACTCAATTTTTCTGATTCATCGTATTCTAATCCTTTTAATCGTTTCTAGAATACTGATTACATAGTTTTGATGGTTTAATTTTTCCAATTTGAGTTTTTAAAACCCTAATTGATCGTTTTTTTTCTCTTTTCATTTCTTTTTATGGCGAGTACTAAGCGATCAACAAAAAGACAAATTAAACCACCAGCGAGATATAATGATCATGTTACTAGTGCTGGAAGGAAAAACAATGAGGTTTTGAGTTCTAATGGTGGTAGTGAGGATGCTAGGGCTTATACAGTGATAATTGATGGGGAAAACAGGGGTAAGGAGGATGGAGGTGCTAAGAATGTTATTAGTAGTACAGATCAGGTTGTTAAGGAAGGAATTGATCAAGAGGTAAGTGATTCTCAAAATTGTAATAATAATCCTGATGTTACTTTACCTGATTGTATGATTGATGTGGATAATGATACTGTAAGTAATGAGGTTAATAGTGATAATAATTCAGATGTAAAAGGGAATGGAGATTCTTATGCAAATAAGGTTTCCAAAGACATTAAGAAGGTGTATAATAAGCTTGATTTTGTGCCTACTGTGATTAGTGAGGATGGTAATGAAATTGTGATTTTCAATGAAGATATTGTTAATAGAGGTAGTAGTCAATGGAGGTTAACTGTGTATGGTAAATTCATTGGGTACAGAATGAATATACATGAATTGAGATATAACATTAGGAGGATGTGGAGTAGATGGGGGATTAATGATATTTGTGTGAATGCAGATGGGACTTGTATGTTCAAATTTAGGAATGAAGAAGGTATGAATAAGGTTCTTGAATCAGATACATGGTTAGTGAATAATAAACCATTGATGGTGAGGAAGTGGGATCCAAATGAGGGGATGGAAATGGTGGAGCAGACTAAAGTTCCACTATGGGTTAAGATGACAAAGGTCCCTTTAGAAGCTTGGAGTCATGAGGGAATAAGTGCTTTAGCTAGTAGTCTAGGGAAGCCTCTGATTATGGATAACATGACTGCTAAGAGGTGCCAATTTGGTGAAAGGAAGGTTGATTTTGCTAGAGTGTTAGTGGAGTTTGAAGCTGCTAAGGGATTTAAGGAGAATATTGAAATACAATACAGGGATAAAGACAATGTTAAGAAAGGGTCAAAGTTTGTTACTGTGGAATATGCTTGGAAACCTTAAGTTTGTTCTCATTGCTTAGTTTATGTTCATGGGCTTATTGAATGTAAAAAGAGGCCTAGAAGTGAAGCTGAGATTGAGGAAGAAAGAAGGAGAAAGATAGAGCAGGAAAAAGGGGAGAAAGAACAATCCAAATTAAGTGAAAATGAGTTTACTGAAGTGATAAATAGGATGAATAAGGGCAAAAACCAATATCAAGGAGGGAGAAACAATAAAATTGAAACAAAGTTCTATGAAGATGGAAGGAAAAAAGAGGGTGGATGGTCAAGGAAGGAAGGAAATAGTAGTAGGGATGAGATCAATGGTAATGTAGAGAAAAGAAGGAATGATCAAAGTGATAATGGAAGAAGGGAACCAAAAAGCACCAATAAGTTTGATGTTCTAAATCAGTTGGAGAAGGAAGATGTTGAAATGCAACAGTTAAAGGGAAGAATGGCTGTAGATGTGTTTCTGAATAATAAAATCCAACCAAATCAGATTGAGCTTCAAACATGGACTCAAGATATGGAAGACTATTTTAAGAAGTAATGGGAGATTGATAGATTAAAAGAAGCAGAAATTTAGTTTGGTACTGTGGATGATGTTTTAGAGAGCAGTTCAAGTATTACAAAAAGGTGATTGCGTAAGAGGTGGCAGGTATGGATTCTACTGTTTTACATGAACAGTAGAGATTGGTTGTTTAATATAAATCATTAATAATGATAGAATGTAAGATATCAGTGTGGAATATTAGGAGTATGAATAAACAAAGAAAACAAAAAGATGTCTTAAATTTCATTAGGGATGAAAACATAAAGGTGTGTGGAATTGTAGAAACTCATTTAAAGACTGCTACTATAAGCAAAGCTGCAGCTACTGCTTTTGGTAGATGGGATTGGGTGTCTAATAGTATTCGTAGTAGTACAGGATGTAGAATTTTGGTTGGATGGGATAGGAATATGGTAGACCTTATGGTTGTTCATATGACTAGACAAGTTATGCTAGTTGTTATTGAAATAATACAATCTAAGCAAAAGATATTTTGTAGTTTTATATATGCTGATAATTCAGAATTAGAGAGGAGAAGGTTATGGAATGATTTAAGAGGGCAAAAAAGTGTTACTACTGGGTGGCCTTGGGTTTTAATGGGAGATTTCAATGTCACTTTAAAAGTAGAGGAGCACTCAGCTGGAGGTTCTAGGATTAAAGGAGATATGCAAGAGTTTGGGGAATGTGTGAATGATATTGAAGTAGAGGATGTCAAGAGTACTGGGCTATTTTACACTTGGATCAAATCTCCTTCAAAACCTGATACTAGCATTTTAAAGAAGTTGGATAGGGTAATGGCGGATATGGATTTTTAAGGGAAATATGGAGATGCTGCAGTGGAATTTTTACCTTTTTTAACCTCTGATTATAGCCCAGCTATTCTAAGTATACCAAAGTCACTGAGGAAAAAGAAAAAGTCTTTTAGATTCTCAAATTTTATTGCTGATAAACAAGAGTTTATGGAAGTTGTTAAGAAGGAGTGGGATTTTAAAGTGGAAGGATGTAAGATGTTTAAGTTAGTAAAAAAAACTCAAGAATTTAAAGAAGCATTTGAATGGAATGGCATGGAAAAATGGGAATTTGTTTGAGATTGTGAAGAAACTAAAGGAAGATCTTAAGAAAGCTCAAAGAGATATGGAGGATGATCCTTATAATAAAGAGAAAAAGGTAGTATTATCAGAAACATTACATGCTTTCAATATAGCTACTGATGATGAAGAAAAGTTGCTGGCTCAAAGTGCAAAAGTTCAATGGCTAAGTGAGGGGGATAAAAACACCAAGTTCTTTCACAATGTTATCAAAAGTAGAAGGAATACTAATAGAATTCAGAAGGTATGTGATGATCAGGGGAACTGGTATGAGGGAGACTGTATGGCAGATCAGTTTGTGACTCATTTTGGGAATTTTCTAGGGAATCATGGGGATACAGAGGATATTTAAAATGCTGATGGTTTATTTGTTAGGAAATTAAGTAATGAGGAAGCAAATTGTATGGTGAAATATGTTACTGATAAGGAGATTAAAGAGGCTATTTTTGGAATTGGTGATGGGAAAGCCCGTGTCCGAACGTATATACTTTGTTTTTTCAAAAAGAGTTGGGGAATTATTGGAAAGGATGTATGTGAAGCTATTAAGGAGTTTTTCCATTCTAATAAGTTGTTAGGAGAAGTAAATGCAACTCTTATCACTCTTGTCCCTAAAATTCAGCAACCAAATACGGTGTCAGATTATAGGCCTATTACATGCTGCAACATCATTTATAAGTGTATCAGCAAGATAATCACTAATAGGATTAAAGAATGTCTGGGGAAATTGGTTAGCTTAAATCAGAGTGCTTTTGTGCCAGGAAAGTTGATTCAAGATAACTTGTTGATTACTCAAGAATTATTAAAGGGATACAATAGAAAGGTTGGACCTCAAAGATGTGCTTTAAAAATTGATATTGCTAAAGCATATGACACAGTGAATTGGGGGTTTTTGAAGCAGATTCTGACACATTTTGGGTTCCATGAGAAGATGGTTAATTGGATAATGTCCTGTGTGACTGGTGCTGCTTTTTCTATTTGTATTAATGGATACAGATGTGGATACTTTAAGAGTGGGAGGGGCTAAGGCAAGGGGATCCTATGTCTCCTTACCTTTTCACATTAGTTATGGAGATTCTCACATTGATAGTGCAAAGAAGAGTTGAGAATAGTAATCACTTCAAGTACCACTGGGGTTGTAAGGATCTTAAGCTAACACAGTTATGTTTTGCAGATGATCTCCATATGTTGTGTAATGGAGATTACAAATCTGTAAGTGTGCTTAAAGAGGGATTGATGGAATTTAGTGGCATATCTGTTCTGAAGCCTAACATGAATAAAAGCACTATTTTCTTTGGTAGTGTTAAAGAAGCTGAAAAACAAAGAATTCTGGACATCATGCCTTTCAGTGTGGGCAAATTACCTATGAAATACTTAGGAGTTCCTCTTATCACTAAAAACATTGGTGTATCTGAATGTAATCAATTAGTGGAGAAAGTAAAAGGGAAGGTGAATGATTGGAAGAACAAGGCTTTATCCTATGCTGGAAGACTCCAACTAATTGCAGCTGTGTTGGCATCAATGCACATCTATTGGGCATTTATCTTTCTGATTCCAAAAACAATTTTCAAAGAAATTGAAAAAGTTTTGAAGTGGTTCCTGTGGAGTCAGGATTCTATGAAGAAAGGGGTTGCTAAAGTGGCTTGGAAGATTATTTGCACTCCCAAGAGTCGAGGAGGTTTGGGTATCAAAAGTCTTGGTGCATGGAATGAGGCTTTACTATGCAAACATTTATGGAATGTGGTCTCTCAAAAAGAAAGTTTATGGGTTAAATGGGTCAATTTGGTAAAGTTAAAAGGTAAAAGTGTGTGGGATATTGAAACTGATGAGGATGATAGTGGCACTTGGAAAGCTATAATAAACCTTAGAACTAAAGTCAGAAATCATGTTTGGTATAAAATAGGCAATGGGAGGAAGGTGAATATGTGGTTTGACAATTGGAATGATCATGGTCCTCTTGACAGGTTTAGATCTTTCAAAAAGAGATATGAAGCAAGGCTATCTAAACAAATGAAAGTTGCTGAGATGATTGAAGATGGGAGATGGATCTGGCATGTCAACTGGGAGCAACAGGTTAGTGATCTTACAAACTTGTGTGTTCCAAACATTGATAGTGATATAGAAGATGAAGTGCAGTGGATTGAAGTAAACTGGCACAAAGTGGTTTGGTACTCTCAATGCAACCCAAGACATGCATTTATCTTATGGTTATCTATGCTTGGAAGGTTGTCTACTCAGGATAGACTGATGGCTTGGAATAATAATGGATTGATGTTATGTCCCTTATGCAAAGCTGTGAATGATAGTCATGAGCATCTTTTCTTTAACTGTATATATATTCTGAGTGGATTTGGGATAAAGTTAGAGAGAAGGTGAATAAGAGAATGTGGGATGTGAATTGGAGGATTGTGGTGGAATGTATTTGATGCAGGTTTTACTGACCAGGTCTTAATATTTATAGTGTCTCGCTATACCTATGGTCTACCCTAATGCACTAACGGGCAGTGTACCCGGTCGTGTGTAGTGTAGTAAATGGTAAAGCCGAGGTCGTCCCAAGAGCTATGTGTGTTGGATTATTACTAAGTCTAATTGTCACAGAATTATAATGGTTTTGATAGGTATTTAATTAATTAAAGTACTAATGCAGAATATAAAAGCAAATAAATGGTAAAGGGAATTCAATAGAGGAATAGTGGTGCTAACCTAGTTAATCCTCCTAGCTAGTTATGTCTACGTCTACCTACTTCCAATTACTTCAGGTGGGGTCAAATTTGAGAGGACGACATTTGGTCAATTCGCCCTAACCTATCGAAAGATGCCACAACAGGAGAAATCAGCACCGTCATAAGTCATGTTGTTCCCGGTCCCTAAGCCGAAGTCATTAAGTACCGCTACATGCTAGATTCTAAATAGTGAGTTAGGAACTTAGACACTACACCCCCAATTCTTAAGTTCATCCAAACGATAGGTGATCGGTTGGTCAAATCGCACAAGTAGAAAGGGTCGTCAGTTGGTCATATCTTACCCTTCCCGCCTCAGCTCACCTAGGGTCAGTTGGTCATATCTCCTAGGCAATTGGCCTCTATCGCCATTCAAAACTACCGAACCAAAGGTGACTACCAAAGAACTATGCATGCATACACTTAGAAATAATTGTACAGAAGTAAAGGTAAACGCAAACAAAACAATTAAGGAATCATAACTAGGCTAGCACCAAAAGGTGCTTAGCCGCTCATATTAATCATGCACATCAATTCAATATTCAAAAGTACGAAATACATGAATTGAAAGTAAAAGAAATATAAAACGCTAAAGCTTATCGTAATGGTTTCTCCCTTGGAAACAAACTCGTATGCTTCCCTAGACCGCTTGAGCTTTTTCCCACGTTCTCGAGTGTTGTGTGTGGAATGGGATGCTTTGAAATGCCGAATTTGTGGGGTATTTATAGGGTGTCCGGGTTACTGCGTAACCAATAGAGGAGTTACGCCGGAACCTTCTATTTCTTCGTAAATGCACTAGATCTGCTAGTTACGGCGTAACCTTATAAGTGGTTACGCAGTATTCTTCAATAAAATCGTTACGCCGTAAGTGATGCAAGAGTTACTGCGTAAGTATCACGGGTGGAACCTCTTTTGACCTAATGGAGTTACGTCAGAACCTTTAAAGAGTTACGCCGTAACCTCTTGATAAGTTGGACTTCGGGTCACGCAATAGTTACTGCAGTATGTGAGAGACGAGTTACGCCGTAACTTCTTCAAAATAGGCATATTGTGATAAATCTTTAGTAATGTTTCCATTTCAGCGTCTCTTTAGCTCCAATGCTCGTAATTTACCTGAAAGTGGAAAACAATGGAAACCAAGCGTGAATCCATATAAATGATATAAATAATGAGCATTATCAGGGGAAATTGACACTTAATATTCAGGACTATTTGATGTTATCAGTATTGCTAAGGATGGATGCAATAATTCTATTGGGAATGTCCTACATAAAATAGTAATTGCTACTGTGGTATACTTTATATGGAGGGAAAGAAATCAAAGATTATTTACTCAGGTTGAGAAGGGCAGACAAAGTCTATATAATGAAATCATTGAAAATATAAAACTGCAATTGATGAGTTTAAAAGTTAAGAGAACTGTTGCAGTGGAACATGTTAGTAGAGAGTGGGATATTAAAATGAAGACTGTGTAAAAATTGAAGATGTTGTAGTTAAAAAAATTGGGAAGGTAGTGGGTCTGTTGGTGTCCTTATGGAGTTTCTTTTGTCAGGTGGGTGGTGCATGTTGGATGGAATAGAGAGGTGTGAAAGATGAACCTTCTTGGTCCATCCTATTCATCACTAAAGGAGGTTAGGTGGAGTCTATTTGAGGGTGTGTGTTCCTGTTATAGTGATGCCTATGGTTTGTTCCTGAGCATCCAACTGAGGTCAGAGTCACTGGTTTGTTCATGGTTCATTCCATAGGAAATGTAGCTATAATGGTATAGCCCCTCTTATAGTGTGAATGGGGCTATATCCTTCTTGATGATGCCTCCCGCCATCTCATTCTATTGTGGTGTGGGTGAATGGTTTGAGCTCTGAACTGGGATAGGAAATGTAGTCAAGAGGATATGGTATGGTGCATAAAGGTGAATTGCTATAGCAAGATTGTGGGTTTTTCTGTTTCTGGCATGTTTGGTTAATTACCAGACATATTGGTTAAAAAGGATTGTTTTCAGTATCTTGATTCTAGTCTGTTTGTATGTTTAGTTTGGTTAGGCTGGTTTGTAGTTTGGTTGTTTTCAAGAAGGATAGGTCTTGTCTATCTCTTCTCTTTGATGTATTTGTTATGTTTTAATATATGAAATTCACCTTTTGCACAAAAAAAAATAACACCACCTTTTGAGACCCATTTTTTTTTAAATTACAATTTACAAATTCTACCCTTAACAATTTCATTCATTAAACAATCTAATACTTCATTAATAAAACTAAACATTACAATACGAAATAAAAACGTTGCAATAAGAAATAAAATACGAAATGAAAAATACCACTACGAGTACATAATAAGAAGTTATGAAATTAAATATACAATAAGAAAATAAAACTATTCGGTTGGGGGTGGTGGTAAATTATATTTTTCAGCCATTTTCTGCTTCTCCAAATTGATCCAATACTTAGCGGCCGGATCCATCTCCTTCGTACTCATACAGAGAAATTTAAATTCTTCCAAACACATTATCGTCTGGTCTTTCTCTTAAGCCGCCTCGTACTCTGCTTGGGCCGCTTCCCCGTCTAAGTCGAAGTGCAGATGACATAGCTTCCAATTGGCTTGACGCACTTTCCCCGGTGCTAGTTGTTGTACCAGATTTCTGTTTTTTTTTTCGGCGCGTGGTTTCCTGGTCGGACGTGGTCGTGCATCATCACCGAATAGCTCTTGGTTTCTTTGATCGGGGATGTGTCCGATTAAGTCAATCGGTGCCGGCGCGTCCCATTTTGGACACACCCTCAAAATTTCCCACGCGTCCTCTTGAGCAAACGAAACACCTTTATGCTCGTCACGATACATTTGTCTAGCATGTCTCATATTACCCACTTCATTTTCACCACTTTTTTCCAAACGTTTATCACGTTTGTAAACTGTTAGAAACTTTTTGGCAATTTGCGTTCAATGTATGCTACTTGCTTGTTATCATATCCTTGTTATGAACTTGAAAATTTAACCTGTTGAACTCGTTCATTATCCGATACCAAAACGTGATGCCCTTTTGAGAAGCTCCGACATTCTTATCCTCGGAAACGGTCACGTAACACTTGGCAAATAAAACTTCCTCATCCGGTATCCAACGTAACGTAATACCACTCACGTCGGGATTTTTTTCATCATACACCTTGGGTTCTTTGGATTTTCTTTACATACGTTTTCCTCCACGTTTGTGTTTTCGTGGAGACGTAGCTTCGGGGTAGACAGACGCCGCTTGTGAGGATTGGGTGTGTGGTGGTGTTTGTGTTTGTTGCTCGAATTGAGGTGTGTTTTGTTGGAAATTTTGTTGCCACATCAACATCAATTGTTGGTGTTGCTCGGGTGTCAAATTAAGTGGGTTTGGGTTAGGGTTTGAATAAGATCCGGCATTCGAGTTAGGGAAAACATTTCCAAAACCCATTAAGTTCAAAAACTCTCGTCACGTCCCAACATTGTTTTTTTTGACAATAGAAGTATAGTGTAGTGGGTATTTATATATATATATATATATATATATATATATATATATATATATATATATATATATATAAATATATATATATATACCGTTTGTATAACGGTTTGATTGTTTTTTTTTAAATAAACAAAACTAGTCGTTGAAATGAATGTGAGGGGGTGATTACACTTGCGTTTCAACCCAAGTTAGCACAACAACGCAAGTTATAATGCCTTACCAACACTTGCATACTCGGAATCGCCAACGCCTCATAACGCCGTTTTATTAAGAGCACTTCCATTGTTAACGCCGAAACGGCGTTATAGCCAAAAATAACGGCGTTGGCCCGTTATTACCCTTGGAAGTGTGTTTGTGTCACGGCGTTAATCCCCCAACGTTATCCCTTAACGCTGCGTTAAGGGCAAAAAAATTCAAAAAATTTTCAAATCTAGTCCCTCTAACGGCTACTAGCCGTTAACTTTAAAAAAAAAAAATCATTTTTAGTCCCTAACGGCTAGAATTGATAAAAACCTTTTTACCACTATAAATACACAATCAAAACACCATTTTATTCACACTTCCACTTCTAAATCCTCTCAATACTCTCAATCTTTCAACTTCAATTAACGCAAAAACAATGTCGGGAGGCAACGATGATACTTTCTTGAATCTTCTCGGTGATGGGTGGAATCCCTCAAAACCGGGTTCATCATCTAACCCGAACGCTGGTTCATCTTCAAACCCCAACCCACTAGGCTTTTCAACCCAAGAAATGTGGAAACAACAACAAACATTACTGTTTTGGCAACAACAAAACCAACAAAACACCTTAAACTCCAACTTTCAAAACATACAATTCACACAACAAGCTACAACAATCACAAACTGAAACACAAGATGTTCTTTGAGACACCCATATCTCCACCAAAAAAGGAAAAGGTCGTGATAGCGAAAATCCAAAAATCCAAAGACCCCGAGCCCGAACCAATTGATTCTGATGAGGAGGTTGTCGTTACCAATCGTTGGAATTCAGCAGAGGAAGCATTACTTGCAAGGTGTTACATAGCCGTTTGGATGATCCAAAAGTTGGAAAGTGCCAACCTAGAGATACGTTTTGGTATCGGGTCCGAAATGAGTTCAATAGACTCAACTTTCAACGGCGCACCAAGGACATGATGTCAAGCAAATGGACATCGTTGAACTGGATATGCACAAAGTTCAACTCTTGTTACGCACGCGTGCGCAACGAGAGCAACGGCGGTGAAAGTGAGGTGGATGTGATGAAACGGGCAAAAGCAATGGTATCGTGAGGAAAGCAGAGGAGCACCGCTTGGTCCGGATGACGCTTGGGATGTTTTGCGTCATTATAAGAAATGGGAGACGCCGGAACCGGTTGATTTAACCGGCGAAGTCCCAAGCCAAACAAACGAGGCTTTGTTTGGTAATGATGAACAACCACGCCCCATGGGAAAGAAACGTGCTACCAAGAAAGCAAGATCTGAGACTACAACAAGTATCGGGGAACAAGCACGGAGGAACGAGCTCGTCGGCTTATTTCACCGAAACTATGGCAAACGAGTTTCGTTTGAAACGAAGTCTCGGCGGCGTATCGGCCGCGCAGAAAAAGATCTCACAATAACCCGGTTGGAAGAGATCAAGTTTTTGATGACGTCTTGATCGGGGAAGATCCAATGGTCGCGTGGATCAATGACGAAAAAGATCGAATCATCGCAAAATATAACTTGAAACCTCGTCAATAGATCGTATTTCCTTTAATCTCGTATTGCAGTGTGTGTGTGTTTTTTTTTTTTTTTTCGTTGTATTTTTTTTTTTTAATCTCGTATTGTAATATGTTTTTAGTTTTAATGAAATGTTTGTTTTAGTTTTGAAGTGTTTGTTTTAGTTTAGGGGTTGAAATTGAAAATATGAAATATTATTGGTGTTATGGTGTTATTGGGATGTTATGGATGAGAGTGTTTTTTGGGGATGTTAATGTTAAATGTTAAAGCTGATGTGGCGCTGACGTGGACGGTGTTATAGGTGTTATGGTGTTATGGATGGGAGTGCTTAATGCCATGTAGACCATAACGCCTTGCTATGGTACTGAAGCCTCTGAGAGAGATGTATATAGTTTTTATAAATTTGAGATGTGCGAGAGAGGACAAAAGTTTCATACATAACAGTTTTATCTAAAGAATAAACTAGGCAATCTCAGCCATTAATTTTTTTCATCATATAAAAGAAACCCACTTTCATCATTTTTCTAAATTAAAATATCTCGCAAACCGTTAACATGAGAAATTAATTATATCATCGCGGCGAGAATTAATTATATTTCTATGGATATGCACTTTTATATTTTTTCGAAGATTTTTTTTTTTTAAATTACTACCCAGGAAAATCACATTTGATTCGAAAAATTACATGTGATTTATTACTTTAAAATTCACACGTAACTTGTGAAATTTAACAAACCACAAGTGATTTTACAAATCAGAAAAATGACAAATACACAATTGATTTTCTGATCGAAAATTTTACAAATAAAAATAATAACCATTCACAAGTGATTTTTCAAATCACGTATGATTTTTATGGGCGGAAATTTTGAAAAAATTAATAAAAAAAATAAAAATAAAAAATGGTCGAAAGAATATAAAAGCGCATATCTTTAGAAAGATAATTTAATTCTCATCGCGATGGTATATTTTTCGTAACTTAAAAATTTACCGTTTACAAGATATATTGTTTAAAATATAGCAAATGGTTTTTTTTTTTTTTTTTTTTTTTTTTTTCTTTTATGAAAAAATAAATAATTAAGATTCACCAATTTATTCTTTTAAAAAAAAGTGTTATTTGTAAATCTCACCTCAACAAGAAAAATGTTTATAGTTTTGTGAATTTTGTTGTAGGGTTTGGATTGGCCATGGCTCACTCCGCTTTCAACATAGCTAAACCCAATTGTCCGACAAGAATCACACAAGGGATATACAAATTAGTCAACTATTTTATGGGATATAATAATGATGTTTCTTTTTTACTTAATGATACTTTTAAATTTTTAATGCACTCATGTAAATTATTAATGAATTTAGAAAGGCAACTCAGTCATAACACATTAAAAAAAATTACACATAAACCAAATGCAACCTTCGGTCGCTTAGACGATATAACCAACAAAAAAAAGGAAAGGGTCGCGTTGCTTGGAGTCTAACGTGAGGGGGAAGGGGGACGCGTCCCTTTTGCCTAGACCGACCCAAGGTCGGGTCGCCACTATGTGTAGTCTTATACTACATGTACATGTCAAAGCATGTAACTAATAGTGCGTGAGAAAGTAAGTCGTGTTACTACAGGCTTAGGGTCATGTATTCAGTCTTAGAGAGAGAATCTGATGTGGCGTTGATATGACAGAAGTGACCCCAGAAAGGTTGAGTCACCATTACTACTAGTCTAATGATTCAGAAAATATAGCAATGCCCATGCGACATGTATAGAGTCATATATTATACTAACTTAGTCTCAAATTAAATGCACACTTTCATATTTCATAAATTTTGAAAAAAGTGGGCCTCCTACAATATTAACCCATCAAATTTCATTCTCACTCACTTAAAAGCATTTTGGATTTATTAAAATTAAAAATGAACATTAATTTTGTGATAAACAAAAATGGCAAAACCTTCGTTTCTTGTCTTCAACCTCTTTTAGGCGCCTCGACTCTTTCTTCACTTGACTTGTATTCTCAAATCTCTTATTACATTGATGCTGAGTAGTAAAAGAAATTCTATTCGGTTGGAATTACATGTGAAAAGTAATACGACATGTACGTCCTCTTAACTATTACAAATCAAATATCGGCTAAGATGTCATTTGAACAGATTAAATACACGTCCGATATAACATATCAATCAACCAGACAGTCTCGGTTAAGTCTGTGCTATACAATTTTCAATTTTGATCCAATACACAGCCGTATATGGGTGAACACGACTGTGATAATCAAACCCCATTTTTCCCCAACATTCCATTAGCTCATTGTTCTTAGCACCAATTCAGAAAGACACTCAATTTACATATTTGTAAAGCTGAATCTTTACTCATATATAACTACTTGGAATGGGTCATTTTGCAATGTGTCTAACTAAGAGCATGAATGAAACTCATTGTAATTAAGATTCATATTTTTAGCAATGTATAATATAATCAATACTAAGTTACAAATACTACTACTAAAATAACTATCCGTTTGGAAAAAAGAAATTAGAAAATCATAAATAGTTAAGTACATGAATTGAAGTTTTAAGTTTTAACATCTAGTCACATTCAATGCAATTAAAAGATTTACAAGAACATAAGTAGTGTGATTTGAGACCCCATTATTCACCTTTTATTTGACAAAACTCCATATAGAAAAAGTAAATTAGTGGCCATGATTCATTAACCACCATCTATAGTAATGCAACTTCTACTAGCAATAACTCGAAGTCTTTTTGTAGGGAAAAAAAAGGTAACATTATGTGTGTTGTCTTGAAACTTGCCCCTTGTAAAGCAACATAAGAAATCTTTTGCCTTTTAAAGAGATCTTTGAAGTTAATTTGGCTCTTGGAAGCCAATAAAGGAGCTTAGCAAATTGGCTTTTGGAATTATAAGAAGCTTTACGTGCAGTTGTAGACAGTATCCACAAGTGAAAGCTCGGGTAAGATAGAGAGATGGCTAGAGACCGGTGGAACGCAATGGATGAAAATCATGATATCACGGCGATATTTACTTTTTGGGCAAGTGTCATGATATTTGCACTTGCGGTGTTTGGAGTCATACTATTTTCATGTGCTGAAGGAGCGCAACCAAAAGACAAGTCCGACGGTGCAGATGACTCCGCAACTTATGGTGGTAGTGCATGTGTTGCAGGTTGTGGTGCAGCGTGTGGTGGCTAATTAGAAGTGCCGTTTATCGTTCATTTACCAATGCCAGCAGTTGAACAAAAAAAAGGGTCTAAACGTTTGTTTTTAATCAGCACTAGTCAGAATTTTTCCTTTTCCTGTTTAGAGATTTTTGTTTGCAACTGGAAATTACTAAATCCAGACAACAGAAAATCTCCAACTAGTTTATGGATATTTGTATTTTTTCAAGAAAAGACTTGATTAGCTGCATATATATTGACAAACTTTATGGTCCTTTTACTAATGTACGGAGTATTTTTATGGATTTGTAATCGTAGTAATAAGTTTGTTAGTAGTTGGACTAATTGGCTTATAGAACCCATTTAGTGGGATGTATTTTCTAGCCTCTGGCTAGTGTTTTCTTTTCTATTTGAAGTTAGCCGTTTCAAAAAAGTAAAAAAATGTACGGAGTATTTTTTTTTAAAGATAATTCCATATTTACCCAATCTAAACATGAAAATGTCATATATGCCCAAAATACAACTTTTGAATGCATGATGTACAATGTATTTAAAGCATGTTTTGGGTAAATATGACATCATCATGTTCAAGTTGGGTAAATATGGAATTGCCTCTTTTTTTTATGTCAATTGTCGAGAATTGCTAAACGCACAAAAAAAATCCAAAAGAATTCTCACAAAATAAAACCTATAGCTTAGTTTGGCCGATTGGTTTAAAAACCAATGTAATTTTGTGCTAGCTCCTTGCTAGTTACAAGCAAATTTTGATGGTACTCTTTTCTAGTCGATATTTAGGTACAAAATAAAAAATATTATTTTCCTAAAAAAGAATAGCATTCTTGAACTACATAATATACCAAGTCTACCTCCACGAGTATCAAATTACACTTAGAAAGCTCTTCACTTTTTTTGCGAGGGATACTGCTTGACGAAGCCGCAAAACATTGGTCATTAGTACGTAGTATGTGTTTGCTACCACCCATAAATTAGCCAAGTAGGAGTGTGTATAATCAGATCAACTGATTAAAATTATAGGAACCATGATCAAATTAGGAAGGTCAGTTCATTTGGTCCAATGGTAAAGTTGGTTCTATCTCATAATGTGTGTCGTTTTATCGAAAACCTTACATCCTAAATCCACAAAAGTATAGAAAAGCTCGAGCCAACGAAGCATAATATAAACAGAATTAGCAGAATTCTACATGCATGATAACACTGACACAATGTCATCAACTCGACATAATTACTCATAAAAAACAAGTGCACATCTCTTCAACACCATCCTTTTTTTCTGTTTTAATTCATATGTGCAACACACTTAGAAATTAAAGAACTGCCGCCTGTCAAGAAACTCGATTCAAATACCTAGTTACGTCGGCTCACTTCTCACCACACAAGGATCTGGCTGCTTGCAATGCAAAATAGGTGAGGATGATATCTGCCCCAGCACGTCTCAAACACATGAGTGATTCCAACATAACTTTTTCCTCGTCAATCATTTTTAAAGCACCCCCTGCTTTTATCATCGAGTATTCTCCAGAAACCTACAACCACGTATAGCACAAAACACAAAACACAAATATGACATAAGAAAGCCAAAAAATAAATACAATAATTTATATATGTTTGGTTTTCATTTGAGTTTAGGAATGGGTATATGTTTGAAAGAAAAGTGGGGAAAGAAAAATAGGAGAGGAAAAACCCACCACTATCGATGGGTTTAGTCAAACCATTGGCTCATGGGTTTTATCAAACCCGTTAGCTTAAATCCTATTCTTTCATTCCTAAACCGTAACGCCCTTAGCGCGTTGTATGCATTGAAATAAATACACATGCAGGCAACTTTCTTGTTCAACTCGCTTGACCCGTTTCCTTCCAAACTAAAACTTCTATTTTACTTGACAAAGTAGGTGGATTGAAATTTCCACGTCTAGCTGTTAAGTTCGGTGATACATTATATATTAGTGCTAAAATAAGAAAAATAATTACCTGATATGCAGCAATGGGTAACGAAGAGTTATCACGAAGCAACCTAATGATGTCCAAGTAAGGCAAGCCTGGTTTTACCTGTAAACAATCACAGGTGATTAGAGTTCACATATAAGTTCCTCACTCAATCAATGGAGCAGAGCATGGATAAATATAAAATAAAAATACTAACCAGAAGGATGTCAGCCCCTTCAGACTCATCAGCACGTGTTTCAATCAGAGCTTCTCTATAATTAGCGGGGTTCATTTGATAACTTTTTTTCCATAACACACACAAAAAAAACACTTCAATCCATCAAGTTTTCACATTAAGGATAAAGTCAGTGTTCAAACATATAAAACATTTACTTGTACTGGTTACTTACGTTTTTTTGTCCCCGAAACGTGGGTTCGAGTCTAAGGCTTCTCGAAATGGGCCATAAAAGGAGCTTGCATACCTACAAGTAGAATGAAAAACATGTTTTGAGCAAACCAGGCAATTTAAGCACTATACATATAGGTATATAGCGCAAAATAGGCGGGGTTAATTTGTTTTTGTAAATAATCAAGTATGTCAAATATGATTAACTATAATTATTCCATAATTCTTCGAATAAAATGACGAACGGATTTTATGCATCGAAAATTTACTCTGGGCAACTTTCAACCCATCAGATATCAAACAATGATTTAATCAATCCATTAATAAGTAAGGTTATCAAAATTTCCACCTCTAGTATTGGTGAAAATCATACTCTATTATGAGGGTTGATAAAAAAAATTACTTTGCGGTGTAGGACATAATAGATACGTGCTGAAAACCTTCAGCATCAAGAGCTGAACGAATTGCCCCTACACGACCATCCATCATGTCACTAGGGCTCACGACATCTGCTCCAGCACGAGCCTACAAAAGAAACACACGTCATCAAGAGTAAACTTAGAACTTATTAGCTAATATCATTATAATAAGTTGAATACTCGGGTGGCCTACGCAAAATTATAATTCAATATGCATGTTTAACATGAGAAATGCTATATCCTTCTATAAATTTTCCTATCGAACACTTGACAGAAATCCATAAGGTGGTGACTCAGTACCTGTGACACGGCCTGTTTGCATAATTGATGCACAGTCTCATCATTCATTATAACTCCTGCAAAACATAACACACATGCAATATATAAGGTCACATTGTAACACATAGCAATCAAATAATATTGAACAATAAGAAACTTGGCTGTGCAAAGCAACCAAGTACCAAAACATCAAGGCTGCACATGCGATGGTATTAATATTGAACAATAAGAAACTTACAAGTTACTATTCCACATTCTAATAGCAGAGAAGCTTTCCAACTTATACACCTAATGGTATTAACCTTTTTTGTTTTTCCCCCAAAAACACATACATACACACGCGAGAAACAAAGCAGCATAAGCTTGAAATATTGCTTTTAAATGAAATAGAAGCAAGAGCATGTATTTGAAAATGGATCAGGTGTGTGTAGAAAGTAGTAATTACCATCTTCTCTAACAATACCATCATGCCCATCAGAAGAATATGGATCTAGAGCAACATCAGTGTAGATAATCTGTAAATATACACATTAAACCATCAGAAATAAATACTCGCCAAGCAGAAGTACCACAACTAATAGATCTGCTAAAGAGGGTGGATTTGGTTTTTTGAAATTTATAAATTCTTAGGATTTAGAAAGTTCAATATGATTAAGAAATCTTCATTGCAGCAATAATAATCTAACTTTTCTAATGAAACAATTTAGGAGGTTTTATACATTTTGGGCCATTTTCAGCCCATTTTACAAGTTTGACCCGTTTCAATCTTCGTTAAGAAATTTTATTTTGCTAATTACACAAAAAGTATACCCATATGCCAAATTGGCCAATTTACCTGTAAATGCGATTAAAGGGCACCTCTATATTAACAAGGTCTATATTATCACTAATAGTAAAGCGGAAGGATTGTATGTAAATTCTTACAAGATCAGGATACTTGTCTTTGAGCAGCCGAATTGTTCGAGGTACTAGTCCAGAATCGTTGTATGCTTCATCTCCTGTGGGAGTCTAAAGAGACAAAACACAATTATGCAAGAGTTTCATGACAGCTAAATATAAAATTTGAAAATACAAGTGGCAACCTTTAATGCATCTGGAACTTTTGGGAAGAGCACAATACTATTGACCCCCACATCACGGGCCTTTGCGACCTGCACCAAGTGATGAATATGACATCTTTCATTTCAATAAAGTCAATTTGCATATTTTGATTGTTTCATGTTTGAATGGGTAAAACGTTAATAATTATAATGCTCTGTTAATAGACAATTAGCAACACACATAGACAACCCTAATCGTCAATAATCTTTCTAGTTGTACTGTTCCTCTTACTGAATCTGAAAACACATTATGTTTTCATTAAGTAATTTATATATTTATAGCTATATGATGCATCAAAATTGGTTGCCGGTCGCCCGGTCCTTCTCCAACCCAATAAGTTGCAGTATATCGACTAATTACTGAGACATCCAACACTTTAGTGTACGGAGGACCGCTAACTCTCTTAAACTTTCAAAATGGATGAACAAAAGGTGGAAATTCATACATCACTTTTCTTAATTAAAAGCTATATCAGAACATGAAAT
Organism: Chrysanthemum makinoi; assembly: GCA_910596185.1. Classification (NCBI taxonomy): domain Eukaryota; kingdom Viridiplantae; phylum Streptophyta; class Magnoliopsida; order Asterales; family Asteraceae; genus Chrysanthemum; species Chrysanthemum makinoi. Next base: position 112,871,831 of record OU343224.1, on the reverse strand, counting down.
ACAGATGGATTATACTTCAAGATGTCTCTATAACTTAAAAGGAAATATAGTTAACAGCTGATCTACTTTTCATTATAAGAAATAAGTTTTTTAGAAAATAAATAGTCTACAAGTATCACCAATCCTTTTATACTTTTACTATACAACTATAAATGTATTAAACACACACACACATACACATTTAGAATGAACCAGTAATATAGATGCCAGGTAGGTCCCCAAATGATGTTTGCTGGATATTATGATAGTATGAACAAAATTAGAAATTTGTGGGAACTTTCAAGAGGCAACCGTGTCCAACGTGACCTATTTTCAAGAGGAATGTTATCCCGAAAGAAAATTGGCAAACCCTAGACTAATAATCGAGTGTGCTAAGCCATGTTTCATTATCCCCTATTTAAGGAACTACCTATTTATGGTCATAATGTTGTTTGTTATCTTAGACATGTAAATACAAGCGGTACCTATACACTATTAACCCTAAATGAAGAGAATAGAACCAGGCCACTTTTTATTTTCCCACAAGAGAGCAAAAAATGATGTAAATAGGTAACAAAACCTCTTCAAGAAGCCCATGCCTCCATCCAAGCCTATAGCAACCAGGCATGGCGCCAATCGGAGTGTCTTCTTCACCTGAAAATCCAAAGAAGAATGAGAAAGAATTTAAATAAAAAATAAAAAGAACATAAGAAAACTATAGCACGGATTTGACCTTCATGAATAAAAAGAGGGTACACAAAGTTTGCAGGGGACAAGCTTGTTTCCTGGAATGCAGACCTAAAGACTGGTGATCTGCGATTACGTCGTGGTCGTCGAGACATATTCTACATGATTGAACAGGCAAAACATGTAAATATCAGGAAGAGTAGCTAATATCACAACTTTTTAAACAGTGATTAGGACACTCAGGACCTTGAATGAACCCCCTTTACCTTAGTAATACCTATCAAATTCATTTTAAACATTTAAGTTTCTTTATCATAATTGAAGTTACCATTCCATGAAATGCATAAACTGATTGATTTAATAGCAGCCAAAAAATTTCAGTAGTACATCGTAAGCTATTTAGTTCATTGTAACAAAAGAAATGTACAATCCCAACTGCGGTCATGTTTTTGTCAATGATAAAGTGAGAAGATATCTAAAATCAGAATAACATGAAACTTGAAGCAAATGGAATAAGACTTAAAATGCTTTTACACAATATAAACTAAGAGTATATTTCTCCAGATGGCAAGACCAAAATATGAAACATTCTTCAAAGTAGCAAGATGGGCAGCTCTGGCAATGGCAAAACGGTTGTGTCACTGTTGGTACAGTCCATGTCAAGTTGGGATGACCCACAGACACACTTTTGTCCGTTTTCTTATAAACAGCTAAAGATTTTTTATGATCACAAGACAAAATTGTTACAATAATAATCATAATCTGAAAATAAAAAGAAATAGAAAAGTGTATGCATTAATAATGGACTCTAGAAGACCTTTCATGTCGTTTCCCTTTTAGCTTTTTAATTGCATTGACCCATTTAAAATAAAACACAGCCCAAATCGACCCAAATTTATAATTAAATGGGTCAAAATTGCCACCTCTACTTGCTTTGCAGAAGGAAAAACACTGCCTCTGTAAATTGTTACAAAATTGTTGCTAACCAACTAGTAATGTAATGAAAAGAAACAAAGACAATGCAAATGAGAGGTTATAACACTTACAAGTGGAGAAATGACCGGAGTTCCAGCAGGGGCTGAAGGAACAGGCGGCACTGGAGGTGCTTCCGGGGCATTTCCGGCAACAACATCAGCCTCACTTTCCTCAATACTCTTACCCACACTTTTAATGGGTCTATCATTGGCTGAAGCCTTCACTGCAAACATACGCCTAGAAGGACAAGTAGACACCATAGGGCGAATTGTAAGGGTATTTGGTTTGAGATTTCCATGGCTCAGGCAATCTAAACCCTTCATCGTTCCAACATTCAATGGCATATTCACAATTGTAGAAGCCATAACTATGAATTCTGCAGGAAAACAAAATATGTTAGAAATTTTTGGAAGAAAGACCACGTTCTAACATTCCTCTCAAAAAGAGAAAAAAATGTGAGTGAAACCCTCATGTTGGAAGCCAAGCTACCTCTGCTACACACACAGCACACGCACACACACACAAACAGAATCATAGCAGTTCAGCATCAACTTTAGAAAACAACAAGGCAGACAAACTACAAAAAAGGGAAAATATCAAATACGAGAATACAGGCACATAGAGGAAAGTGAAACTTTGATCATTTAGAAATGAAATGCATCTCACCAAAATAATGTAACAGAATTCAATGCATTCTTTTTTATCAATGTATATTTGGCTATCCTCTTACAGTAACTGAAATTCGGGTAGCTTATTCAATGATGTGAGCGCTAAGTATACATAACTCAACCCCGGCTAAAATGTTTAGCAGGTTGGACCATTCACCCGATCAAGAGTTAAGTAATTAAATCACCAGGTTACCAGTTTCAGTTGGCCTCTCTCAATATGGAATCAAGGACTAAACAGCTCTAAACTTTAAGAGGGCAGCCCTCCAACCAGTCGGTTAAGACCATTTCTAATTAATTTCGATTTATACATTCAAGAATTCAAGATTATTAGCTTTTCTAAGACATGCGGAAATTATTTGCCCGCATGTAATTTCTTAGTAGTAAATTTAATATTCCTTGTTAAATCCTAAGAAGGGAATTTAATGTTAGCCACAAATCACACTTGCAACAAGAGGTTACATATAACTTCTGGTACGAAAATAACTATTTCGCCTAACTATTGATGCAAGAAAGTTAGCGCAAACAGTTCGATCGACCAATGCCTAAGCGGCAAATGTAAACTCATATAGACCATTTCCTCTATTTCTAATCTCCATTTGGGGGGCACATCAAAAAATCATGGAAATGAGACACATAAAACAAAAACAAGAAGTGAAAGCAAATTCAAGTTTCATTGTGTTCTTGTGAATTTGTGATTAAAAACTGAACTAATGAATGTTTATTTTCAATTGTAGAACACAATTACACACAAAGGTATTAATGTTTTATTCAAAGAGTTAGTTGCTGAAATTATACTAATCATAGTAAGTTACATTTAAATTTATCATACACAACACCATAAGTACATTTTTTTAACCAAACATAGCAACTCGTATCATAAAGTAAATAATGTTTCCATTATTGGTAAAATAATAAAAGTACGTTACTCTTACATGTGATTTTAGTACTGGAATAATACTAAAGGAGTAATTTTGCCAAAATCTTCTAAACATCTATTATCTACCATTAAACCAATTTTGAGTTTTGACAAAAACATATACTTATTTTCCTTTCGGGTTAATGATCTTTGAGGTCATTGTATTATGCAAAAATGTTCACTTTTTGTCATTGTACTAATTATTTGTTCGTTTAGGTCATTGTAGTATTGTACTATGAGTAGGTAATGGAGATTTAGCCCCGTGGACTAGTCAGCCAAAAAGTCGGAAACCATGGTTAATCAAAAAAACGCAGGTTTAGTTCATTGGGTACCATATATTTGAGTTAGCTTGTGAAAATATGATGAGTAAGACAAAGATTTATAACGGTTTAGTAACTTGACTGTATAATTTTCAAAAGTTAAAATGACTAATCAGAACATATTAATAGGTACAATGACCAAAATGAGCATAAATACAGCACAATGACCAAAATGATTAATCATTAAGCCTTTCTATTATAGAAAGAAATTGTTAAACAAAAGTGCAGCACCAGCATATATAAAGCATTTGGGCTATCCAAAAGCTCTCACGACTTAAGGGCGTGTTTAGATGATGAAAATGATCCCCTTTTGGGAAAAAAATCTTTTAGTAAAACGGGCAAACGGAGTAGGACCCCTATTCAGGTTACCGGGGGAAGTCGGCCTTTTTAGCTCTCATGTACACGGCCTAACCATGTTCTCTTCTAAGACTTTGGAATCACCTTGGGAAAATTGTTAAAGAAAAATGGAAAACGTGTTCAAATCAAGTTTTCATAAAAAGAACCACTCATGGGTGGCCTAGTGGCAAAAGGGCTTGTGACTATAGGTGTGACGTCTCAAGTTCAATTTCTGCTAGGTGCAAACAACGCTAATCTCGTGAAAAAGGACGGCTTTACCCGTTCGAGTATGTGTGGCGGTGGGTTCAAAACTTCTAAACCCGTGGATTAGTCCGAACACACACACACACACACACACACCCCCACCCAAAATAAAACTAAAATTTGGAAAGCCATAAAATTGCAGTTTTCTAAAATTTTCCCTTAAACTAGTATCCCAAAAAAAATCCAAACACATTAAAAAAAAACCTCTTTTAATCAAGATTAGTTAACAGTCAAATGCAGATAAACAAATATAAAGATACAAATGAGCAACAAATGCCTATAAAAGGTACGAGTACAAAAGTAACAGGTCTTACCGACGGAATTGATGCAGCAGCAGCAGCAACCTTCTTTTGGTCGTCAATTATTGTGCGTGTGAGTTGAAGTAGCAGTTAGCTAATGTTTGGTATCCTATTATAAGATGAGATTTTGTTTTTATTCCTACAAACTTTCTAATTCATAAAGTTGCTACTAAACTTTTCTTTTATACATTTTGCACCAAACTTTCTTTTGACCATTTATAAGGCTAGAAGTAATCGTTAGGCTATGTTTATTGGTATAGGTTGCCAACCTTTTGAAGGACAAAAAGGACATAAAAAATAATATTATATTAAAAATAAGCAACCTAATGAAGCAACCTAGATTACTCGGCAACCCAAGATTGCCAACCCACAATCTGCCTTTGTGGCTTTTTTTTTCCTTTTTTCTTTTGTAGTTTTTAATATTTAGTATAGATTGGTTGGGTTGTTAATAAATGATGAGAAAATATAGATTGGTTGTATGTATTTGTTGTGTAGGTGGAGGAAATAGATAATAATATTTTATTAAGATATTGGGTTGTGATGGGTTTTTGATAAAGATAGTCTTACAAAATCCATCATCTCTACGTCAGGTCATATTAAACCCGCCACCAAACAATTCTAATGGTTACCAAACCAATCCATATAAAAATACGTCACTTTATACAAAAGTACCACCACAATAAGCATAAACAATTATTGTGTGTGTGAGTTGTATCATATTATAAGATGAGATCAAACACTTCTCACACTCAATTACAAAAATAAACACTTTCAAATGAGTTTACCAAAATCGACACTTTGGATGAGCAAACCATTTGCTCTCCAATTCATTTCACCCACATATCCTCGCTACAAGACAAAAAATACGGAGAGCAAATGATTGCTCTCCCCATGTTTGCTCTAAAGTGTCGATTTTAATAAAAACAGGTTTAAATGTTCATTTTAATAAAGGTGGAGATAAAGTGTTTATTTTTATTTTTTTAAAATCTCTTTTGTTTTTATTCCTGCAAACTTTCTAACTCATGAACTTGCTACTAAACTTTACTTTTTTTTAATCATTTTGCATCGAACTTTCTTTTGACCAAACTCATTGCCTCTACATGAGCATCACATTATCATTTATCCATCATCAAAGAGTTCTAATGCTTATCACCAAACCAAACATATAAAACAAACCACTTTATACAAACATGTTCCACAATATACCCCACAAAAAAATGTGAACCGTTTGGTGGTCAGCACCATCAAGCCATTGCAAAAGAAAAGGGACCGCACGTGATGGAGATATGTATGTAAGGGGGTATTCGCGTGATTGTGGGAGGTGGTGGTGGTGGTGGATAACCCAAGCCTAATAGGGGTAAGTAAAGGGAAAGAAAGATGATTTGCAAACTCTTCATTTTGATTTGCACAATCAACTATACAAGCATATAAAGAAGACTGTAAATATTTTACAACTATATAATGCATATGGTTGAGTGTGTCAATCAAAAATATGTGTGCGCAAGATCGGCTGTAAAGGGGTGCGACACGTGCATTGGCACAGGGCACCAACCAAATAGGGCCACCAAAATTTGCATTCACTTATTATATATATGTGTAGTATAGTATTTTATCAATGTATATATTAATATATAAGAGGTTAAGAGATGAGGACTACGTAGTATAATTTATATATGATAGTTAGTTTTTTAATTTTTATGGGTCCAACCAATAAAGCCTAAGGCCCAAATCCCAATAGTATAAATAGACAAACATGTCCCAAATAGAAAACGATTCTAGCAGTTTTGGAGAGATACCGTGTTGGCGGTTGCGGCAATATTCGTTTATATCTGATCCCATTGTCTTCAATTTGTATAGTTTTTCCATTAATCACTCTGGTAACGTTTCAAAATTAACTTTTATATAATTATATTAAGATTTTTGTTTTATAGAATACAATTCTTTAATCTTTTATGTTTCAATTTTAATCGTTAATTGTTTAGCTACTCACTAATTGGATTAGTTATTTACTTCTTTTGTAATAAAAGGTAGCAATGTAGTACTAATTAGATAATTTTTTGTTAATTGTTATTGTTTCTATGTGTTAGAAGTGTTTGACCCGTTTATCAAGGAGCATGTGTGACGCATCTCGAGTGAAGAGATTCACGTTCATTATCTAGGTCACACCATCCAAAATGAGTTGATACAGTTACTTGAGCGTGAAATTAGGTCGGAAATTAATAAGAAAATAAAGCAAGCAAAATATTTCTCTGTGATACTTGATTGTACGCCTGATACTAGTCACCAAGAACAAATGTCTTTGATATTAAGATATGTGAATGTCTCCTCCAAGTGTGTTAGTGTTGAGGAATCCTTTTTAGGGTTTCTAAATGTTGATGATACTACTGGTCAAGGTTTATTTGATGTTACACAAGCTGAACTGAAGGCTCTTGATCATGATATTGATGATGTGTGTGGTCATGGCTATGATAATGGATCAAATATGAAAGGGAAACATCGTGGAGTACAAAAGAGATTTCTCAATATAAATCCAAGAGCTTTTTATACTCCATGCGGTTGTTATATCCTTAATCTTACATTATGTGATATGGTTAACACTTGTAAAAGATTTTTTGGCAATCATTCAACGCATTTACACAATATTTTCTAATTCTTCTAAGAGGTGGAAAATTCTGAAAGATAACATGAAAGGGTTGACTCCTAAGTCACTGTCTACGACTCGTTGGGAGAGTCGTGTTGAGAGTGTCAAAGCCATCAAATTTCAACTTCCGAACATATGAGAAGCTTTAATTCAAGTTGTAGAAAACTAGAAGGGGGGTTGAATAGTTTACCGATTAAAATCTTTGTTTTGAAACTTATTGAAAGATCAATTGATATTGATCTTAAGTATGTTAATGAAATATGCAAGCAATATGTAATAAGTAAATAAGGAAAGAAATTATCAAACCACAACAAGTTGTTTATAGTGGTTCGGCCTACAAGGACTCTTTTTCCTTGCCCTACTCCACTCCCCGAGTCTCACACTCGAGAGTTTAACTTCACTAGTCAACAAGCTCCTTTCACCGGCGGAGAAAACCTTTACACTTCGCTTACACTATTTCCGACACTAAGCTAGATGTCGAGTTCTTTCCAAGGGTACAACTACTCCCACACACAATGTATTTTGAGGACTAAAATACTAACCACTCACACTCACAAGATTATGATGGTTTGATACAACAATGAAGTATGGATCAATACTAGATCATACAACACTAAACAAACAAGACTTCCAACTTCTCGTTGAAGCTTGAATATGACTTGATCTTCTTTGCTACAAAAGAGATCACTAATATGACATGAAACTGAGTTAGAAAGGTTAGAGAGAAGATATGTATGAGAGTATGTTAGAAAGGGATGAGAAACTACTTGGCTTGGCATTGCTATTTATAGCCAAATTGGACAGGAGCGTCCACGGACGGCGGACCCCTTAAAAGGGTTCCGTCCGTGTACCAATTTGGATCGACAGTCAAGATATCAAATCTTGCCTAAAGTCAACTCTATCTAAGTGAGATTGTGCAAGATATGAAGAGTACAAATCTTCACAAAATATCTAATGGAATCTTCCAATGATTTCCATGATGTAATACATGATGTCAAATGTTGTATTACTATTTATAGAAATATGCAAATGCTTAAGTAGTGTTTGGTTTTAAGAACCTAACACATTCTACAAACTACTATCATACATAATGATTAGAGTCATATCAAGATGTTACTAATCATAAATGTAAATGCTTGAATGATGAATATATTGTTTGAGAAAGCTTGTTTTAATATCTAATAAACTTGACAAGCTTTAAGCTTTTATAAATTAAATTTACTTTTGTCGTTAACAAAACTTAGGCAAAGATCAAAAATATAAATAACGTTTAATGACGATATTTGTATTAACACAAGTTTTAGAGAAAGATAACGATTTTGTGATCCAAAGTTAAGCAAAATCTCTAGCAACAAATGAGCTTGGTGATTTTGAGTTTATAACAGAAATAGTAATTTGGTTTGAGATCTTAAACAGGGTAAATTTAGTGAGCAAAAAGTTACAATCTGATGATATGCTAATCAATGTTTCTATTACAGAAGTGCAAGATCTAATATCTTTCTTCAAGGAGTTTCGAGATACCGGGTTTTCTAATGGGGTTGATGTTGCTAAGCAAATTTCCATCGAAATGGATATCAATCCATTGTTCATTCAGAAGTGCGTTATTCGTAGAAAAAGACAATTCGATGAGGATCCTATTGAAGAAAATGTTATATTATCTGCCGAGGAATCAATTAAGGTCAATTATTTCTTGTACATTGTTGATCAGGCAATTGCTTCTCTTACAACAAGATTCGAACAATATCAAGAGTATGAGGATATATTTGGTTTCTTATTTACCTGTGACAAGTTGAAGCTATATAATGACGACCGTCTTAAATTATGTTGTAGTCATCTTGAAGCCGCACTCAAGAATGGTGATCGATATGATATTAATGCAAATGAACTTTATGTAGAGTTAAGGTCGCTTAATAATTACTTGCCAACCGAGAATATGAGGCCCATTGATGTCTTAAATTTTTTTAAACAAGATGATTATTATCCCAATGCGATAATTGCATATAGAGTATTGTTGACTATTCCAGTAACAGTGGCATCTGCAAAAAGAAGCTTCTCAAAACTGAAACTATTAAAGTCATACTTGCGGTCAACAATGTCACAAGAAATGCTAAATGGATTATGTTAATACAAATAAACCGTAAAAACGTTTATTAATATTTTGCGATCTCTTTGTGTTTTGTTGATAACAAATGTAATGTTATCTTAAGTATAATTATAAGGATACATGTTATTTTTGTAAATCATTTACATATAGCCATTTAAATACAAAAATGTAATAATTAAGCATTTGTTGTAATAGTTTATTAGGATGGGTAAAAACCATAACTCATAGACCATAACCCATGGATCTTAACCCATACCAAAGAAGACTTGATACAATGTATACTTAGATACATTGAATCAAAAGAAAACCCATGGACCAACCCATAACCCATGACCCATAACCAAAAAACCCATAGGCAAAGAGGAGCGTACCACGGATCCCTAGGATTACACTAGACGGATCCCAAGTGGAAGGGATCCGTGGGATCCGTGGAGCAGAGGAGAAATTTGCCTATAAATAGAGAGCCATTTCTTCATTCTAAACCACCCCTCTTCTTACTAAATCTCTCATACACTCTCATTCTCTTCTAACATATAGATCACTTGATCTAGAGATTTGTTCTTCTTTCTTTCTATTTGTGATCCTCATATGGGTCCTTCTCTAAGGCGAGATCACGAGCATTCTACAAGTCATCCAAGCAAGAGGTCCTTGATTGATTTGTCACTCCATAAGATTTCGTAGCGAAGATCTTGTATTTGATATTTCACATATTTGTTGTGTAATAGTTGTGTTGGTTTGGTCCACCGTGCTACGGACTCGGTATCTAGCTTTGTACCGGAAAAAGTGTAAGCAACGTTGTGAAGGCTTCTCCGCCAAGTGAAGGAGTTTGTTGACATAGTGCTTGAAACTCGAGTAGGTGACTCGGGGAGTGGAGTAGGGCAAGGAAGGTGACCTTGTAGCCGAACCACTATAAATCGGTTGTGTCTTTTCTATCCCTTAACTTTATTTATTTGCTTGCATTATCATTAGATGTAAGATATAACTTTTCACATACACATCATAACATTAACACAAGGTAGCATATAGATGGAATTCTAGAGAGAGAAAGTTAGATGTTTAGGGAACTTAGTGAGAGAAAGTGAAAGATATTATTATGAGCTCCAACTCTCTACCTTGGGAGGTAGAGAGTATTTAAAGTCTTACATAAAACCCACACATCGGGTACGTGGATCAGGCATACAGTGGGTAAAGACCGTCCGTCCTCCACGGTGTTACTTAACTAAATACTACTTAACTTAATATTACTATGACTACGAACTTTCTAACGATTACATATACTTGAGGTGACCGACTCTTTAATACCTGGAATTTCTAATTCCTAACAATCTCCCCTAAGGGAGGTCACCTCAATCATGCACTAAAATTACATTGAATACAAACAGATATGACATTAACAATTGTTCTTGCATTCTTGATGTAGTCCTTTGTTCCTAAGCTCGTAGTCATTGATTCTTCACATTGCATGTTTGGTTACTTCAAGTGGAGGTCTATTCCTGATCCACGTGATAATAATTTTGAGCCAGCTTTTGGGATCATCGGCTAGTAGAAAATCTTTGATACATCCATTGTGGTGTTGGTATTATGTGATGTTGTGACATTCGGACCGACATGCTCACATTCTGGATCATGATATATTCTCATCAGATTAGCGGAAGCATTTGTTGATTCATGATATTGGCGGCGTAGCGAAGCATGGAGTAAAAATATCGAGTCATTGATGCACTAATCATGATTTCTTTTGAGATGAATGTGTTAGGTGAGCATGCGGGTATGAATTGACCGCTTCATTACGATCGCAAGCGTCGGGTGTACTGCATAAGGACAGTTAGCAATAAAGCGCACGAAAGTGTCTTTGAACACTTTCGATGAATTGAGGTACACGGCCCACGGTTCCCGTTGATCGATACAAGTACTACTGTGATCGGTATAATTCGAGAATTTCCTTGAGGGTTTTGCTCTAGCGTTCTCAAACCGAACGTCTCAAAGAAGACAACGACGGAGTGAGTGAACCGGCGAATTTTAGTCACGATTGATGAAAAGAGATTTGAAAAACAATCGTGTATTGCTCAATAGAAATTGTTTTTGCAATATAACGAAGGTTTTAATGAAAATCAATTATCAATCATAAAACACCTTTTGATTTGAAAAATTAGTACACGGTCGACGTGCTTATGAAAAGAGTTTTTAAAGCACAAAGACCGGTTTTTCAAAGGTATCCGTCAATCCATAACCTGAACCGGGATTGATTCAAAAGATTGAATCGCCCCATTGTTTACGTTCGGTTGTCACATGGTTGATCTGTATAATAGATCTCACATGCCACCTACCCGGAGCTTGTTAGATGTTGGCTCCAGAAGGCTTTCCATCTTCATTGTGAATATGTTTACATATCACTCGGATGTTCGGCAATACCACAAGGATAATGCGTAGGACTCAAGATATAATCTCTCTTTCCACATTGTGTGAAACAGAGAGTCTTCATTGAAAAGTGTCCTAATGAGATTTATTGATGATCTCGTGGCTCTAGACTCAATTATGTGCATATTTGGATCTGTGGGAGACTAGGGAGAGGGTCTCCTTCTTCAATATCAACAATCTCTAAGAGAAAGTCGATAGATAATGTCGGTTCCCCGTGAGAATGAAACAAGTCCTTTTAAGAGGAACTTGAGTGGTTAAGAAAGTTGAAGTGCAAGGTCGTCACGGGTCCATGACGTCTTGTCTTCAATACCGATGTTACCATCAGTAGCATATGAATTGAACCCGGTTTCTGGCCTAAGGTTGAATAAATGGAGGGCTATTTGTTTTCACCCTTTTCTCATTCAATTCTTTTTAATTCTTCAACCCCTTCAGAGCTTACCGAGACTTCATAGCTAGAACCTTGTTGGGTTTATTCGGTACTAGCTCGGTCTCGATGCACTCTTCCCATTCCTCATTTTTCTCCTTTTATTATCATACCTGAGGACTTCTACACTACCTAGTGGATTGTCCCTGGGTAGATCCCTCCGGTTCTGGCGGATCATGGGAACCAATACCTAACCTTATCATCCTTATATCACCGTACATAAAGTAAAGTTGGTCGGTCTATTTGGTATTGTTCATCCGCCATAGGAACCAATTGAAAACCATTTGAAAATCAATCCGGATACTTGTGATATATTATCAAAACATTTTGTACCTGAATTGTTTTTGATATTTTTAGAATAAGTGCTCCCCTCAACATGTGCATCAAATGTTTGAAATTGTTTTGCACACGGAGGCAAGAGGAAGAAATTAACTTCTTTGATTACCATTTTCTAAAAAATATCAACATCACTTCCTTGATCAAATCAAGTAGATAAAGCATTTTGGGGAAGGATGAGGTTTTCATGAATTTGCTCCTCCTCAACATGTGCCTCGAGATTTGAAAAGAGTTTTGCACATACTAGAGGGAAACTGCACATTGAGATAAGTGATCACGTTTCAAATCATTGTGGTTTAATATAGATGCTCCCCTCAATGTGTGCATGGAAAATTTGAAATCGTTTGTCACTTACGGGAGGCAAACATGCTAATCACTTAAGAAACCATTTATCGAATTATCGGTTTAAATCCTATTTAAATCACAACTTCTTCCCCGATCACAATTATTAAAACATTTGAGATTTGTGATCTCTGTAGATTTAAATTGATTTTGAAAGCATTTAAGGAGAATTGTGACATGATTATGAAAGCGTTTTTAGCGATAAGGATCGATGTTGAGATTTTAAACTCCATTGGTTAAACATGCATGTACATCTTTTGAAAACAATTTAATGCCAAATAACTTTTAATTTAATTGAAATCATTCTCCCCTCAATCAATGACATAGGTTGTTGATTGAGCGATAGAGATTTTGTCGATAAGTCCCTGATGATTATCAAAAATAGAGACCGAGTTATTTTTCAAAGCATTTAGTTTTCAGCAGATAAATGTTATAGAATCCGAGCATGGAATTTGAAAACATGGTAAAACATGGCTCTGTTCTTTCTTTTAAAACCGGGTTATTGCATGAAAATGACAATAAACCATTGTTTCTCTTTCTCTCAAACATAATTTTTGATTTTTGAATTTTTTTTGGAATTGACCAACATCTAAAGTCCCGTGTCATTCTTTGAATGACAGCACAAAGACCGTAGATATTATCGAACCGAGAAAACGCATGACAAAAGACAATATTTTTTGAAGATTTTTTTTTTTTTTTGAATTTTTTGATTTTTATGGATTTTGAAGGTTTTATAATTTTGTATTTTGATTTTTGAATAGATATATACAAGAGATAGATGAAGATAGACCTTTACTCCTCGTCTTCCTCTTGAAGACGTTTGAGAGTATCTGGTTGAAGGCTTTTCAAGCCAAGGCGTGGAAGAATAAACTCAAAACGTTCTCTTGGAAGAGCTTTGGTGAAGATGTCCGCTAACGATATTCGACCTCACAAAATATAGTTCCACCACACCTTTTTCCACTTGTTCACTGATGAAATGATGTCGAATGTCGATATGCTTTGCTCTTGAGTGTTGAACGTTGTTGCATGAGAGAGTAATATCACTTTTATTATCACTGAGAGGATTTTGTTGAATTCAAAGCCATAGTCGATAATTGAGATCTCATCCATAGGATTTGAGCACAACAAGATGACATGGCTATGTATTCACCTCTGTAGAGGAAATAGAAGTACTCATTTGCTTCTTTGACGACCAGCTCACTAGTTTATCACCCAAAAGCGAGCACCTCCGGATGTACCGGCGTGTATCTTGACAACTGCATGATCGGCATCTGCATAGGCCGTTAGTGACATACCGGTGTCCTTCGGGTACCATAGTCCCATATTGATGGTTCCTTGGAGATACCGAAAGACCCGTTTAAGCGCTTCAAGGTGCTTTTTAGTAGGCTTAGCACGGTATCTAGCACACATGCAAACGAACAAGATGTACGGTCTACTAGTGAGGTACATCGGGATCCAATCATACTACGATATTTCGTTTGGTCAATCATGATCCCCGAGTGGTCCTCATCTAGTTTGGTTCGATCAATCATGGGGGTGTCAACAGGGTCACATGAATCAAATCCAAATTTCTTTAAAATCTCATTTGCATATTTAGATTGATTTATGAAAATGCCTCCGGGACTTTGTGAAATTTGTAATCCCAAGAAAAATGACATTTGTCCCATCATTGACATTTGAAACTTAGAACTCATTTCATTAGAAAAACGATCACATTCCATTGGGTCGGTCGAGGCAAAAATAATATCATCAACATAAATTTGAACATGAGTTAAATGTTTGCACGACTTCTGGTGAACAATGTAGGATCAACTGCTCCTTTGCTGAATCCGGTTGATAGAAGAAACTTTGACATTGTATCATACCATGCCCTTGGTGCTTGCTTTAAACCGTAGAGAGCCTTCTTCGATAAAGCGTGAGTAGGATGCTCTTGATTCACAAATCCTTCAGGTTGGTGGCGTAGCGACTTCTTTAAGATCTCTGTTGAAATGCCGTCTTCACATCCATCGATACACTACCATGTTCTTACTAGCAAATTAGCCGAAAGATTACGATTGCCTCGATTCGAGCAACAGGAGCAAAAGATTCTTCAAAGTCTATACCCTCCTCTTGACGATATCCTTTAGCAACTAAACGAGCCTTGTTCTTCAACACATCACCATGCTCATCAAGTTTTACTTTGAAGATCCATTTGAGTGCTATAATCATAGCACGATGCGGGCGGTACTAACTCCCATACATCAAGTCGATCAAACTCATGAATTTCATCTTGCATGGCATTGAACCAGGTGTCTTCATTCATGGCGGTTTTAACATCTTTTGGTTCGATCTTAGAAAGTACGGAGTTGAAGAAACACCATAAGGCATCGGTTGCAATTTGTTTCCGGGTTGATCTGGGGCGAGAGGGATTTCCAATGATGTTGTCTAATGGATGATCGTGAGTCCATTTTCTAAGGTGTTCATGGCAGTTGTTGAGGCGAGGTAGGTGAGTCGATGTCTGAAGAAGATGGTTCGATGATGATTCAGGAGTAGCAAATATGTTTTCAAATGGAGCATCCTCAGGGGTAGCAAAGGGATTAACTTCATCATTGATGCCAGAAACATTTCCATGATGTACATTTGAAGAATGTTGATTTGTTGATGAGGCGAAGGATCGGCAGGTTCTTGACTTAAAGATATTGAGGATGAAGGATTGACTTCATTCACG
Source organism: Chrysanthemum makinoi (assembly GCA_910596185.1). Taxonomy (NCBI): domain Eukaryota; kingdom Viridiplantae; phylum Streptophyta; class Magnoliopsida; order Asterales; family Asteraceae; genus Chrysanthemum; species Chrysanthemum makinoi. Next base: position 112,856,415 of record OU343224.1, on the reverse strand, counting down.
GGAATATGAGCATCCTCGTTGCGGGAATCATCACCTCATTAGTGTTTGAATCATACAGTTCATCAAACATAGGATCAAACAATTTCTTTACATCATCTTCAAATGGAGGTACATATGGAGTTTCTTGAGTAGAGTTTGGAACAAGAGATGAACCAATGGGACTGTCTTGAAGTGCAGGTCCTGAGCTGGAGTGTTCAGGAGCCATTTGACCGGTCAGCTCATCAAACGTAACGTGAATGGTTTCCATGATATTTCGGGTTTGTAGAAAACTAGAAGGGGGGTTGAATAGTTTACCGATTAAAAAACTTTGTTTTGAAACTTATTGAAAGATCAATTGATATTGATCTTGAGTATGTTAATGAAATATGCAAGCAATATGTAATGAGTAAATAAGGAAAGAAATGATCAAACCACAACAAGTTGTTTATAGTGGTTCGGCCTACAAGGACTCTTTTTCCTTGCCCTACTCCACTCCCCGAGTCTCACACTCGAGAGTTTAACTTCACTAGTCAACAAGCTCCTTTCACCGGCGGAGAAAAACCTTTACACTTCGCTTACACTATTTCCGACACTAAGCTAGATGTCGAGTTCTTTCCAAGGGTACAACTACTCCCACACACAATGTATTTTGAGGACTAAAATACTAACCACTCACACTCACAAGATTATGATGGTTTGATACAACAATGAAGTATGAATCAACACTAGATCATACAACACTAAACAAACAAGACTTCCAACTTCTCGTTGAAGCTTGAATATGACTTGATCTTCTTTGCTACAAAAGAGATCACTAATATGATATGCAACTGAGTTAGAAGGGTTAGAGAAGATATGTATGAGAGTATGTTAGAAAGGGATGAGAAACTACTTGGCTTGGCATTGCGATTTATAGCCAATTTGGACGAGGCGTCCACGGACGCGGACCCCTAAAAAGGGTTCCGCCCGTGTACCAAATTGGTACGCCTCGGCAGTCAAGATATCAAATCTTGTCTAAAGTCAACTCTATCTAAGTAAGATTGTGCAAGATATGAAGAGTACAAATCTTCACAAAATATCTAATGGAATCTTCTAATGATCTCCATGATGTAATACATGATGTCAAATGTTGTATTACTATTAATAGAAATATGCAAATGCTTAAGTAGTGTTTGGTTTTAAGAACCTAACACATTCTACAAACTATTATCATACATAATGATTAGAGTCATATCAAGATGTTACTAATCATAAATGTAAATGCTTGAATGATGAATATATTGTTTAAGAAAGCTTGTTTTAATATCTAATAAACTTGACAAGCTTTAAGCTTTTATAAATTAAATTTACTTTTGTCGTTAACAAAACTTAGGCAAAGATCAAAAATATAAATAACGTTTAATGACGATATTTGTATTAACAATCTCCCCCTTTTTGTTGAGGACAAAATATAAATTTTATTTTTATAAAAGAAACAAAGTTTGTACAAGAGTTATAAAAATATTAGTTTTAGAGCTTGAAAAGAAAATGATAATGCAAGTGTATGAAATTTGACTTTTTATGAAAGTCAAAGAATTCACTAGTTGATGCATGATGTTTGACTTTTTCAGAAAGTCAAAGTATGCAGTTTGACTTTTTCAGAAAAGTCAAATATAAATAATTTCAATGTTCTATATTTTCTCCCCCTTTTTGTCTCAACAAAAGAAGAGGCTATCTTGAATGTAATGAGCCGAGCTATTATCTCCCCTTGTTCAAAGCTCCCCCTAAATTGGGTGCTTTTGTGGGAAGATACATGGATTGTGACAATAAAGCAAAAAAAAAAAAATTGTTAGTAATAATGAGCATTCACAAGCATTTCCAAACACTATGTAATGACACCAACAATATAAGAAACAACATTCATTAGTTAAAATTTTTCATGAGTAAAGATCATGAAAAGAGAACACAATGATGTGTTTCTAGTACAAGAAAATGAAAATTATCCTAAAAAAATAAAAGAAAGACTATTTTAAAACCATCCTAAAGTGATGGTGGATGGGAAAGAGCGTTGAGACGCTCAAGAATGTGGTTGAGGATGAACCTCATTTCTTCGTGGAAGTCATGGACCATAATCCGGGTCCGTTCCACGGTTTGACCCGTTGGCTCACAAGTAGAGCAACCATGCCTTGGAGGGTAGAAAGTTTGGGGAGGTTGTGGTGGTGGAATGGTGGATGTGTTGGTGGTGTTGGGGATGTTTGGAGTGGTCATGATGGATGCAAGCAAAGCACTTTGCATTTGCATTGTCTCACTTAAGTGAGAATCCACCATGCCTTTGAATTGGTGGAGGTTGTGAAGTTCGGCTTGAATCTCCTCTCTAGTGGGATTGTCATCCCACATGCTCTCCGGAATGTCCTCAATATGAGGGGACATTGATGATGGAAGTGGATGATCCCCGTATAAAGGACCATGAATGTCCTTGTAAATGGGGTGGAAAAGGAGAGGTCTTGGCCCTAATGGGGCGTTTGGGTCAATGGATGACCGAGGTGATTCATGAGCGATTTGCTCAATGGTGCCAAAGGATGGCAATGGTGGTGGATGACTTGGCCTAGGAGGCAAGTCTTCCAAGTCCTCTAGGAAAGGATTTGGTGATGTTGGTGGAGTTGAAAATAACTCCATGGGAGTGAGAGTGGGAGACCTTGGTGAAGGTGGTGAGGGTGTTTTGGATGTTTGGATGGGTGCCGGTGGAGGTGAAGTAGGTGTTTTTATTGGTGGTGGAGTGGTGATCACAATGTGTGATGAAGTAGGTGTAGCTAAGGTAAGGTGTGTATCATCTCTAATGGGAGATGAGATTGTGAGTGGTGAAGATTCGGATGATGAGCTAAGATTGACAAAACAACAAGGCCTTACGCTCATTCTAGCGGTTTTCTTGCAAGGTTTTGGTGATGATTTAGTCATTTTAACTTGGGTTTTGATTTGCTAGATAGTAATGAGAATGAAGAAGGTGTGAGGATGATCATGGTAAAGCCTTTCAATTTATAGAGGTAAGAAATTGTTGAGAAAAGGTTTGATTTGATGTTGAACCATTGAAGAGATGAGGTTCCTAATGATTTGGAAGTGGGTTGAATGCTAGTCATATCACCCAAGTCAATCCATACAAAGAAGATGGAGTGAAGAAGAAAAGATATGCAATTAATGTGTTCTAGTGAGTGGAATTTCCTAATATTCAGATTACCCACGGGTTTGAAGGTACCAAAAATTTGGTTCCTTCCTTTATGCCAAAGGGCTCCTTGGGTGGATTTTTCAAAATTTTGAATTTTGGTGGGAAATGGATTTCTTACATCCCTTAGTGAATAATACTAGTTCTAATAACAGTATAAACTAGTTAAGGTTGATTTTTAAGTGATGGAAGATAATTTGGAATCACGAAAGAGTCGAAATTCAGAAAATTACCTGGAGGATCCACGGCACCAAAATCATATACTGACGGAACCCAAAAAGTGGTCTGGTCGCTGAACAGATATGGCGGTACCAAATTACATAAAGGACGGTACCAAGATAATGGTGCCGTCGATCCGTGAAGTCTTGAAATTTGGACAGAATGTTTCTTAAAACACGAAATTTTGAAACACGAAATTTTTCTCAAAACTTGTTATACTAAACATTTCTAGTTAGGAAAAGTAAATAACACATATGTAAACATAGTGGAGCATAGATTAAGAGCAAGGCTTATTGATTTTCACAATATAGTGAAAATGGGTAAAATTTGATAGCATACTTGTGCTATCCCCCTGCATGAGTTTGTTAGCATACACCATTGTTTTAAGTTATATTATCATCCTACATAATAAAAACAACTAAATTGTATCAAACATTAATGATAAAGCATTGTTCCAAACACTCCTTAAAGTACCCTTATTTGTCCAATTTCTTGTAAATCTTGTTCATCATCCTACCAAGGCACTTGAACATTCTCTTAATTTGCTTGAATTCTGTGATTCATTCTCAATCTCGGGAAGAGATGCGTAATACTCATGAGGTGGAAGATGAGAGCTTGGAAGACCATCCTCGGAGCTATTTGATGATGATGATGAAGGAGTTGGAGGTTTAGCTCTCTTGCCTTTAGTCTTAGCAACTCGATCATCACTCAAAGGTACAAAGATGTGAGGGATGAGTTCATAGTGAAGGTGCATTCCTTTTGGGGTTGGTGGAATTGGGGCGAAGTTTCTATAGAGACGGGTGAGAAGCATCCCGTATGGAAGAGCAACGGATCCTTGAGTTGGAATATCAATCATTCTCCTAGCTATGTAGTAGGCTAAGTTGAATGGTTGTCGGGTGGACAAGTTGTAAAGCATGTGACAAAGACAAGCGTTTATGTGATCCCTATTCCCTATGGTGCTAATGACGTTTGCTCTAAGTAACTCCTCCCATTTCTTAAATTCGTGCTTAAGTTCATTGAGCTCCATTCCATATGGATCTCGGTCTACCTCTTTTCCCTTTCGGGTTACTCGGGTTGTATCCGTTTTTGGGTTAAAAAGGTGTTCACGGATGACATCCTTATCGGCTAAACGGGTTATGTAGGGAAGAGAGCGGTCATTGATTGCATCAAAGGCGGTGAGTGACCACTTATCCGTGTAGACACAAGTTCCTCGGTTGGGAATTCCTAGTACTCTAGCAAATTCACTTAAAGTGATGGTGTAGTCATTTTGGTTGATTCTAAAGCTAAGACAAAACTCATCATCTTCATCACTAAAACCGGTTACACTAGCATAGAATTCTAAAACGAACCTAGGACAAATTGGTTCATCAATGTCAAGAAGACAATCGAATTGAATGGCGGCTAGTTCTTCACGAAGATTGGTATGCTCAAGGAAGGATGAGTGAATGGTTCTACCCTCGTGGAAATACCTTGATTCTAGACCCCTAAATATTTCTATTTGTTCCTTGGTGAGTCCTTTGGTTTTGTGGTGTTTGGGAATGTAGTTAAGAGTGTCTTTGTGATCATAGAATCTTGCGGCTACCATGGTTATTCCTAAGGACAAGAGTTAACATGTTAAAAAATAAGATAAATTTTAACGTTTTTGATTCTAGTGTGTGCCTATATGAAAACAATTTGGAGTTGCGGTTATCTCGACTCATTTTATGCACAAAATGGTTTTAGTGGAGTGTTTGGCAAATACCATGAGATAACCCAAATGCTCCTAATTCAATGTGGCTATATTTGAATATACCCGGGAGTGCATATTAGTTATGCAATACCTTTAGTATTCAAGAGCATGCAAGTGATGAAAATTCTAACGTTTCTATTTGTATTAGCAATGAAAGAATGTTTTCCTATAAGTGAGAAGCTTTTCAAAACTTTTGACATGGGGTGTTTGGTTGTTTGAATAAGGCCTTATATTTATTATCTATCAATTAGTGGGAAACATGATTTGTTTATGCAATATGATAATGTAGTACCTAATTTGAATGACTAGTTATGCAATTTGCCAATTGAATTCATATTTGGTATTAAAGCATACATAAAACCCCATGTAATGATTTGTGATAGTTTTGTGCATAAATAAGAATCCTAGACTCAGAATTAAGAGATGAAATGTAGTTAGGATACTTACAATGATGTTATCTTCAGTGATTAGTGAGTGGGAAGATGACAATAATGAGCTTGGTTTAAGTTTTGCACGTTTTGGTAAAGTAAGTTGTGAGGAAGAAGATGTTATGTTATAAAGCTGTTTTGCTTACGTAGACACCACGGACGGACGGCACCAAATTTTTGGTTCCGTCCGTGTTGTCGTTTGGTGCGTGGCTACGATAGAGAAACAAGACAAAATTGTTTTGGTTTGACTATTCTAATGTTTTAGGCTATGTTTATCCTACATGCTTGGTTCCATTAACCCTAAACCAAGTCTAAGAAGATTAAAAGGTTCTCGTTTAAGAGGTTTAGTAAAGATGTCGGCAATGTTGTCTTTGGAGGATACTTTCTCGATTGAAATGTTTCCTTTTTGAACATTGTCGCGAAGAAAGTGATGACGGATTTCAATATGCTTTGTACGAGCATGTTGAGCGGGATTCTTCTGAGATCGATGGCTCCTTTGTTGTCGCAAAGTATCACAATGTCGTTGAGATGAATTCCGTAGTCTACGAGATCTTGCTTCATCCAAAGAGCTTGTTGACATGCTTTTCGGCGAGGCGTATTCGGCTTCAGTAGTAGAGATGGCTAAAGCCGTTTGCTTCTTTGCAAACCATGAGGTGAGACAATGTCCAACAAAAGTGCAAATACCACTTGTACTTTTTCTATCGACATAATCACCGGCATGATTCGAGTCGGCATACACTATGGTTTCTATACCCGTTCCTTTGGGATACCATAATCCTAAACACGTTGTTCCCTTAATATATCTAAAAATCCCTTTTAATGCTTCTAAGTGTGATGCCTTTGGGTTTTCTTGAAAGCGAGCACATAGACAAACACTAAACATAATGTCGGGTCTACTAGCCGTAAGATAGAGTAGGCTACCAATCATTCCTCTATATTTAGTGTTATCTACGGATTCACCTTCTTCGTCCTTGATGAGTTTAGTGTCCGAGGACATGGGTGTTTTAGTTGGTTTGGAATCTTCAAGACCAAATTTCTTAAGCATGTCTTTTATATATTTAGATTGATTAAAGAAAATACCATCTTCTAGTTGTTTAATTTGAAGTCCTAGAAAGAAGTTTAACTCACCCATCATACTCATTTCAAACTCGTCATGCATGATTTTAGAGAAATCATTACATAATTCTTGACAAGTTGATTCGAATATAATGTCATCAACGTATATTTGAACAATAATAATTTGTGATTCCTTTTTCTTAGTAAAAAGAGTATTATCTACTAATCCCATAGTATATTTGTTATCAATAAGAAAAGTCTTAAGGCGGTCGTACCAAGCTTTAGGTGCTTGTTTAAGGCCATATAATGCTTTCTTGAGTTTGAAGACATGATGTGGTTTCTCAAAGTCGGTAAAACCGGGAGGTTGAGCAACATACACTTCTTCGTTAATAAACCCATTAAGGAAAGCACTTTTAACATCCATTTGAAATAATTTAAAATCATAAGCACATGCATAAGCAAGTAATATTCTAATAGATTCAAGTCTAGCTACCGGTGCATAAGTTTCATCATAGTCAATTCCTTCTTGTTGATTATAACCTTGTGCAACAAGCCTAGCTTTGTTTCTAGATACTACACCATTTTCGTCCATTTTGTTTCGAAAGACCCATTTTGTTCCAATTATAGTTTGATCTTTGGGTTTTGGAACTAGTTTCCAAACATCATTTCTAACGAATTGGTTTAATTCTTCTTGCATGGCAATTACCCATGATTCATCTTTTATTGCTTCATTTATGGGTTTTGGTTCAATGGTGGATACAAAACAAAAATGATTACTTTGATTTTGAGCTTGTGATCTTAAGGTTCTTTGATTAAGTTTTCCTATGACCTTTTCTAATGGATGACTTTTAGATTCTTTGATGTTGATAATTTCCTTATTTAATGGTTCATCTTCCTTGTTATTATTAATTTGACTTTCAATTATTTGACTTTCAACTAAGTCATCATCTACCAAAGGTGATGTTTTAGAGGGAGGTGGACTTTCGTCAAATGTTATGTTCAACGATTCCTCGACTATCATTGTTTCTTTATTTAGGACAATGTAAGCTTTACTAGTTTGAGAGTAACCAAGAAATACACCTTCATAAGACTTTGGGTCAAACTTGGTGAGATAATCCTTAGTATTAAGAATAAAGCATTTACAACCAAAGACTTTAAAATATCCTAATGTTGGCTTTTTACCTTTATAAAGTTCATATGGTGTTTTGTTTAGGAAAGGACGTATTAGGACTCTATTTAAAATATATGTAGAAGTGTCAACGGCGTTACACCAAAACTTTTGAGGAATGTTTTGTTCATTAAGCATTGTTCTACTCATTTCTTGAATTGTTCTATTTTTACGTTCTACTACTCCATTTGATTGAGGTGTTCGTGGGGCCGAAAAGTTATGTGTTATACCATTTGTATCACAAAAGTTTCCAAATTGAGTTTCGTTGTCAAATTCACGACCATGATCCGTTCGGATCGACACAATTTTGACACCTAGAAGATTTTGAATTTTCTTGCTAAGTATTTCAAATTTATCAAAAGCTTCATTTTTGGTTTTCAAAAATAATGTCCAAGTAAACCTTGAGTAATCATCTACTATGACCAAAGTGTATAAGTTGCCTCCATAGCTTCTTATAGCGGATGGTCCAAACAAGTCCATATGTAATAATTCTAGACACTTAGATGTGGATATCATATTTTTAGATTTGTGACTACTATGTGTTTGTTTACCAATTTTGCAAGCGTCACAAAAGTGTTGGTCATATTTTAGTTTTGGTAAATTTCTAACCAACTCTTTTGAAGATAGGTTTTGTATAAGTCTCATATTAGCGTGACCTAAGCGTCTATGCCAAAGAGATGAGCTATCGTCTAATGTTGTTAGGCAAAGTTTGTCATTATATGTTTTATCTATTTTCATGACGTATATGTTATTTTTCCTAACTCCTTTAGCTATGGTGATACCATCTTTTAGTATTTTACTACCATTTTCATCAAATAGTACTTTATACTTTTTATCACATAGTTGGCTAATACTAAGTAGATTAAATCCTAACCTATCCACATGAGCAACATTTTCAATAGTTAGAGAGTTATGAGCAATCGTACCTTTGCCAATGATTTTGCTTTTGAGATTGCTACCGAAAGTGACATTACCTCCGTCATACTCTTGGTATGATGAGAAGAGACTTTGTTGCCCGTCATGTGTCGTGAGCATCCACTATCTTTTATCCATTCATCAGGTTCCAATCCAACTTTAAAGCATACCTAAGAAGCAAATAACTCAAACATTTGGTCCCCAATATCTCATGGGTCCGTTTGGGTTAAACATACCATTTATTTGATTCATGTATGGAAATGATGGGTAAGGGTTCCATGGCATGTAATCCGGAGTTTGATATGGTCTAGGAAAGTTTTGATTCCAACCGTTGTGTTGGTAGTTAGGTTGAACGTTGTGGTTGCTCTTAGGAAATGGGCGTTTGGCAAAGGAAGTTTTATATCGTTGTTGAGTAGTTTTGATCTAAATTCATTTTAACAAGTCCTACTCCCGATATAATGGCTGGTTTTAGTTTAACATTATCATTGGTTTTCTTTGTTATTTTAACAAATTGATGCGGTCCGTATGCGAACATTACGTTCTGCTGAAGTACCAGCGGTACCATTTTCATAACGGACGGAACCCTTATTTTGGTTCCGTCGGTCCGTCTTTATCTTGGCAATTTTTGAGAATGTTCTTCTTTTCGGCCGTTTTGTTTTGACTCTTTGGAATTAATACTTCATTAAAACCTAGCCCATTCATGTCTCATGGTGTTTTATGAATTTTAACTATTTCATCGGCAAGAGCGATGTTTTGTTAAACCTTTTAAACTTAGAATTATTTTCTATTAAAACTTCTTGTGTGAGCTTTAGGTTTTCTATTTCAAGATTAAGCTCTTGACATGATTTACAATCATCGTCATTTGCTTTTCCCTTTTCAAGTCGTTTTGCTTTTTCTTTTAACTCATATACCTCATTTTCCAAATACTCCTTTTTGGTTTTAGAAATTTATTTTTAGTTATGATTTTTAGACTTAGCTCACACAATTGATTATATTGTTTTTGCAAGGTGTCATCATCTATAGAGGAATAAGAAGAGTCGGAAAGTACCTCATTTGACTCATGTGCCATTAGAGCGATCTCTTCCTTGCTTGTTTCTTCATCGTCTTCACTATCACTCCAAGCACCACTTACAAAAGCTCGTTGAGTTTTGGTTTTAGGTGGCTTGGGACATTCTCCTATGAGATGACTTGCATCACCACATCTAAAACACTTTCTTTCACCTTTAATCTTCTTATCATCCCGATCTTTTCTGAATGGCTTCTTTTCTTCTCGAGGTTGTCTTACAAACTTTCCTCTTCTTCTAAAGAACTTCTTGAAATCTCTAACGGCCATAGCATACTCCTCATCTTCACTATCGGAACAAGATTCACCATCATCGCTTGATTCCGCCTTTGCTTTAAGAGCAGCGGATTTGATCTTCTCCTTTCTTCCTTTGATGATCTCGAATCTTTCTCCATTACCATTTCGTGAACTTTGAGGTTGCCAATTAGCTCGTCTAGTGACATTATTGAGAGATCTTTTGATTCTTCAATAGCGGTCACTTTAGCTCTCCATTTGGGATGGAGTGCTCTAAGAAATTTCCCGACAAAGTTCTTACTACGAAAAGATTCATCAAGTGCTTTAAGTGATGTAATGATAGTGTTAAAGCGAGCAAAGCCACAATCAATGGTTTCATCTTCAGGATAACAAATTGTTCATATTGTTGAACAAGAAGATCAATTTTGTTATCCTTGACTTGTGAATTACCTTGATGTGTAACAATTAAAGATTCCCAAATATCTTTGGCGGTTTCACACATAAAAATTCTTTCATATTCTTTTCTAGGTAAAGCATTATAAAGCATCATTTTAGCTTCATTATTTTTAGCAACTAATTTCTTTTGTTCATCAACGGAAATATCCTTTGTTGTAGAACTAAAATCTCCTTTAACAATAATAAACCAAAGATCTATATCTTTTGATTTTACATATGTTTCAAAACGGTTTTCCAATAGATAAATCCATTGGTTTCAAAGAGTGGTGGTCTTTGCATAGATTGCCCTTCTTTAAAGTTTTGAGAATCCATGGATCGTTTCAAGTTTATAAAATACAAGTTATTTTAGAAATTCTTGAGCAACGAGGCTCTGGTACCAATTGTAGAAAACTAGAAGGGGGTTGAATAGTTTACCGATTAAAAACTTTGTTTTGAAACTTATTGAAAGATCAATTGATATTGATCTTGAGTATGTTAATGAAATATGCAAGCAATATGTAATGAGTAAATAAGGAAAGAAATGATCAAACCACAACAAGTTGTTTATAGTGGTTCGGCCTACAATGACTCTTTTTCCTTGCCTACTCCACTCCCCGAGTCTCACACTCGAGAGTTTAACTTCACTAGTCAACAAGCTCCTTTCACCGGCGGAGAAAACCTTTACACTTCGCTCACACTATTTCCGACACTAAGCTAGATGTCGAGTTCTTTCCAAGGGTACAACTACTCCCACACACAATGTATTTTGAGGACTAAAATACTAACCACTCACACTCACAAGATTATGATGGTTTGATACAACAATGAAGTATGAATCAACACTAGATCATACAACACTAAACAAACAAGACTTCCAACTTCTCGTTGAAGCTTGAATATGACTTGATCTTCTTTGCTACAAAAGAGATCACTAATATGATATGAAGCTGAGTTAGAAGGGTTAGAGAAGATATGTATGAGAGTATGTTAGAAAGGGATGAGAAACTACTTGGCTTGGCATTGCTATTTATAGCCAATTTGGACAGAGGCGTCCACGGACCGCGGACCCCTAAAAGGGTTCGCCCGTGTACCAAATTGGTACCGCCGCCAGCTGATCGGCAGTCAAGATATCAAATCTTGTCTAAAGTCAACTCTATCTAAGTAAGATTGTGCAAGATATGAAGAGTACAAATCTTCACAAAATATCTAATGGAATCTTCCAATGATTTCCATGATGTAATACATGATGTCAAATGTTGTATTACTATTAATAGAAATATGCAAATGCTTAAGTAGTGTTTGGTTTTAAGAACCTAACACATTCTACAAACTATTATCATACATAATGATTAGAGTCATATCAAGATGTTACTAATCATAAATGTAAATGCTTGAATGATGAATATATTGTTTAAGAAAGCTTGTTTTAATATCTAATAAACTTGACAAGCTTTAAGCTTTTATAAATTAAATTTACTTTTGTCGTTAACAAAACTTAGGCAAAGATCAAAAATATAAATAACGTTTAATGACGATATTTGTATTAACAGGGTTCTTTTGTTATAGATTCGGTATCCCTTTTTGTTTGGTGCGTATCCTACAAATACTCCAATGTCAGCTTTAGCCCTAAGTTTCCCTAAGTCTTGACCCTCATTAGTTGGATAGCACAATGCACCAAACACATGAAGGAAAGAGAGATTAGGTTTTCATTTGTGGACAAGTTCATATGGAGTTTTTCCATATGCGATGTGGATTAGGGAGCGATTTTGTGTATAGCATGCATTGGCGTTGCTTGACCCAGAGAAACATTGGAACCTTTGAGTAAATCAACATTGTTCTAAGCGGCTTCAACGAGTCGATTTAGTCTTTCAACTACACGTTACGTTGAGGAGTTAGAAACACTTCTTTGATGGTGATTCCAAGCTTTCATAGAATTCATTAAGTTGTTTGTTGACAAACTCGGTTCCATGTATGCATTACGACAATTACGGCGGTTTTGTTAAGTCGAAACTGCGCATTTGTTTGATGAGTTTGATGATGATATCGGGAGTTTCATCCTTTGTCCTTAAGAACTTGACCCAGGTGAATCTAGAGTAATCATCAACCACAACTAACACATATTTCTTCCCAAAGATATTATGTACCCTCATTGGTCCACATAAATCCATATGAATCATATGAAGAACCGTGAGCCGAGTTAGTAGGTTTGGGTTTATGGGCATATTTCTTGCTTTTCCCAATTGACATCTGAACAAAGATGATCCTTTTCATACTTTAGTCTAGGTAAACCTACAACTAGGTCCTTTATGGAAAGATCGTTGATGGTGCCGAAGTTCAAGTGATTGAGACAATGTGCCATAACCATGACTTTGTTTTTGAAGCCTTTGATAACAAGCAGGTTGGAGAAGCCCTCATCATGTCATCGATAGAGATGGTGTAAAGGTTTGACCCCCGAGTTCCTTTTAACAGTTCCTTACCATTAAGATCTCTAACAAGCGGTATGTTTTAGAAGGCAACTTATAGATCGAGTCACGAATTGACCGCGAAGAGCATTATGACCCAACCCTTCAACATAGTAGACTCTCGAGATGACACTATCACCAACAACATAATCTCCATAACCCATAATAGCACCGAAATTATCATTACCAAATCTATGATCCCAGATGAACTTGCTCACGAAGTTCATGAGCGCGACCGGTCTCCAGTCATATGCTTGGAGCGGCTGAGTCAGTACCCACGAGCGATTTGAACGATCTGCAGTTGAACAGAACAAAATGGATAAGCTGGATAATTGGGATCCCCATGCAAGAATGGGTTCCACTTGGTTAATGCTGATGGTGGAACACCCACATCGAATCGAAACATCCATATCGAGTAGAAGTAATGGAATCATTGGGAATAGATGCAATCGGGTATGCGTATTTGACCTATTCAAAGTATGTTTACTTCTTAAGGGAATAGTTCTACCGGTAGGCATCCATTTTCTAGTGGGCATAATCTTAGCAGTTTGAGAACAAAGCTGATTATTCTTATGGCCAAAAGGTATCCAATAATAACCTATCTTTATAAAAGTTCTTCGTGGGTTTCCCTTTGTTTTCTAACAGATCTTCGTTTTTGCCTTTTGCCTTATTTGCACGATTATTAGCATTAGCAATTTTAAGCGGGCATTTGACGGCATTAGACAAAGCATTCACACCACATTCATGATTAGCAGCGAAATTCAAGCATACTGCATTACAAGGTTTTGATAGTATCAGAATTGAATTAATTCTGATGCGCTAAGGCTAATACTAGAATCAACACGATTCGTTTTATTCAACTCAAGCCTAAAGTTCCTAGATTGGTCTTCTACTCTCTTCCCATGCACATTCTTAGCTTGCAAGGTCCTATCATTCCTTGTATTGTCTTGAGACTTTGACACCGCTTTCGCTTTAAAGTCACTTGATTACTCTGTAGAGGAATGGGAACATTAGTTGGTTGATCTAATTTTTGCATTCCTGAACTTGATGTGCAAGGATCGGAAGTACTAGAAGGCACATTAGTGTATACTTTAAGGCGTGATTTGAGCTTTTTGCAGGCACACTAAAGTTCACTTTCTTAGCACTAACATATCAGGAATCTGAACTACTTGAAGGCACATTAGTGTTTCCTTTTTTAATACTGGGCATAGAACGGATTTCCTGCTTGGCACTAGGCATAGAACGAGGGCATCCAGCTTTGCCTTTTGCACCTAAGGTTAAGGATTTTGGACATGTGGCAATTACACATTCTAGCAACGCTTGAGATCGTTTGGCACGGAGGCAAGCAAATCTAATTTCACTATCAAGAGGTTTGTTAATGAAATCCTCTTCGACAATCTCACGGAGACATTCTAGACTATCCTTAAGGTGAGGACAGTAGTCATGAAAAGCATGTTCATTATTCCTAAGATGAGGAGGAATATATTTAAATCCAGGTGTATTTGCAATCTAAGGGTGACTTTGAGACAACATTCTTATTGAAAACAAGTGGCGGTTTCCATTTCGACTTCTCAGATTCTCAATTTCCTTTTGTAAAGGCGTTATTTTTTCGTTGTTTTGGTCACGGGTGACGTTTATTGAATCATATAACTCTTTAAAATGTCGTTTAACCTTTTCATTTTCTTCTAGAAAACTTTCATTTTCCTTTTGTAAAGCATTTACTAAGTTTTGAAGATGAAAAGTTTGAGAATACTGAGAATCTAAAGGAGGAGGCATTTGGGCTTTGTCATATTGTTCGTTTGACCCTTTAATTGAGAGATTTGGGCTTTCAACTTTTCGATCGTGTTGCACGAGCTTGAATCTGTTCATCACGTTTGTTTATTTGAAAAACTGCATCAAACTCTGGAGCATCCGAAGATGTCTTGATATTTGAAGTTTTGACATTTTCTTTGAGATGTTGATATTTGAGTTGTAAATTAAAATGCTCAACTTCTAGTTTAGAAAAATGTTTAACCAAATTGTCGTGATCATCCAGTTCAATTTTCTCGTTTAGTTCAGAATTAGTTTTTGCAAGCTCAATGACACGATCATGGGAGACTTTTAGGGCCCTGAGATAGTTCATGAAATTTGGAAGCATTAATAGAGTAATTTGAAGCAGTGAAAAAGATATCTTGAGCAACACATTCAATAATAAGAGTCTCATTTAAGGTATGCAAGTTCTTCCTCTCAATCTCATTATATTTTAGTGCAAGCTCATAATCACTAACTTCAACTACCATTGCATCAAATTCCTTTTCCATTTCTTTAATATCTGATTTTATCCCTTTTTAAGACTCTCAAAATGATCTTTTAGTTGTTTAAAGAAAGGCATGACCTCAGTTAAATAACATTCTTTCATTTGTTCAAAACCCCTTTCCCTTGATTATCATGGGTGTGATCCTTTTCTTACAAGTTTTCTCAAAATCGGTAAATAGTTGAAGAATAACATATTGGCTGATTAAGGTCTTGCTCTTAGTGGCAATAGTTCTAGGAACTAAATGCATTGGTGTATTTGGAGGATACAGAGTCGCTTTAGGGAATTTCCTACAAGGGGGATTCTTTTCAACAAGATTTTCGACTTTTGCAAGTCCATATCCTTTTTCGAGAACACTTGTTCGGGGTCAACAATGTTTGAGGCTTAAACATGTTCAAGGAAATTCAGTTTTCCTTCTTGTAGTCATGGGGAGTGATAATAATCTTTTTCTCTTTTGCATTTGGTCATCTAGTTTTTGTTCATCCTTTCCCTAGTGACTTCATCGATTTCTTATCTTCCTCGATTGCACTCAATGCAACTAGGTTTACGCCTAGGCTTAAGAATTTCATTACCATCATAAAGCACCTTATGAGCATTTCTAGCCTTTTAATTACCTCTGGATTAGGTTCCTCAACAAGGGGAATGCTATGCTTATAAACTTAAGACTTCGATGTTTAGTGACCATGTGAGCTTGATGAATGGTGTTTCCTTGTATGTACAACTTGTTCTCAAGTTTGTTTTCAAAGTTTTCAGATTAGAAAAATCTCTCAAGAGTTTTGATTCCTTTGCATTGAATTCTTGCTTAAGCATTTTCACATTTTCTTGAAGTTCTTGTTTTTGTTTAGATGTTTTAGAAAGTTTTTCTTGCAAGGAATTTAATTCTTGTTTCAATACTTCTTCTCTAAACCTACTTTTTTCTAATTCTTGTACTTACTTGGTTATCCATTTCATGCTCACGAGTGGTCAACTCAAACTTAGCACGTTGTTCATAAATAGCAACGCGTTCTTTATAGGCATTTAGTTCAGAAATAATGGAATCATCAGGGGCACATGCGGTGTATTCATCAAAAACATAGTCATTGTTGACTGCAGAAGATGCATCACTTGGTACAACTTCACTTTCACTTTGTTTCACATATTGATCATATGGGACAATATTGATATTACCCATATTTTCAATATTTGATTCAATAGTTTCAGTTGATTGTACTTTGTCATGCATCTGGTGCACATCGGCATCATCGTATAGTTTTAATACCTCTGAGATGAGCTTGTCATGGGATGGCCGAGCTAGTGATGAAGAAGAGACAGGGAGAAACCATTGGAGAAATGCTAGCCATAAAATTGTGTGTGCCGTAGGTCCATCATCCACATCAGAGTCGTATGCATCACGATCAGCGACTTGAAAGGCATTCGATGATTGTGACCTATCTCTGAATAGGCTCTCATCCACATCTGCATCATAGGTCTTGGCATTGCCCTCAGCAAAAGCAAGCAATTCCTCTTCATTTAGAGTAGCACCATTGTCACGAGCTTGGCGGCGGCATCTTATCTCTGAAGTAATCGGCGTGCGCTTTGGAGATGTACAGTTCCTTGCAATGTGTCCCTCTCCACCGCAGTTATAACATTTGATGAGCTTAGTTTGACCTTGGTTACCATTCCTTCCTCGATTCTATTTTCCAACATAACCTTTCGGCTCCACCTCGTCCCGATCATCTTGTCTTTCCAGCTGGTTGCACCACGATCCTTCCATCTTTAATAGTGGCTTGATTGTGTGGGTTAGATGCGATTCGAGGTTGTTGTTGGTTTGTGGGAGAGTATTCATGTTTTGGCTGATGAGA
Source organism: Chrysanthemum makinoi (assembly GCA_910596185.1). NCBI lineage: Eukaryota > Viridiplantae > Streptophyta > Magnoliopsida > Asterales > Asteraceae > Chrysanthemum > Chrysanthemum makinoi. Next base: position 112,839,397 of record OU343224.1, on the reverse strand, counting down.
AGAGCTAGTTGATTAATGAAGCTACCAGCGTGAGCATCGGCATCGGCTTGTTTGTACATTGGATCGGGAATGAGTTTGTGATTACCATTACCCAAGGGTATGACTTGTGATGCTTTGGTTGTGATTTCGATGTTTGAGTAGAAAGCTGTAGAGTCATTAGACGAGCTTGTCTCTCCCCGGTTGGTTTTGAACTGATTGAGAATTAATTTTTCAAACATAGCATGTCTCTCATTCCGAAGGAGGAAGGCATAGAGTTGCTCATAGTTTGTATTCTTCAATCCTTTAGTGAGCTTCACGGTATTAACAAACTTGTGCCATTCGGGATTCATGTTGTTCACAAATTTTGAGTTCAATTGAATGTTAGGCATAGTCATTCCGATGTTCCTCATGTCATTAACTAACTTATGAAATCTCACATAGTACTCATAGACACTCTCATCTGGTTTCATCTTGAAATGCTCAAATTAGTCATAGAGTTGGGATTCTCTGTCTTCCATAGTTAATTGAACACGAGAGAAGCATCTTAACATTGTCCCAAATTTGCCTTAGCATCGTATTTATGATTGATCGCTTGTAGATGTCTTTAGGAAGACCTTGAAGAACAATGTTTGAAGCCACGATATCGCATCAAATCTCTTTTATCCTTATCATCAAGCTCATCATACATCTTAGGTACGTCCATTAAAGTAAGCAGGGGTACCATCTGCATTAGTATCAAGTATGTCTCTAATTAGGTCTCAACTTCGATATGGTCCTTCATCAATGGATTTGAGAATGTTGACACCATTTTCCTTTCTAAGGCAATACAGTCTAATTCGTTGAGCCCAAGAGTCGTAGTCGGATTCACGTCAAGCATGGGTGGGCCGGTATTATGCAGTGCTTGAACATCACCGACAGCGATGGAGATGGCGATTAGGAGCGTTGGTAGACATGTTAACAGTATACGGGGATTTTATAACTCTATGATTAAAGGAAATAGATTCTTTCACGAGATTTTATGAATCAAGAGAAAAGTAAACAATCACTCAAGACTCTAGAAGATAAAATACTAAATCGCTAGAAGATAATGCACTAAGTCGCTAGAAATTAATGCACTAAATTAAGCTAGAAATTAATGCACTAAGTCAAGCTAACCCTTAATTAGCTACACCCTAAAGCTAGAGTCCCAGTCATTAAACTATGAGAAAACAAATTAGCTAAGTAGTAACTGCTCTCTGAGACCAAGTCGCTAACCAAATTTTGTGACAATTAAGCTACTACAAGTGGCTAGAGACACAAGTAGCTGAAAGAGCAACTAAACTCTTGACCAAGTCGCTACCACAAGTAAGCTACCGTAGTGGAGAATCCACTACTTGTACTGCTTGCATTAGATCTAACTTTCAAGCTAGCTCCAACTGCTTGTAAGAGTATTCGCTACAAAAGGAAAATGTGAAGCAAGTGGCTACCAAGAAAATATTAGTGAGCTAAATTAGCTAGCAGAGAAAACCATAAAAATCTCACTTTTCAATCCAAAAACAACCCAACCAAGATGATTCAAGCTTACCAAATGAAAACCTAAACACTTTTGATGATTCTAAACATAAAAGTACCAACAAAATTCAAACTTTAACACAAGAAATCATCCAAATGATGCAAAAACCACTAAACTTTTTCAAACTCAAAAAACCACCTAAAAACCACTACAAATCCAAAGATGTGCAAGATATGATCTAACCTTGGCTCTTGATACCAATTGTAAGATATAACTTTTCACATACACATCATAACATTAACACAAGGTAGCATATAGATGGAATTCTAGAGAGAGAAAGTTAGAGGTTTAGGGAACTTAGTGAGAGAAAGTGAAAGATATTATTATGAGCTCCAACTCTACCTTGGGAGGTAGAGAGTATTTATAGTCTTACATAAGCACACATGGGAACATTGGATGGGGCATCGATGGGTAAAGACGATCAGTCCTCCGCGATTGTTACCAACTAAATACTACTTAACTTAATATTACTATGACTACGAGCTTTCTAACGATTATATATACTTGAGGTGACCAGACTCTCTTTAATACCTGGAATTTCTAATTCCTAACATTAGATCTATATGTTCTCAACATCCATATGATTTCACATAATATCGAATCTAAAGTTTTTTGAAATCAACTTAAAATCGGCAAAACTATTCAACCCCCCCTTATAGTTTTCCACAATTGGCATCAAGAGCTAAGTTTATAAAAGTTTTAAAATAAAATTGTATTTTAAAAACTTTTCGATCACTATGGGTTCTGAAAATTATAAGGAAGGGCAATCTATGCAACGACCACCACTACTTGAAACTAATGGTTTTATATATTGGAAAAATAGATTCGAAACATATGTGAAGTCTAAAGATATTGATCTTTGGTACATTATTGTTGAATGTGATTTTGAGGCTACCTCAAATGATGATAAAGGAAATTTAGTTCACATACCTCATGATAAACTAAACGATGAAATGAAGAAAAAACTTTCTAAAAATAGTGAAGCAAAAATGGTTTTATATAATGCTTTACCAAAAAAGGAATTCAAAAAATTTCTATGCTTAAAACCTCTAAAGAAATTTGGAATTCTTTAGTTGTAACTCATCAAGGCAACCAACAAGTTAAAAATAATAAAATTGATTTATTTGTTCAACAATATGAACAATTTTCAATATCGGATGAGGAAACTATAGATCATTCATTTGCTAACTTTAATACTATTATTACATCTTTACAAGCACTTGATGAATCTTTTTCTAGCCGTAACCATGTTAGGAGATATCTAAGGGCACTTCCATCGCAGTGGAGATCCAAGGTGACGGCGATCGAAGAGTCAAAAGATTTGACAATCCTCACCCTCGATGAACTCATAGGCAACCTAAAAGTCTACGAGCTTGTCCTTGCCAAAGATTCGAAGCCTTCAAAGCGAAAAGAGAAACACAAATCTCTTGCCCTTAAAGCCAAAAAAGGCTTCGAATGTGATGAGAGAACTCATCTTGGTAGTGACGACGAAAGAATACGCTATGGCGTAAGGGACTTTAAAAGTTTTTAGAAGGGAAGATCGTCAAACAACCATATGACGACAAGAAGGCTTTCGGAAAAGCAAAAGAGGGCGAAGTCAAAGGATGATCGTACTTGCTTTAAATGTGGGGACCCAAACCACTTTATTAGTAAGTGTCCCATACGGGATGATCAAAAGCGTTAGAGTGGCGGCACATGGGGAATGGCGGCGAAGGGGACGAAGAAATTTGTCTCATGGCAAATGACGAGGTATGTCACGAATACTATAGTAGTTCATCACTTGATGGCGACTCATTGCATAATGAATATGACAAACTATGCAATATTAGCTTAAAACTAATTAACAAAAACAAGCTTTTAAGAGTCAAAGTCCGCGTTTAGATAAAGAAGTCATAGAATTGAAAGCTAAACTAAAACGTTTAGAAAAGGGTAAAATAGCAAGTGGTGAATGTGAACTATGCGTTCAACTTCAAACACTAGTGGATCACTTAGATTCTAAAATTGCTAGAATGAGCACGAACACTTTTGATACAATACTCGATAAGCGTGTTAAAACGGTAACAATCAAAAGGTCTAGGTAGTCAACAACTTGATCCATCAACTAGTGAAAGTAAAGAAACAAAATTTGTTAAGGAACTAGAAAAACCACCCACTGTTGTGGCGGATCCCACGGATCCCCTAAAAGGGAACCGAAGCTAGTGTCTGAAAGGGATCCGTGGATCTGTGTAAGCAAAGCAGTAGCAATAACGTAGCTTCTTCATCTAGAACTGAGTTTGTTATAGTTAATAGGAAGAAACCAAATCATGTCACCACTAGACAACCACCTCAAAAATATAATCCTACTTTTGCAAGAAACAAAGCTCCATCTTTTTCAAAACCTAACTCATTTAGGATACCTAATAACGTTTACGAAAAAGTAACCATCAAATGGGATGGAATCAAAACATACAAAACGGTTTTCCTTTTCAAAACTTTGCTCCATGGAATGCATACTCATCTTATCCATACATGTCTAACATGAATGGAATGTTTAACACTAATGGACCCATGAACAAATGGGGACCAAACTTTTGAGTTTATTATTGTTTTAGGTGTGCTTAAAGGTCGACCTAGACCTCGATGAATGGGTCAAGGATAGCGGGTGCACGAGGCACATGACCGGCAATAGGGATCTATTCTCCACATATGAATCCATTAATGGAGGTAATGTGGTGTTTGGAAATAGCAAAGTAGAATCATCGGTAAAGGTACGATTTCTAACAAATCTCTAACCATTTACGATGTGTGTCACGTAGAAAACCTAAACTTTAACCTCTTAAGTATAGGACAAATATGTGATAAAAAGTGCAATGTACTTTTTACCGAAACCTGTAGTAAGATACTTAAAAATGGCATAACCATAGGAAGAGGAATTAGGAAACATGGAGTCTATGTCATTAAAATCGGTAATGAACCTAAAGACAAACTATGTCTTACCTCTATGGATGATACTTCGACCTTATCGCATCGAAGATTGGGTCACGCCAACATGCGACTTCTTCAAACGCTATCATCCAAAGATCTAGTAAGAGATCTACCTAAGTTAAAATATGAACATCCTTTTTTGTGTGCTTGTAATGTAGGAAAACAAGCTCATTCGAGTCATAAAGCTAAAAACATGGTGTCCACAACTAGGTGTCTAGAATTACTACATATGGATTTATTTGGTCCATCCGCTATCCAAAGTTATGGAGGCAACTACTACACTTTGGTAATAGTGGATGACTACTCTAGGTATACATGGACAAAATTTTAAAGAACAAAACGGAAACCTTTAACTATTTTGAAATATTAAGCAAAAAGATTCAAAGACAACTAGGAAGTCCCATAGTGTCTATTAGAACGGATCATGGTAGGGAATTCGATAATGAAGTGCAATTCGGAGCTTTTTATGGCGCTAATGGTATTACTCACAACTTCTCCACGCACTCCACAATCGAATGGGGTAGTAGAAAGAAAGAATAGAACTCTACAAGAAATGAGTTGAACCATGCTTAATGAACAATCCATACCTCAAAAATTTTGGTGTAATGCCGTTGATACTTCAACGTATATACTCAATCGAGTCTTGATTAGACCAATCTTAGGAAAAACTCCATATGAGTTACTTTGAGGCAAAAAGCCTACGTTAAATCACTTTAGAGTCTTTGGTAGTAAATGTTTTATTCTTAACACTAAAGATTACCTTACAAAATTTGATCCTAAATCAACCGAAGGTATCTTTTTAGGTTACTCGCCAAATAGCAAAGCTTACGTCATATTAAACAAAGAAACAATGAAGGTAGAAGAGTCATTAAATATAAAATTTGATGAAAGTCCACCAAACCCTCTCCACCTCTTGTCGATGACGAGATTATAGAAAGTGAAGCCATAGTAATAAAGAGAAAGATAAGTGAAGAAGAAGAACCTCTAAGTGATGAAATAATAAACATTAAAGAGTCCAAAGATCACCCGGTAGATAAAGTCATAGGAAAACTAAACGAACGAACATTAAGGTCTCAAGTTCAAAACCAAAGTAGCTTGTTTTGTTTCGTTTCAACCTTAGAACCTAAGAATACACAAGAAGCCATAAAAGATGAAAGTTGGGTAATGGCTATGCAAGAAGAACTAAATCAATTTGTTTCTAATGATGTTTGGACACTTGTCCCTCCACCTAGTAATCAAACCATAATAGGAACCAAATGGGTTTATAAAACAAATTAGATGCAAACGGAGTAGTGTCTAGGAACAAGGCTAGACTCGTTGCTCAAGGGTATAACCAACAAGAGGGAATAGACTTTGATGAGACCTACGCGCCCGTGGCTAGATTAGAGTCTATAAGAATACTTCTTGCGTATGCTTGTGCTAATGATCTAAAGCTTTATCAAATGGATGTCAAAAGCTCTTTTCTAAATGGTTTCATAAATGAAGAAGTATATGTAGCTCAACCTCAGGGCTTCATTGATTTTGAAAAACCCAAACATGTGTATAAATTAAAGAAAGCCCTTACGGTCTTAAACAAGCTCCAAAAGCTTGGTATGATAGACTCAAGTCATTTCTAGTTAAACACAACTACACCATGGGGTTAGTTGACAACACACTTTTACTAAGAAAAGAGAGTCACATATAATCATAGTACAAATATATGTAGATGATATTATATTCCGATCCACTTGTCAAGACATGTGTGATGATTTCTCTAAAATCATGCATGACGAGTTCGAGATGAGTATGATGGGAGAACTTAGTTTCTTTCTTGGTCTACAAATAAAACAAGTAGAAGATGGTATCTTCTTCAATCAATCTAAATACATCAAGGAGATGTTAAAGAAATTCGGTCTAGAAGAGTCAAAACCAATTAGGACTCCAATGTCATCCGACACCAAACTCACAAAAGATGAAGGCGGAGAATCCGTAGATAATACTAAATATCGTGGCATGATAGGTAGTCTTCTCTACCTCACGAAAAGTAGGCCGGATATCATGTTTAGTGTTTGCTTATGTGCTAGGTTTCAAGAAGACCCTAAAATATCACACCTAGAAGCCGTATAAAGGATATTTAGATATATTAAGGGTACAACACAATTAGGATTATGGTATCCTAAGGGCACGGGGAGTAGAAACAATTGTATATGCAGACGACCATGCAGTGATTACGTTGATAGAAAAAGTACAAGTGGGTATGTACTTTTATGGGATGTTGTTTAACATCATGGTTTTCTAAGAAACAAACGGCACTTGCAATATAAACAACCGAAGCCGATACATCTCCGGCAAAGCATGCCAACAAGCACTATGGATGAAACAAGCGTTAGTAGACTTCGACATCCATCTAAGCGACATAGCCATCCTATGTGACAACAAAGGTGCCATCGACTTAAGCAAGAATTCGGTATTGCATTCTCGCACAAAGCATATAGAGATTCGTCATCACTTCCTAAGAGACAATGTTCAAAAGGGGAACATCTCTATTGAGAAGGTAGCATCCGAAGACAACATAGCCGACGTCCTCACCAAACCGTTGAAGAAGGAACAATTCAACCTACTTCGTCTTGGTCTTGGTCTAATGGAACAAACGTCGTAACTTAATTGACTCTACAAGGTATGTAAACACTAGCCTTCTTCTTTCTGAGTCTAGGATTTCTATTTCACGCACAACTCACAAACAATACGGGAATTTTCAAAACCCAAGATGAGTTTTCCACTTATAGTTTTCTTATTTTATTTACATTTTCAAAGAAAAGCCTACTTTCACAATGTTTTCTAAAAGGATGATACCTTCCTGTATCAATTTCACAAAAGCAATTTCTCACGTCTAGGACAAATCGCTTTTTTCATTATTAATACAAAGTAAAAACCCGTTTTCATTGCATCTCATGTCTTTTGAATGCTAAAGGGGACACATAACTAATATGTGTTTTCGGGTACATTCATTTAAGCAACAATGAATTAGGAGCATTGATAACACAAAATTACATACTCATGTACTAAATATGTGTTTTTGGGTTATCTCAATAGGATGGTTTTATACTTCTAGTTTATTTTCTATCTCTTTTTAGGGGTGAGATCTTAAAACTCCAAATAGTTTGCATATAGGCACACATTAGGCAAAAATGTTTCCAAAAGGAAAAATTTTGTGCTGCACTGAATCACCGAACCACGGATCCCAGCCTTCATGCTGGACCGGATCCCCTCAGGGAAGGATCCGTGGGATCCGTGAAACAGAATCTGTTTTCAACTTCTATTTTTTCACTTTGGATGAAAAATCCACATTTGTTTCATTTTGGGAGTATGCTCTTTAATGCTTGTGTTCTCATGATCATGCCTTGAATTCATATCTAATCATTAGATTTTAATTCACATTTTGGGTCAAGCATTCATTACAATGCTTTGTTTTTCTATATATAGAACTCCCAAAATGCTTGCATACTCCATCTCCTTCTCACAAACACACTTCATCATGTCATCCAAAAACCCTTTAGGAGAATCATCTAGTACAAACAATCATGATATCCAAACCTTTGTACTTCCACCATCCAAAATACCACAATCAAATGCTAGGATATCCCCACGGATTAGTATCCGATCTTGTTGTTTAGCAAAACCAACCTCAAATGAGTCATCCTCAACAAATAACTCACCACAAGATGCTTCCATTATAGCATCTCCCTCATCACCAACAAGTACACCAACTTCATCACCACCTAAAGTCACTCTTTTGGAACTCCTTAAGACTCCAACAAGATCTAAACAACCTAAACAAAAAAAATAGTCTTTTCAACACCACCCACATCTCCAAATACTATCTTTCAAGATCTTGAAACATCACCACCATTAGCTCCCATCACATTACAAGAACATCTAGGTTCTTTTCCACCAACATTTACAAACATTCGGATATTGATCCATATTTTCCTATTTTTCCACCACAACTTCCGCATAACTCAAATCAATACAACCCGAAAAACTTCGCACTCATTACCCACATCATTTACATTGTGAACATTGCCAATCCACTAGGGAAATTGCAATAGAAGTTAGGGAAGAAATGCGTTTCATACTCAACCTCATCCTTGATCGCATCAATACCATTACTCATCAAAACCTCCATCCATAACCTTATGCAAGCATGGAAGGAATCACTACTACTATTTTATACTTTTAGTATTATTTTTCTTTTGAAGTCATTTTCAAGAACAAGTCTTGTTCTTATTTTTACATGCTTGTAAGTGGCATACATACCACTACAATTTGTTGTTTTATTACAAGGCCTTGTTTACATACCTTGGCTCCCAATCTTGATTCTCGGCAACCACAAGATTATATAAGCATGTTACTAACCTTTCTTTTGTAGGATTTTTATTTTTCTTCACTTGACGCCCCAAACAAGGGGGAGCTACCGTCATGGGGGAGTTAGAAGTTTGTTTATTTCTTCCAAGGGTTAACTTTTTGTTTCAACAAAAAGGGGGAGAAAAAGTAAAACTTAGGGGCTTTCAAAACTTACATCTATTCTTAAGTTTTACTCATCATAACATTATGTTTTGTCATCAACACAAAAGGGGAGATTGTTAATACAAATAAACCGTAAAAACGTTTATTAATATTTTGCGATCTCTTTGTGTTTTGTTGATAACAAATGTAATGTTATCTTAAGAATAATTATAAGGATACATGTTATTTTTGTAAAGCATTTACATATAGCCATTTAAATACAAAAATGTAATAATTAAGCATTTGTTGTAATAGTTTATTAGGATGGGTAAAAACCATAACCCATGGATCTTAACCCATACCTAAAGAGACTTGATACAATGTATACTTAGATACATTGAATCTAAAGAAAAACCATGGACCAACCCATAACCCATGACCCATAACCAAAAACCCATGGGCAAAGAGGAGCGTACCACGGATCCCTAGGATTACACTAGAAGCGGATCCCAGTGGAAGGGATCCGTGATCCGTGGAGCGAGGAGAAATTTGCCTATAAATAGAGAGCCATTTCTTCATTCTAACTCACCCCTCTTCTTACTAAATATCTCATACACTCTCATCTCTCTTCTAACATATAGATCACTTGATCTAGAGAGTTGTTCTTCTTTCTTTCTATTTGTGATCCTCATATAGGTCCTTCTCTAAGGCAAGATCACGAGCATTCTACAAGTCATCGAAGCAAGGGGTCCTTGATTGATTTGTCACCCGCAAGATTTGTAAGATCTTGTATTTGATATTTCACATATTTGTTGTGTAATAGTTGTGTTGGTTTGGTCCAGCGGTTACGGACTCTGGGTATTCTAGCTTTGTACCGAAAAAGTGTAAGCAACGCTGTGAAGGCTTCTCCGCCAAGTGAAGGAGTTTGTTGACATAGTGCTTGAACTCTAGAGTAGGTGACTCCGGGAGTGGAGTAGTAAGGAGGAAGATGACCTTGTAGCGAACCACTATAAATCGGTTGTGTCATTTCTATCCCTTAACTTTATCTATTTGCTTGCATTATCATTAGATCTATACGTTCTCAACATCCATAATATTTCACATAATATCGAATCTAAAAGTTTTTGAAATCAACTTAAAATCGGCAAAACTATTCAACCCCCCTCCCCTTCTAGTTTTCCCACGTAGCTAGATAAGTGAGGTTTAAGGGAATGTTTGGAACAAGACAAAAACAATGATGTATGATATTATTTGTGTATTTTTACTTTATGGATGATAAACTAACTTGAAACATTGATGTATGCTAACCGTTCATGCAGGGTATAGCACACGGGTGTTATCAAATTTTACCCATTTTCACTTATATGTGAAAATCATTAGCCCTTGTTGAAAATCAATGTTCCACTATGTTTGTGTATGCGTTATTGACTGTTCCTAACTAGAAATAGTTATTTCCATATGTTTTAAGAAAATTTCAGGTTTTTGAAAAAGTCCCGATGATCAAAAAACGGGTATGTAAAGAATTTGGGCACCACGGATCGGACGGCACCAATTTTTTGTCCGTCAAGGACAATTTTGGTTCTACCAAACTTGTAAGCGGACCGCATGGCACCAAAATTTTGATCCTCGCAGTGTAAAAAAATTGGTGCCATGGATTCCGCAAGTATTTTCTAAATTTCTAATTTCAACATTCCAAATTACCATAACTTGCTTCAAGGATAATTTTTACTAGTTTTTATCCATATTAGAACTAGTTTAACACACTTATCCATTTCCACCAAAATTCAAAATTTTCAAAATTCACCCAAGGAACCCTTTCATAAAGGAAGGAACCAAAATTTGGTTCCTTGTAGATGTCAGATGACCTTGAAGATTTAACAAGTACGCATCCTCAAAGTCATTAGGATAAATTCTTGAAGTCATTTTTCGAAATGATGTGTTCTTTAAGATCCGACCGTGAAGGACCGTCTTCTTCAAGTAATCATACCCATACATGTGGAAGATCTCTATAACGACAACACTTAAAATACTAATGTGAGTTCGAATACCTTTCGATTACCTTCTCCATGTCTTTCAATGTAGAATCGTTGCCTGTTGAACCACAAGAGAGATCCCATATGTGGCAAGCAATGTCGTACTTCATTCCTCTTCAACCCACACCCGATCAGAACCGGTTGTTTTAACCCAAGATCATGATAGTATGCGCCTTTCATCTCGTGATAAAATGCGTGTCTGATACCCTTGTTGCCGAACCGTAGATATTCCGATCTTTGTTGAAGAAGATGTCTCGATTGTATGGTGACTTGACCGTGGACCACCCAATTGAAGGGGCTTGCAGACGTCTAGTCTCAGAATTTCATCGCCCGCTGACACAAGTATTTGTGACATTCCTCCATTTGATATTGTAGATGAATTACATCGGGTGAAAAGCTTAACAAGTTCATTTGCAAGAGCCCCCAAATCTCGTAAGTGAAGTGAGTCCCGCCAATGCATCAGTAATGAAGGTTCCCATGCTTTTAGCAAGTAGTGAATTCTTGTGGGGACACATGGCTTTTGCTTGCTATTATTTCTGCCGGTTATGATCAGAATCTGACGCCCACTAAAGGAATGGACCAAGATGGTTCTGGAGTTACCAGTCTATCTTTGTTACTTTCAAACTTCCACCACTCCTTCATCATGTCAACTGTAGGGACCACCGCTAACTGTGTTTTAGTTATGTTTTCTCCCGCAAATGACTTCCACCATCTCTATCCGTGTTCACCTTGGAATATGAATTTGTGAGATGTCTTCATCATCAAAATCAGCCTCGGTTGTGACCTAATTCTTCATTCATAACAAAATCTTCTCGGAATTGAGTTTCTAAGGCTTGAATCTAGAGTCCTGGTTATCCGCCGTATATTCTCGTAAGAAGCAAATGGGTCTTCGATGAGCTGGAGCAAAGAGAGTTACGGTTGACCGGATGATGACGAGGTGGAGGTGGCGGATGCCTTGGATGATTCAGATGTACCGAAGATCCTGCAGCCTCCGTGATGTTTCAGCTTCTGGTGGGGTAGAGGAGGTGGGCGTGGAGGAGACCCAGTGGTCTCTTAGGTTAACCCTGTCTCCTCTTTTTCTTCCATCTTGTTTTAGCCAAATCCTCCATGATTTTAACATAGTTATCACGATCAATAGACCTCTCAAGAGCTTCATACGTTGCTTTGTAGTTATCATACTTTTGTAGTGGTCTGCCTCATACATCCATTATAAAGGAATCTCTTTCATATCCGAGGTAGGAAGATCTCTCGAAATGTGCACTCGTGAGGTGCTTTATAGCCCGATTTTGATGCCTCTTTCAACATATTCGGCAATCGCATTCTTCACTCGATAGTCAATGTTAAGATTCTCTAACTTGGATAGTCGTGAGCCGTGATATTTGACAATGTTTGGTAGATGTTTTTCCGTGAGCCGCAGGCGCTTTAGAGCATCTTCTAGACGCAACTCTAAGCTTATGCTAGTAGGTGGGGTGGTGCAAGTTTGGTTGTAATAATGGTGGTTTCTGTTGTAGTTGTTGCTGGTGGTGGAGTTGTTGTTTTTGGTGTAACTATAGGTGTAGGGATTGCCATTGTTGGTATGGTCGAGGTGTCTTGATCTATTATGACCGATACCATTGAGATGACCTCTTCTCATCATTATTCTTCTCGGCCAGAGATCGCCAGCTTGTCTCGAGAAATTAATCTCCAAAGGTGGGTCATGTTCAAGGTTCCGGAAAGATGACAAGTTGCCCGTTGAGCTATTGGGTTCTCCAAGTGAGTCCGATCATCACATTACCGACTTAAGATTTTCCTGAACACTGGTATACTGTTGACACGAACTCATCATTCAAAGATTACATGGAGGATCCGCGGTGAAAGCACTAACATGCGACCGATCTCCTTTCAACCTTTCCGAGTCCAGACAACACCTGATGTACGCTTGTCTCTATTTGAGCTTCTAGCTCATTCACCATTTCAAGATTCATCCTTAGAATGCAACATCTGAAGCCTGTCACTTGATTCAGATTAAGCCTCACATGGTGGGGTTCCTCCTAGATTCAAGACTCGCCCTTAGATGATTCGGTTTCGTTTCTTCGTGATGTACTGTGGTAGTAGTTTTTACTGCGCGAGGAGATATCTAGAAGAGTTTGAGCGACTTGTTCCATCGTGACATCAATACCTTTACCTTCAACAACATCGCAGGGTTGATATCTCCCTCAACGAGTTCTTGGATCATCACACTCTTAGACGTATGCCCCGGTTCCATTCAAATTCTTTCCTACTCACTTCCGTGAGTCTGTTGTAGGATCTCATCGCCTTCTTATCTCAGCAGAGCCGCCCAGTTCCTGCTCTTTCGAATTTCTTCCCTTTCCTTTATCACCCTTTCGGTTCTCTACCCTCGAACATGAGCATCATCAGATAGACTTATCCTTATGTTTCTTGGGTAGTGTTGCATATGATGATCTGGAGGTTTTGGGTTTTGGTTGAGATTGTGTGGTTGACTTAGTTGGTGTAGGAGCAAAAGGTTCACTTGAGAGAGATTTAGTTACTTTGTTCAAGTAGTCCTGATACTAAGTTGTGTTGACTATCTCACTTGTAAGGAGTGCTTTGGGTATGGCCTTCCCAAAGACTTCATGTTTGGTACCCTTAGTTGCGAACTTGATATTTCCGAGAACATGCTCCTCGATGCTTAGAGAAGATCGTGAGCCCATCTTTGGTGGAACTCGGTGCTTGCCTTGAAGATTATTGATAATCAACTGGGGAATCGATGCTTGCGCAAATACAAGAATGAATCATCTTATTTTCCTTTTGTTTTGTGCCTTCTCATTGTCTCCAATGATGGAATGAATGGACAGAGGAATTCCTCCCAACCTTTCGGCATAATCAATGTTAGCTTGATTAACTATTCCCCAAAGAATTTTTGCACCTATCTTGATCTCTCATAACCCAAGTCTTTCCAAATGAGACACAAGTTGATGATTGTAGATTGCCCTCCATAGTCCATTATTCATTTGTGATCATAGTAGATACCTTGAATTCTATGGGATACCCCAAATTGTTGGAGGTTGATCAAAGCTCGATGTTGGTGGGGAGTGAATGGATTGTTTACATCAACCGGTGATCCAAGTGCTTCTAATAGTGTCCTTAGTGAGTTCAAACCATTGTTCATCGTTTTAACCGAGACCGCCGTGATTTTGTCCCATTTGACCGTATCCCAAAACTGTTGAATGTAGATAGATGGTATAGTGGCACAAGCTGTGAATGCAATCAAGAAATTGGTTTGCTCGAATGCCCACAACTATTTTGTAGATAGGATTGAGTTTAGCAATAGCTCTTTCCAATAGGGACCCAATTCTCATAAGGTAAGATCTTATCATCCTGCTTAACGGGTGGTGGAAAACAGGAGCTTGGTCAGCAGGAGCTTAATTTCAGCCATTGTAACTGCACAATCACAATCACAAAGAAATATACACACAGAAATGTGATGTTAGATGAAGTTACATCTTGAGATTAAGACATTCAAGTACTAAATCCAAGACAGATGGACACATAGAATATGATATTGTAATGGTCAACGGGAGTGGTCAACTCTACGGTCAACGGATGTCAACTCTTCTAAGAGAAGACATAACCCCGAGACCAAGTCATTGAACTAAGTGCAATGGACAAAACCGTTAGGTCAAATCGCAATGTTCAAATCTCAAAAGTCAAGTCTTTAGAGGCAAAATACGCAGGTCAAAACGCTAGCGGTGAACAAAACGTAATCACCAAAACGCAATTGATCAAAAAACGCGCACGGCAAGTCGCAATAGAGAAAACGCAGGACAACAGGTCAAACGCAACATTTAGAAAAAATTTGGCAGAGTGGGTCCTATGCATTTATAATAAAATATTTTTTAATGTCAAGTCGCAGTGATTGCGGATTGTCTCAAAACGCAACGGTGTCCATTGTGTCAAAATGCAATTGACACAACTAACTCAAAAGCTAGCCATGAGTCCAAAGTCAAATCGCATCATGAACACTAAGGTTAAACCGCAATCAAGAACGCTTTAGGCAAAACGCAGTCAATAATATTTTACCCAAATCGCAACCAAGAACCTACTCCCAAAACGCAATCAAGAACATTATGACCAAAAGGCAATCAAGAGCAGTTCAATCAAACGCGAACTAAGAAGCTTTTCTTAAAACACAACTAAGAAACATTATCCAAACCTCAACCAAGAACACTTTATCTAAAACGCAATCAAGAATACATATCCAGATATTTTTTTTCAACCTGTTAACAAGACATGTCACACCTAATCCTATGGGGATCAACTACAATATACTCACAACAACATGTTATTAATTATTGACAAACGAGCATACTCCTATCAATCCAAAAATCAAAAAGACACAAACGCAATGCTAAGGAGGACAATTAAGTAACTTACGCAGAATCCTAATCATACATAACGAAGAACCCATCAATCAAAACACAAACACACTCACAAACCTGAGATTAGATGGCGAAGTTACCTAAACCTAAAACATAGCACACAAATCTTAATGTAAGGATGAGATTTAAAGCACACCTGTATGAGCAAAAGATATAACACATAATGAACACCATACCAATAAACCGCCTGAAAACTCAACAATTCAATTTGAGATTTGATTTGTGTGAGGTGTGATGAGAGAGAGAAAAGATTGTGACAGATTTTGAGATTTGACCAAGTCAAAATGCAACTAACATTTTATACCATGGGGTTAAAATCAAATTGGCAAAACCTGGTCCTTCCTTTTCATTTTCCTTTAAGTTTCAAGTGACACATTAAGTCCCTCTTATTTATGTTAACCCTTCACTTTGAGATATAGGAAACACAAAGGTATAGTACGAGTGTCAATTAGGGCACTAAAGGTCATCTAATACATGAAAGCCTAGGAAACACTTAGCAAGTAGCAAATAGATCCTTGTACTAGCATATAAATGCATAACATGTGACCATTTTGAAGTAACCACACAATTAACATTCTCTCAAAATCAAAATAACCGGATTAAGTTCACCAATTAGTAGCTATATGCTAGATGATATAAAATTTTGAATACCTCTCCCCCTCAATCAATTACCCAATTTCTATTTAGAAAATTTCAGTCGTTGATTGAGAATGAAAATTTTAAGCAAACATGTATCCTTTTGATTTTCCAACAACTTACAACCACCATGAAAAACAAATGTTACTCTGAAGAATCATAAACGGATAAATATTTGTATGGGAACGGCCGCCTTTTGGCTTACGAGCCTTCCTTGTAGTGAAACTTTTGAAACCGGGTTGCATATCTAAAATGATAGCGCCTATATAGACATGTTTTATTATTAAATGACATTTCTAGGACCGTAGATGTTATCGATACTAGAAGACATGCCTTGGAAACTATTTTTGGTATTTTTCAATTTTTCGATTTTTATGGATTTTGAAGGAGTAATATATGTACAACGTGGAAAACATTTTAAAGTATAATGGAAGTGTATGAATGAACACATAACACTTGAAGAGATACCACCACTATACTCTCATAGATAGATTGTTAAAGCACGAGTCTTGAACTGAGGTATTCAGGAGTCATTGCACATGTACATCAATTTTGATTTTTCTAAGTTCCTGAATTAGGAGATATCCTTTCTTTAGGCACCTAGACTTTGAGTCTTTTCTTGATGGAAGTGATTGATGTACTGGTATAGAGTAAGGACTATCCGAACTAACATTCCAAGATTGTTTGCATTTATGTAGGTTAGCACATCAACATCCAAACCCTGGGGTTTTCCACAATAACCTTGGTTTTGCCATAGGTGAACAACTTGCCAGATATCCATCTAAGTCCATCATTCTAAACATTCTACCACCGGTATCTACCTAAGGTAAGAACTAGGATTGTTTGGCTTTTTATGAATAGTGGAAGACTTTTTGTTATTCCTAGTCTTAGAGGGTTGGACCTTAGCACGAGCATTAACTTCTCGTTTTTAGGTCTAGGTTGTAAAGTGATTGGTTTTGACAAAACTTGTTTCACATCAATTTGGGAGGCAAACCGTGTTTTGAATAATTTGGTCGCTCGATCAGACACATTTGGTTGTCTAACAATGACGGTTTCTATAATAGTGTAAAACTGGTTTTCCCAAGATTGATGATTTTGCAAACTTAGTGTTCACACTATTTCCTGCAGTTTTTCTAAGCTCGTTCTTTAATGTCGCGGATAGTGAAACCCTTATCCCGGTTGAGCTTTAAGTTCATCATTTTTGACCATCGAAGAGGTTGTTTGTTCTAAAGTTTTAGTCCTGATTTCTTTGATTGAGTCACCTAGGTCATTGTGATGCCTTTTCAAAGTCTCATTTTCCTTAAGTAATCTAGTCACATAGTGTTCCAACTCGATGTTTCTTGTTTTAATAACATTGATGTCATGTTTAGTCTTGACTACATTACTTTTCTCATTCAAATCGAAATTGCTTTCTTCAAATTATTGATCGTCGAAGTTTTGGCTTTTAAGTGAGCTTTTAAATCGCTTATTTCAAAAAATCACGAAATTCAGAAAATTCGGATTTTGCATTGTTTATTAGTTTGAAAACAAAAAGGTTCACCAAACTATTGAACCTCCAATCCTACTCAACTTAGACAACTAAACCCTACCGGTACTCGTAAATGTTATATCCTACCGTGATATCCTTACTACAATATACTTTCCAAAATTGAGGATTCTCTCTTTAAAATCCAACAATAATAATTTCCAAATCCCTCGTTAAAATAAGACAAAATGCTGAAACACTAAAAGTTTCACAAAACTTCCCTATACACCCCATAATTGAGAACCAATTTTACAATCTTGTGAAAATGTGTCATTTTTACACAACTATCGATTTTGAAATCTGGTTTTAGTCAAAATTTGTGCAAACATTTACTCGAAAGAAAAAAATTCGAAAACAAATGTTTCTTCACTCTTTAAAGAAGAAAGCACACAAACCCATAGCAAACCTTAGAATCAACCCATACACTTTAGAACTATTAAACACTGTAAATGAGTAACGTTTTGATAAAACTATGAGAAGTTAGAGGTGCCCACACTAACAAAATAGTGAAACCTCATAACATCAAAAATTAGAACCTTTACCCAATAAACCTACCCCAGAAATTCATGGCTCCTCAGATAGAGGATGTGCTTGCATAACACCTAGGTACCCATACCCAAAGGGAAACCCTAGAACAACCTAGGGAAAATTCAAAACTTGTTCCAAATACTATCACCTCGTTCCCGGCACCCTATCGGTATCGTAATCGAGATCCGGACGGATCTCCGTAAGTGGGTAGACTATAACAACCCCGTAAAATTTTGGATTATTATAATAATATTTATCACGTCAGAAAATTCAAATCAATTATTTTCTGACAAAATGCCAATATCTAAAATTCAAAAAAAAAAGAGGTCATTTCTTTCTTTTAGAAATAAGACACCGCACATACAATACTTGCCCACAAAGTATCAAAGTATTTGTGAAATTTATTATTGTCCAAGCTAATATGTAAGCATACATAAGCTTAATCCATCGTTCAAAAGTTATTCCGCTACAGATAATCGCAGTGCAGAGTATACAAGACTAAAAAATAAATACTGAGATACTTTTTTATCAATCACTAATAATTTATGAAAGAAAACAAAAGGTTATCTCATGAATTTAGGAAGCCACGCACCACACACATGCATTGAATTCCATTAAATAACGGCAACAAGATAATCAAATTCCTACATAATAAGAATGTCATATTATTACGCAAGAAATCGTTTTCAAAAAATATAATTTCTATATCTTTCTGCACGGAAGGTACGCTTACTCGAGGATTCAACAAAACACTGTACGCTTTATACAAAAGATAATAATAAAAACAAAAATACAAAATATTACCCTAAATCTATCCTAGCCGCCCACTTCACTTCTTTTTCTTTTTTGTTCTTATTAGTCTTTCCTTTTCTCGCCTCCATCCAAAACCAGAACACAAAAAGAGGTTTGCCCTTCCTCTTCTATCATCATGATCCATCACCACAAATTTTCACCACCTAATCTACCCTAACTATCACAAGGGACACTCAGCTGCTATGAATGGAGATGGAAGCCAAGTAGAGTGCCACGCTGTACATCTATAAAAGGTTGGTTCTTCAAATAAGTCTCCATCCATTCCTCAAAAATAAAATCAAACTAGGGTTCTTCTGAAAAATTAGTAAAGGGTTTTAAAATTGATAGAGGGTTTTTATATTTGATGCATAAGAAAGCTTTCCCAAGAGATTAATTGTCCCAATTCGTCTCAAACTCCTCAAATTGAGCTCGGGCCATTTTCGTATTCATCTATTTTGTAAGAACTATTTATTGTTATTTATCTCTTTGAATCCACTGAGTTTGTAATGTCATGGTATAATTAATTTATAAAATTTCTGTTCACACCGATTGATATAAATCATAAGAGATATTGATTTATTTGGGTTAATGAATGTTGAATCAATGTTAAGTATATAGTAATGTTGTTGTTGTGGTTGTGGTAAAACAAGAAAACCGAAAACTTAAAACTTGCTCATCAACTTAAGTGGTAACGGCTTATTGAATAGTTGGTATCCTCGGCTTAAGTTTTCCATCTCACCTGTGTCGGTATACCCGAGGGTGAATGTTATTTTTCACAAATAGGAACGAACCATGAGAGTACGGTTGTGCTCGTTTGATTTTTGGCTTAGCATTGCTACTTTTGGCCACTTCTTGTTTTACCATTATAATGATCACCAATTAAATCGATTCCTAGTCAAGTTCGACCAGGTGGATACCACAAGTAGTGGTGCTGTCATTGGTTATTTTCTTTGGTTCGGCCATCACCCACAAAGGTGCCGTTGTCCATTCGGTTTGGTGTAACTAGACACCTAAGAGGGTGTTTTGGTTGTATTGCATTTGGAGTAGGTCGAGTTGTCGAAACACGAAACCCACTGAGATCCGAAACAAAGGGTGTATTTTCTTTATTTTGCCTTAATAAATTGATATTAGTGTCTCTCCTTTTCCTTGCCTCTGCCGAGGCTCCAACCCACAGTGGGTATTTTTTTTGTTTTGTCCTTCCTTGCAACATCATATGAGTATTGGTTTACCATCCCTGTAAAACCCAGCAAAGTTAGTAATAATCTGATAGACAAAAATAAAAATAAAAACGTGATGTGTGTGGGTAGAAGAGGTCACCAAACAGTGGGTGCAATCTTGCTAATGTACTTTTTCTAGCAAATTGGCAAATCACAAAGGAGTTAGTTTTGAAATAAATCTAATGTTTGAAAATATGTGGTCACTTATCTTACCACTCATGGCAAATCTTAAAACGAAGTGATGGTTCCCGCTGGCTATGTATGGGATTGTCAATATTTTACCATGAGTGACAAACCGCTTCGTGACACACAAACTTCAAAAGATATTCAAATTTTACTAAGTCAAGTTATCCTACATTAAGCCATCAAACAACCCTTAAGGTCTTTTTTCAAAAATAATTCACACAAAAATATTTTAATGTAACTTTACTAACCTACAAAAATGCTAAAACTATATGGCATATTAAAAGAATGAATTATAACATGATGTCTACAAAGTCACTTTAAAAGCATAATGTAAATGACAAAACAAATTCAATCACAACTACCATAGAAGAATAGGATAAACCGAACCTCGAAGGGTTGCTTAAATGAGGTCAATCCTTAAATGCTTTAATGAGAGTTGCGGGTTCTTTTAGCGTATGTCCTAGCAACTACGAGTATCACGGGTTTTTGTGTTTTTTAAAATGGCGCATCTATCCATATCCGTGATAGAAAGTAACCGAAAAATGAATACAAAATCAAGAAAAACGTGT
Source organism: Chrysanthemum makinoi (assembly GCA_910596185.1). Taxonomy (NCBI): domain Eukaryota; kingdom Viridiplantae; phylum Streptophyta; class Magnoliopsida; order Asterales; family Asteraceae; genus Chrysanthemum; species Chrysanthemum makinoi. The sequence goes on along the minus strand of OU343224.1, from coordinate 112,818,513 downwards.
TTGGGATTGTTTATTAAGAGTGCTTATTTGCTTAAAATGAGCTTTCAAAATCGGCCCACTAACTTCCTAACAAAGCTAATCAAAACACCCAAAACATTTGTAGCAACCTATATTTCATGAGCAAATGTAATAACAACACATTGCGCATAAGCTAAGTATAGTAATTTATTGAACTAAACTGCTTATTTCAGTCTTAAATAAGCGGATAATCATGAGAATTTTGCTTATCCAAACACCTCTAACCGGTGATATCTGCTGATCCCAAACATCCCTCAATTTAAAATATTTAAATTAGATGGTGCTATGCTAGTAACAAAAAACTAACCTCTTCATACCGTAATGTCAGTATAGAAAAGGTCCTTCAAAGAAGGACCGAATCAAGCCAAGCAAATTTGTTGAAACCCCATACGAAGAACAACCTAAAATGTAAAAGCATCATTATGTCAATGGCTATAGATAAAGGCAACAAAATTTTCAAACCATTTACCAATAC